>BSBM01001259.1:2365000-2725177 GCA_027924585.1 Larix kaempferi
CAATGGGGGGGGTGTTGGGGGGCATCGCCCCCCCACGGGGGTCCGGGGGCTAGTGGGCCCCAGGTGGGGGTTCAGGGGCGAAGCCCCTGAAAGAAATTTTATGGGTTTTTTTTGTTGGCCAACATTTTACGAGCCCATGGTATTGAGTAACCCATACTATTTTCCCATGGTAATTCCATTTAAAAGGAATAAATTGTAATATAGTTTTGTAATGTATTGTAGCATTGTAAATATCTCTATGATTGTGTAAGAGAGACTGATAGAGATTGAAGAGGAAGCTACAACGGATGCGTTGCAGGTTGTATCCCTTCATTTGTTGGATGGTATAATAATAAAAGGACTGGAAATTTCTCTATGGACATATCCCATATTGGATGAACCATGTTATATTGGTGTCTCTCTTGTATTGTGTTTATGTTATTTATATTTGCATCTTGTTTATTTTTATTGCTATGCGATCCTGTTTTTCTAACAAACTGGAGGTGTAGAGTAATGAGGCAAGGTAGATGCTATAGGAAGTAGAGTCACCATAAGCTAAGAGTTGAGGCATCTATGATGTAGAGGTACATGGCACCACCAAAAGCAGAAGTGATAGCATAGAGATAAACCTAATGAACATATTTGAGTGATGGTTGGAACTATGCTCATACAAATGATCACAAATACATTACTAGAGGGGCCGAACTCTAGTTCAAAATGTGTTATGCAGTAGTAGGAACACTACTGAACATAAAAAATTTGGTCAAAGAAGTATGCGCAGCAGCTAGATTTGCTTGGGACAAGCAACAAATGAGTATTGGGGGCCTGTTGGAGCAATTTTTGGACCTATCTTGAGAGTCGTGCACTAGAAATGGATTGTGTGACAAATCAACAAATGGACCAAAGTGCACAAAAGGAAAAAAATATTTAGAAGTAGTTGGGAATTTGTTTCCACTTTGTAATGGGCTCAACTTATTTTGTAATGTTAAATATGTAAATGGTTTTTGGGTTAAGGGTTGGGTTTTTTGGTTATGTCGACGAATAGCTATCCTTGGGTTACTGTTGAAATGTTATTCGTTCTTCAGCAGTTGTTGTGGATGTTGTTTATTAAAACAAATCCAAAACAACCGTTCAAGAAAGAACAACATTTCAGCAGTAACCCAAGGATAGCTATTCATCAACATAACCGAAAAACCCAACCCTGAACCCAAAAATCATTTACATATTTAACATCACAAAATGGGTTGATCCCATTATATGTTGGGATGTTTATGGGATTGTGATTGTGACTTGATGCACACTGCGGAATCTATGTAAACTATTCGAGAAGCTAATATTAATGAAGTGAACTTGTTTTAAAGCATATTCTTTATATGTTTAATGTGATGGATATCATATTTGTTGTGCACATGGACGTTGTGTTTATGTTACCGTTCTAAATGAGTTATCATTTTATATGAGTAAGTTGTATGTTTTTGCACAATCGATGAATGAATTCTTATATTAGTTGAATGAATGTTCACAAACCTTCAAAACTATGGAATATTGGTTCCTACAGTCCCCCTATATACCTCAGGTGAGACTTCATCTGCTTTTAGGTGATGCTGAAAGGGTGAATGTCTTGGGTTTTGTCAGTGAAATTATGTTGAACCCTATGTCTATTCAATGTGTGCCAACATGAGGGAAGAGAGAGGGAGGAGTTGAATTATTGGTAGTGGGACAAGTAGAGAGAGAGAGAGAGAGAGAGAGAGAGAGAGAGAGAGGTATAAGTGGAGGTTCTTAGTGGGGAGGGGAAGGGATATTATGAGAGATGGAGAGAGAGGGGGGGTTAGGGGTAGGGGGAGTAAGTGAGAGGCAGGGAGGTAGAGAGGGAAAGAGAGGAAGAGAGAGGGATAAAGAGATATTTTTTGGGGAATGGTTAGTGGTAGGGGGAGGGGATTAGGAGAGACAGAGAGGGGGGGTTAGGGGTGGGTGTAGGAGGAGAGAGAGAGAGAGAGAGAGAGAGAGAGAGAGAGAGAGAGAGAGAGAGAGAGAGATCATGGGTAAGTTTTGGTGGTTAGTGGTAGGGGGTTATTGTAGCTAGGGTTTTCAACCTAGCTTGTGCAAATGAGCACCTACTAAGGAGAAGGGACTCCTTAGTAGCAGTTCAATAAAACAGTAAAATATGACAGTAAATAAAAACAGTAAACTATTCTAGCATGTGCATAAAAAGACAACGAAAAGATAATGAAAATTTGCTTTGTATTAATTTTACCTCAAATGTTGAGGTTGGTGGAGGCTTTGCAGTAGTTCAAGGGCTGCTCCAATGCTCCAGTGATGTTCCTTCTCCTACTTCCAAGGTGTTTTGGACATGGGCCAAAGGGGTTCTCAACTGGGAAATTAGCTCCAAGTGGAGAGCAAGGTTTCAAGAGAATTTTTGGCAGCATAAGGATGGGAGAAATTGGGGATGTGAAATGGGGAGCCTCCATCACCTATTTATAGGTTTATAGTGGTGGAGTGTTGACCCATGGTTTTTGGAACCATATGGTTTAGGTCAATTGTATAGGGTTTTTGCTTCCTTTTTTTCCTCTTTTTTGAATTTTTTATTCCTTTTTATTTGAGTTTTGGGAATTTAGGGCCCTTTTAGAGGGTTTTTGCTATTTTTTGAGGAATTTGAATTATTTTGGGGGAAAAAGAGGGTTTTTGGCCTTTTGGAGGCTTTTTAATGGGTTTTTTAAGGTTTTGGAGGCAAATATGGTAGGAAATATGGACAAATGAGTCATGTAATGAGGGAGATGAGGTAGTGAACACTTTTTGGGTGTTAACAGTTATGGGTGGGGGGAGTAGGGGAGAGAGAGAGAGAGAGAGAGTGGTTTGGTATTGAGAGAGAAAGATAAAGAGAGAGATATGGATTCAGGGTTGGGGTTTTAGAGAGAGAGAGAGAGAGAGACGAGGGGGTGGTGGTTAGTGGTAGGAGTAGGTGAGATACTGGGAGAGGGAGACAGTGGGGGGGTGGTTAAGGGTAGTGTGGGAGTATGGGGGAGACATATATAAAGAGACAAAAAGATAGGGAGTTGGTTAGTGGTAGGGGTGGAAAGAGAGAGGGGGGGGGTGTAGTAGTAGTAGGTTGAGGAGTGGGGGGAGAAAGAGAGAGAGAGGGGGGGTTAGCAGTAAGGGGAGTAAGGGAGAGAGAGAGGGGTTGGTTAGTGGTATGAGTAGGAGAGATACTGAGATATAGAGAGAGTGGTGTGTGGTTAAGGGTAGAGAGAGAGAGAGAGAGAGAGAGATGAGAGAGAGGCATTAGGGGTAAGGGGAGTAGGAGGTAGGGAGGGGCGTTGGTTAGTGATAGGAGTAGGAGAGATACTGGGAGATAGAGAGAGGGTGGGCGGTTAAGGGTAGGGGGATAAATAGGGGGGAGAGAGAGATAGATAGATAGAGAGAGAGATGGATGGATGATGTTGGTTAGTGGTAGGGTAGAGGAGGATTAGGAGAGAGAGGGAGGGATGGTTTGTTTGGGGATTGACGAAGCTAGAGAGAGAGGCATGGGGGTTAGGGGTAGGTAGATAAGTAGGGGAGAGAGAGGGGGGGGTTAGTAAGGCTTACGGGGAGGAAGAGATAGAGAGGTAGGAGAGGGGGTTATTGGTAGTGGGATGAGTATGGGGGAACATAGAGAGAGAGAGAGAGAGATGATAATGGGTTGTTAGTGGGAAGGGGGAATCGATACTAGGAGATATAGAGAGCGAGAGTGGGTTAGTTGTAGGGGGGGTAAGTGAGAGACATGGAGGGGTAGAGAGAGAGAGAGATAGAGAGAGATTGCGGGTTAGTGGTAGGGGGAAGTGGGATTAGGAGGGATAGAGAAAGAGTGGGGGTAGGTGTAGGTGGGTGAGGAGTTGGGGGATTGGGGTAGAGAGAGAGAGAGAGAGGGGTGAGGGTTAGGGATGGGATGAGGAGAGATATAGAGAGAGGGTTCAGGATTATGTGTATGGAGAGGAGGCAATAGTGTGAAAGGTAAAAGGGATGGTTAGCGATTAGGGGGGGAGGATAGGGGTTAGATAGAGAGAAGAGAGAGGGAAAGGGGTTTAGAGAGGATGGGGGTTAGGGACAATGGGAGAAAGAGGTGGGGTTAGAGAGATAAAGGGATAAATACAAATAAATGAGAAATTAAAAGGTATGGAAAAGTAATGTGGGTGCATTATTAGTGCACACACATTTTTTTTGTATAGAAACACACGTTGGTTATTAACTTGTGCACATTTTAAATTTTGAAAAAAGCTTGGCGCGAATGAATTTTTCCACCTATGTGGTGGCCTATTTGTCCACTTTGGTTTTAGGTTTGGATTTTCAAACCTATAGTTCTTATAACATTAAAAACTCATTCCATACTAAGGATATATTTTATTAATCATCTTTGATTAATTTCCTAGGTGTTGACTAGTAAGTTGGCCTAATTTTGTATTCCTATGACACCACTTGTAATCATGACTCACTAGGGTGCACTTGGATAGATTGTAGATAATATTTTCTTTTATTCGATGATATTTCATACTATTCATGGAATAGAAGTGTGCCTTCCTGCTTTTAGTGGAAAATGTAAAGCTAGTTGACTTAGAAATTGGATCTTTTTGGACAACTCGCCCTTTTTGTTTTTATTCTCTCCAAAATACATGATTTAGTTTAATCTCAATCACTTAACACCTCACAATACTTATCTTGCCAAATTTTTAGTTTTAGGAGTGATTTGGAAAGTGATTTTGTCATCTAAGGGGGTTTTCACATTTTTAGTAAGCCTGCTTTTGTGAGGATTTCTAATTCCTTCATTGGGTTTCAAATATTGGACGTATTTATATATTTGGACAGAAATTACATCGCCAAATTTTGGATGATGTACTCTTATTCAATAAATTTTTATTTTGTGCATCAAATTCATGATTGTTTTGAGTGATCTTTGACTAGTTTTTACAAGACAATTTGTGAGAGTAATTGTTTTTTTTTTCAAGATCATCCTATGAATTAATTTTCACATGGCATTAGAGCTCAATTAGAAACAATATTCTCCTATTTTTTTTTTGCAGTATCGAACCAGTCTCTTAGAGGGTGCAACTCGGTCTTAGAGGGGTGCCATCCAGCATCACAGGGGCTCAATTCAATCAATCCATGGAGCAATCACAACAAATCATCTTTACTCCATTCAATTGTTTTTATAGGAAGGAACATATGGATATTTTGTTGAGGAGAAAAGGCCTCTACAGAGTGACTATGTATACTAAGCTTGAGCCTACTGCAGTCATTGAGAAGGAAAAGTGGCATAACATAAGAGATGAGGCTTATGGTCTCTTGTGTATCAGTACCTCTAGGGATCTTATTTTTCATCAAGATGGTCTTACCACTCCAAATGAATTTTGTCTCAAAATCCAATATTTATTTGGAAAGGATGATGAATTAAGGGGCCATCAACTGGAGAATGAACTTGTTTCTCTGAGTCCAAGCAATTTCGAGACCCTCCAAGACTACTTCTCCATGTTCAAGTCACGTGTTCTTCAACTAAATCAATGTCAATTTGAGAAAAAAAAGGAGCAATTAATCTTAGCCATTCTTTCAAAATTGGGCTCTGATTACTCAGTATTTGTTTCGACCTTCCATGCCACCAAGATCACAGTTTGAAACTAGAATATCCCTTCATTGGAAGAATTCATGGAATCACTCACTCAGGAGCAAGACAAGTTGATCTTGATGGGAGTCATAAAGCCATCAAAATATCATGTTTTGGTGTCTATAGATTCAAAGAATTCAAATGTAAAGAAGAAGTCTAATCCCAAAAATCCACCAGACCAGAAGAAAGACAAGAAAAAAGCACATGAGGACTCTAGAAGCTCCAAGAAGAATCCATGGAAGAAGAAATATAATAGCAAGTGTAGATACTTCAATAGGGGATTTCATCCTGAGAGTTCCTACATGAATAATACCATTAACATGATGGATCAACTTCATGAGAAGAATAAAATCCCTCTTCCAAATGGCACAAAGAAGAAGGAGGAAGGTTCAAATTCTGAATACAAGGAGAGAGTTCATGCTTTACTGGACAACACATCAAAATATTCCTCTTTTATAATTGATTCTAGAGCATACAGACATATGGTGTCCACAATAGATTCGTTTTCCTCTCTTGATTCTTCTGGTGGTCCAACAATTACGTTGGGATATGACTCTGAAACTACTTCCAAAGGTAAAGGCATAATTGATCTAGATCATGGTTCTTTCACTAATGTTTTGTTTTTTCTAGGTCTTCCTTCCAACCTCTTGTCATTCTATTAGATGAATCATACTGGGTCTCCTAAACAGGACATATTCTCCCCGAATGAGGTGGAAATTTCTGATATTTCCATAGGTAGATTTTTTTCCATAGGAACTGCTGATCATTGCTCTAAAGTCTACATGTTTTCTCACTTTCTTCCTTTCTCATCACCCTCTGCTCTCCTCAGTCATGCCAATGAAGCAAGAACACTATGGCATTAGATATTTGGTCACCTTAACTACAAGTATATTTCCCAATTGCATGAGAAGAACATGGTCATAGGGATTCCCAATATCAAATTTTCCAAAGGATTCTATCAAGGTTGCATCCTTGGAAAACACCCTGAGCATAAGTATGAGAGAGCCAAGTCTGAGCGAACCTCTGCACCCTATATATTATCGACAGTGATATATCAGGTACATTCCCCAATTTATCTTTGAATAATTCCAAATATCTCCTTACCTTCATTGATGACTTATCTATATTATGTTGGGTCTTCTTCCTCGAATTCAAGTCAGAAGTTTTTGGATTTTTCAATATTTTTAAAGCCTCAGTAGAGAACATGTCTGGTAAGAAGATAAATGTACCAAGATATGATAATGGTGGGGAGTAGATCAAATATGATTTTCAACAACTCTCTGCTGATGCTGGCATATAGATGCAGCATATAGTTCCATACAGACCTCATTATAATGGTGTTGCTGAGAGAAAGAACAAATATCTCAAGGAGATGGCTACTTACATGTTGGAGTTCAAGTCTTTGTTTCCAATACTTTGGTATGAATCTATCAAGTGTGAATCCTATATTTAGAATAGTATTCCACATAAATCCTTGAAAGGAAACACTCCTTTTGAATCTTGGAGTGGGCACAAGCCTAATGTGTCTCATTTCAGGATTTTTGGCTCAAAGGCTTGGGCTAGAATTACACCTGAGAAGAGAAAGGCCTTGCAACCCCAAAGAAAACCATGCATATTTGTTGTATATCCAAAACAATACAAGGTTTATAAGATACTTAATATGACCACCCAAAATCATTCATTGAAAGAAGTGTTCAATTCGAAGAAGAACCCTTGCAGCCAGTTGAAATTGGAGAATCCTATGAACCACCACCTATTGAAGTAAGTGAAGATTCTCATGAAATTTATGATTCTGATAGTTTGGATTATGAATACCATATTATTTCAGATACAAACTCAACTACAAGTCATAAGTGTTCTGCAAAAACAATTGAAGTAGCTGGTAGACTTGCGGGTGATCGTCAAGATCCTACGAGGACTAGATCTCAGTTTGAGAATGCTCTTTCTTTCAAAGATCCTTTCCTACCTGAGAACTGTTTTTTGATGATTGAATATGATCCTAATTAATCTAAAGAATCCTCACATGACCCAATATGGAAGGATTCCATGGATGAGGAGTTTCATTCTCTTCAAAAGAATGGAACCTGGGAGCTAGTCAAGCTTCCACCTGGCAGAAAATTGGTAAAGAGTAAGTGGATTTTTTGGAAAAAGTTTGATGTTGATGGTGCAGAAATGAAGTACAAATAAATTCTAGTGGCTAAGTTCTTATCCAAAGTCCAATTCCTAGAATACAATGATACCTTTGCACCAGTTGCAAAGATGGATTCAATAAGACTAGTTCTGGTTATTTATGCATCCAAGCGCTAGCAAGTGCATCACATGGATGTAAAAAGAGCTTTTCTCCATGGATACCTTGAGGCGGATATTTATATGAAGCATATAGAAGGTTATATTTCAGATCCTAATATTGTTTACAGGTTGAAGAAGTCACTATATGGGATTAAGCAAGCTCCCAGAGCTTGGTATGCCAATATGGATGGCTTTCTCCTGTCACAATCTTTCAACTGATGCAAATCTTATTTCAGCAAATGTAAATGTGATCCAAATGTGTACATGAATCTAATAAATGGTTCTATTTTGATGACCTTTTGATCACATGAATCTCCATTGATGACATTGCTTCATTGAAGACTGCTTTGCATCAAGCTTTTTCCATGACTAGCTTGGGGATACTTAGACAATCGTTGCGGCTTGAGATCTCTCATTCAAACTCAGGAATTAAAGTATATCAATAAAAATATGCATAATACCTACTAAATAAATTCAAAATGGAAGAATTCAAGCCTACAATGACTCCCTTCCTTTAAGGAATTTCTCTTTAAGATGCAAAATCCACACCATTGGTGAACAACACCTTGTATTGACAACTAGTTGGAAGTTTGTTGTATCTAACTCACACTCAACCTGATATTGAATATGCAGTGAGTGTAGAATCAAGGTACATGGATCAGCCACATGAGCTTCATTGGAGGGATTCCAAAAGGATATTGCATTATGTGCAAGGCACCAAGTCTCATGGGATTCATTATGTTGCTATATCTTCCTTGGATATTCATGTTTTTTCAGACTTTGATTGGGATGGTGATAGCTCATACCATAAATCAAATTCTAGATTTTTTTTCATGCTTGGAGGGGGACCAATTTTCTGGTCAAGTAAAAAGCAAAGTTCCATTGCACTCTCTTCAGCAGAGGCCGAGTATAGAGGAGTAGTGAATGCTACAACTCAGTGTGTGTGGGATACTTTCAGAATTTGGGATTGACTTTAGCACTCCCACAATAATCTTTTGTGAAAATCAAAGTGATATAAGGATATCAATTGATCCATTACAAAGTCAAAGAACCAAGCATAAATAGATTCATATGCACTACATCCAAAGTATAGTGCATGATCAGATCATTGCTCTAGAGTTTTTCCTATCTTCTGAGTAAGTTGCAGACATCTTCACCAAATCATTATTAGAGACTAATTGTATCCATCTTAGATCACTACTTGGGATGGGTGAACATGTGGTGAAGAAGGATTGAAAAGAAAAAATTTCAATTTTGTTCATGTCCATGTTTTGTCAAGGGGAGGTTATTTTCCCATGTTGTTTTCCTTATTTCCTTGTTTTGTGGACAAGCAATATGGAAATAGGGTGACAAAACCTTATTGTTGAGCCCTATATTTCTAATATTTCACATAAATTAAGGATTAAGGGGGGTTTTAGAACATTAAAAACCCATTCCATACATAGGATACATTTTATTAGTCATCTTTGATTGATTTCCTAGGTGTTGACTAGGTAGTTGGCATAATTGTGTCTTCCTATGACACCACTTGAAATCACAAGTCAATGGGGTGAACTTGGATATATTCTAATAAATATTTTCTCTGATTCTATGAGATTTAGTACTATTCCTGGAATAGAAGTGCACCTTCCTGCTTTATCCTACCTTTTTCTGCTTTCAGTGGAAAATGTAAAGCTAGTTCACGTAGAAACTAGATGTTTTTGTCCAACTTTCCCTCCTTGTTTTTCTTCTCTCCAAAAGCCATGATTTAGTTTCTTTTTTGTCACTCAACATCTCAAAACACTTCTTTTTCCAATTCATGAGCCTTAGGAATGATTTGGAAAGTGATTTTTTCATCTAGGGGGTTTTTCACATTTTTAGTAAGCCTGATTTTGTGAGGATTTCAAATGCCTTCATTGGATTTAAAATCTATGATGTAATTATATATTTGGATAGCCATTATAGAGACAAATTTCGGATGATGTACTCTTATTCAAAAAAATTTAATTGTGTGCATCAAATTCATGACTTTTTTCAGTGATATTTGACTAGTTTATGCAAGACAATTTGTGAGAGTAATTGTTTACTTTGCAAGATCAACCTGTGAATTAATTTTCACAATGTTTAGGCCTTCAACTAAAAAACAAATCCATTTTTTCATTTCCATGTTTTTGAACCTCAAATCTGCATTTGTTAGAACAATTTTTTGCTAATGAAATTGCATAAACTTATAGATATTAATGTGTAGATTCTATATATATATATATATATATATTGTCATTCCCCCTCAACAATGATTAGTAGAAAAATTTCATAACCCAATCAATCCCTTGGGTTGAGGAGACAACTTCATGAGCATGGGGTTAATTTTGGAATTTCCAGGCAATTAATTAATTAGACTATGCAATAAATGTTATCCTAAGTTTAATTATGCACATGGATTATTTAATTTTATGCATTTAATATTTTTATTTGGAATAAATGAGGATAATGCTCCACTAGGGCACATTAGAGGATAAGTTTGACTTGGAGTTAGCTTGAGTAAGAAGCAAAGAGAAAGATTCCAAAGCTAGAAAAATCATAGAAAAGGAAAGAAAGTGGAGCAAAGCAGAAAAGAAACAAAAACTCAGTAAAAGGAACATAAACCAGAAAGCAGGAAAAATCAGAAAAGAAGGAAAGTTCGGAAAAACAGGAAAGTGCAGAAAATCCAAGAAAAGTAGGAAAAGAAAAGATAGAAAGTGGAAAATCAAGGAAAAGTAAACAAAAGTAGAAAAAGAAGGAAAACAAACCAAAAAGAAAAAGAAGGAAAGCTAGCTTTCCTCATCCACTCAAGGACAATGCATTAGCTTGGGTTACTTGCTCCTCATAAATGACCCAGTTTGCACCAAATTAACAGCTTTTGTCAGTTTGATAATTGGTATGTGTTGAGGCCTTGGGGGTGCAGGGTAATTGCAAGGTGCTGGAATGGGTCCAAGGCTCCCAACAGAGGGTGAAAACCCAAACTGGAAGGCTTCGAAAAACCCTGCACAAGGGCGGTTCTATCCCCAGCCTATTTGGTATGGAATTCTACCACGGATATTCAACCTCCGCTGTCACTCTATGAGTAGATGGGTTTGATCAATAGATCAAAGCTTCAATACGGAAAAAAAAAGCTTAAAACTAAGTCTATTCTAACTTAAACTATTAAGAAAAGAATCTAATCTAAGTTAGACCTATTCTAAAGAGAAGCTTGTAGTTATGCAAATTGATCTTGATGCGAGAGGAACAAACATGTTTGCCTACTTCAACAGAAATGTAAAACATGCATGTACTTGTTTACTTAAATCATAATAACTTAATGAAAATTAAAGAGAACAATTCAAGTAATTAAGCATGTTCAAGATCAATCTGTAATCACTGTGTTAATTGAAAAATTAACATTGATTAGATAGTATATGAATAATTTGCAGAAATCGATAAAGAAAGTATCTAAATTAAAGAAATTTAACAATACACCCTTATACAAAGATCTGTCATAAGAAAAATCAATACAAGAGATCTGTGCATTAATTAATGTATGAAAAAGAAACATCCCGTGTAGATGAAAATTTTAAAATTAGAAATCAGACACCATCAAAGAGACTTGACGATAAACAAGAGATGATTTGAAAGATTGCTTCACTGCATTAAGAAGTTTGTAAACAAAATTACAAGGCTCTGATCAAACAGAGTATCTCCAGGTCCTCTGCTACTGATTTCTGACCCAAAAATTATCAACCTACGTCCCTAAGAAGTATCATGTCTTAAATAAGGTTTACAATGGAGTACAAAAGAGAATCCCAAAAGATAGGGATTACAGAGTTTAAATCCAACTATTAATCTAGGGAATCCAGCCATAATCATCTAAACAATTAAAACTCAGCAGATTCCCTCCACTTGGAGATGATGTTTGAACAGGATTTATCTTGGGATTTCAAGAAAATACCGTAGAAAAATTATAGAATCCGACAACAACTCAATAGCTATCGACAACAGGGAAGAGCCGGTCCTCCAAACCTTCCTGCTGAATCACCGCAAAATCTCCTGGTTGATCCATAATGCTGTCAAAACTAGAAAAATCGGACAACGGGTCTTGTTTTGTGGGAGCTGGTGATGTATCGGGTTCTTCATTAATTATGTGATCTTGGATAATAGAATCATCTTGATCATGCAACTATTCACTGCTTTCTTCTTTGGCCTTTTGAGGAGGCGGTAAGTAAACTGGCGGAATTTCAGAAATCTCTTCTCTGCTACCACCGTTGATATCAGGAACATCTGCATCAAAAGGTGGTGACATAGGTTCCGGGAAAAACAAAGAATGAAGCTATTTCTTTGTGATCAAAACACTCAGAAACATTCTAAGGGAAGCAATACAAATTAAGCTAAGCAAAGGCATAAGTATAGGTTTGCAGAAACCAAGCTAAAAATTCATATTCACCAGAACACTTGTATGAATATCTTTTCACAAATTAAAAATCGTGGCTCTCATACTTGACTGAAGCATGGGATCTATTGTGGTCACAACAATATGAGAGCAATGTTGCCTTAGAGACTTGGGTGATGTGCCCCTGGTCAAGTTTGAGAGATGTGCCCCAGCTTTCTGTCAGTGGATGATGGAATTCCTCCCTTTTCACTAAGTTTATTTGCATGTCCTATAGGTGAACCAAGTCTGGGTTAAATTTCATAAATATACAACAAGTCTGTGGTTCGAATCTTAGAGCTCTTCATTGATTTCTAGTGCTATATTGTTCAGTAAGAATGGAGAGAAACTCTTGTAAATATTTAAGTAGTCTCTTGGGTCATTTATGATGTATTAAAATTGAATGAAATACTCTAATATCATTCATATCAATTAAAATTACATAAATCATATTTCTTCTCATATTTCTCCAGCCCTTCTAGATTTAGCTAGAATTTGACTAGTTTCCAGTTTGCATTTAATAAATGAATGAATCTTTATCCAAATTAAGTAAATCTTGTTCCTGGAGTTTCTTAAGAATTCTTATGTCGTTCTACAATTCTCATATCATAATTTTTTGAGCCTTTGATTACTATTTGGGTGCCATGAATTCACACTAGCTATGTAATCCTAGAAGGAAATTTTACTTGTATTTTTGTGAGACTTGATCAGAACTTCATATAACTTTCTGGAATTTTATTTTACTTTGTAATGAAATTAATTGAATGATATTTAACCTATCTAAATCAGAAACACCCATCCCCAACCTCCAGTCCAAGTTTGCACCCATACTAGTCTACATATGCTGAGGATCCCAGGAGTGTTGGAGTAGATTGAAGCTTGCTACTATTGAAACATAAATGGTCTCAATACTGTTTTAAGAGATATTTTGTCCCTCCATCCATCCAAATCCTTTGATCTTCCCAATCCTCAGTGAATCTAACTTCCATAAGCATTGTTTTAATTCTTTATGTGAAGTAGAGAGTTTTTGTATCACTAATAATAGTTGGTACATTACATTGGTATTAGAGCATGGTCCTCTTAAAATTCTGTTGAATTATTTCTATGAGTCCAAGAAGATATTTGAATTCGAATAAGAAAGGCCATTTCTCAAAAGGAGAAGAGGAAAAGGAAAACTACAAGGATAATCATACAAGGATAATCATACATGTCTCATAATTAAGAAAAGGAAGAGTTCAAACTCTTCGTTCAAGGCACCATCAAAGGGATGCAAGAAATCTCTCTCATTATTTTTCAATCTAGGAAACAATGTTGAAATTGTACCTAGTGAGAGCGAGAAATGATCTCAAGCATCATCACGGGCTCGGAAAACTGAATCCGGCAATATAAAAAGTGTCAAAAAATGGATAACAGCCGAGGTGGCATGCAAACTGATATGACAGGGGGTGTTTTGGAAAAAATACCTGAAAAATATGGGGGTGAGAGCGAGAAATGATCTCAATCATCATCACTGGAATGGAAAAATGAATTCGATGCTATAAGGAATGCTAAAAACTGACAATGGCCAATGTGGCGCTTAAATCAAGATGGTGACATGGGGCATGCGAAAAATGACCTAAAGTTGTTGGTGAGAGTGAGAAATGATCTCAAGCATCATCACGGGCACAGAAATATGATCTAGCGGTGCAAATGGTGCGAAAAAAGGAGGTCATACGGACTTTGAAATGGCAAAGGAAAAATGAGGTTAAAAAATGACTATAAATAAAGTTGAGTCCACCAAGCCAAGGATGCAGTGGTGGGGAGAAACGATGACCCACGGAGGCAAAATACTAGGTGTATCGAATCAAATCATATATACAAGTGACATGTCACCTAAAAAATGGTTGAGATCACGCATGTGAAAAAGTGAGTAGGGTTAATGACCTGCCCCCATGGTATGTGCATGGGGTTTATGATTGTGGATCACACATGTGTTGGTTTGAACAATGGGATCATTGAAACACTGAGATAGAAGTGATGGGGAAGGTTCAAAATGGTTGATCATGCTTCCTATCCTAGGGTCGAGGTAATCTATTATGCCCCCTAACTCAGAGGTGTCAATGTGGTGCTCAATGATAGTGGGGTAAAGACCAGGCATTTCAATGTAGGACCAGGCAAACACATCACGGAACTCTTGGAAAAGTTTCTTGTACTCTCTGATCTCGTGCTTGGTACAGGAAGCTCCTAACGAAATGATTTCAGGAGCACTGGTTGGGGCAGATATATCAATGTGGATTATGGGTGAGATATTGGCCATGATACCTTCCTCGAAGGCATCGGAGGCAGGAATGTGATCTTTAAACCAATCGACTTTGGTGGGGAGGAAATCTTTGGACTCAATTGAAAATTGGTTGGCTGTGGTGGAGGAGGACTCTTCTGGAAGGAAATAGGAACGATGGTGCATATCCTTCCAGGGGTAATCAGGGGCAATAAGAGCCTCTAGAATCTCCTCATCATTGTGGAAAGTCTGAGTTGTCAAATCGATTGACGAGGGGGTGGTATTAGAAGAGATCATATAAACGGTATTAATCTCTATAGATGACGAGGATACTGGGGGGTGGATCCACTCAATGGTGGGGGGAGCCGTCTCGAGGTCCAAGTTATTCATCTCATATAGAGCTGCTCTATAATTTGAGAGATCTGGACAATGATGTGAGTAATGGTTGTAAATACCGCATATTACACAAGGGTGATTGGTATGCAGTGATTTATCACGAGGCTTAGGGGTTGGGTCAAGTTGGACAACCAGGATGTTGGGGTTGTCGTCAAGCATTTGCATGTGCTCCTGTAATGCAGGTAATCATGGACATTGATGGGTAGGATGGCCTAACTCATCACACAACGAGCATTTGGGAGGAGCATGAAACACGGGGGGGTTTTTAACTGTTTTGGGTGAGGGTATAGCAATGTATGGCTATGGGCCTCTGCCCCCAGTGTGCTTGATAAGAGGGGATGGATTAGTAGATGAGGAAGGGGTAGAGACACCGGGAGGTGGTTTACTAGTAGTAGTGATGGGTTGCACTGGTTGTAGGATGACATTTGGTGTCAGAGGGGTAACTGGAGGCGTAATGTACCATACAGGTAATCCGAAGGTTAAATCGGGGAGGCTGAGGGTAGCCATAACCGGGCCGATTACTACTCCTGAAGGGGAAAGTAGGAAGGGGATTGTATGGATGGGTGTAACACCAACATGACTAGGTAACAATGGTGGTTGGGGTAGCAAAGGTAGTTGATGGTTGGGTGTTGGTGTATTGTGGGAAAGGGTACATAAGTTAGATATTTTGGTTGCGGGTAATGGCGGTGGAATGGACTAGAATGTCGAGGTCATCGACGTATCTGAGTAAACCCGGGTCCCACGAAGGAAACCAATGAGGTAGTTGCACCGCAAGTAGGTTGTTCAACCATGGGGAGAACATTTTCGGGGGCAGCAGGGGGCATTGGGATCGTAATAGGTGAGTTGGTCAACCTTAAACCACGCGTCCATCATGGGGGAACATCATGGTACGAAAAATGGATGAGGCAACCACCCACATGGCGTACATGTAAATGCGGCCAAGTAAGAGGTTATAATCAAGTAGGGCGTTGATGACCTCTATGTCAATGAGCATGGTTTTACCATCCAACTAGATGGGGACATTAGCTAAGAGACCTTTGGGTTGAGCCAAACGGCTATCGTAGGCTCGCAATGCAGCGGTGGACTGCTGGAGAGTAGGGGATCCCAACTTTTGCCAAATGAATGTGGAAATAATGCATGTAGAGGCACCTTCATCGATGATGCACCGATGGATGACAAGATTCCAAACAGATACAGAAACTTGGAATGCTAAAGTGGAAGGCAGGTGTGGTTCGGATTGGTCCAAATCAAAGGCCATCATTCGTGAATCATTTGGGTCAATAGCACCAATGGCTGAAAGAAAAGTCTTGCGCTGTGTAGGACAGTTTTTTAAGACCTCTAACGCAGACATGGTTGCGGGGAACTGGGCTAAGTCATGGACAATGTTGTAATTAGACGCAGCATGATCATTAGGTGATTGTTGATGCAGCGAAGTGGGAAGCGAGGGTCTTTGGAGGTGCCATCTAGTGGAGCCATAGGTATGCGTAACGACTGATCGATGGGATGAGTGTTGGTGTTTTTGTCGGTGGGAGGGTCTTTAGGGGTGGATCCATATTGGTTCCAATGGGTTTGAAGGTTGACATCAACGGAGGACATCATTAACAAGTGATGGGTACCTGAGTCTATCATGGGTTGATCAGGAGCGGCATAAGTGATTTGTTATTGTGGTGGCACGTTTCCTTGAGGGGGAGCCAATGGCTGAGTGTTCACTACGCCTTGGGTGGGTAAAGGGTTTTGTAACACCAAGGGTTGATTCTGAGGTGGTGGGGGGTTGGGCAGCGCCTGAGGAGCTATGTGCCCTTGGTGGTGGGCATCATCGGTCCAGAGTTGTCGAGCTCACTCCAAATGTGGGAAAGCATGTGTGTAGTGGCCATAGACACCGCAAATAGAACAAGGATAGTTTGTTCACAAATTAGGATGTTTGGCTTGCTTGGGCAGCCGGTCAAGGTTCTGGTTCGCAGGTGCTACATTATTATTGTTCAGAGGATTGGAAGGTTGACGGCCTTGATCTAGAGGGGGGATGTTCCCGCGGTTACGGCCTTTACCACGGTTTTGCTGGCCCTGCTGGTGTTGGTTATTTTGGTTCTGCTACGGATTTTGTTGGGCCTATACTTTCCCTTGGGCAGTAGGTGGGTTCTAGGGTTGTGCAGGTGCGGGAGCAGGCTGCGGTGGATAATAAGTAGGTGGAGGTAGCGTAGGTGCTGAACCTTGTCAGGGTTGCTAATATGCGTGAGCAACGGGTTGTGGGTTTGCCGCAGGGGCTTCCTAGGCCAGATAATAAGCAGGTGGGGCTTGAGAGGATACAGAAGCTTGCACAGCCTGCTGGTGATAATATAGCTGAGGTGTGGCTGGGGGGCATAAGCAGGGGATGCATGAGAAAAGAACTAAGGTGGACATGAGGGTCCATGGGAATGGTGATCATGTGCCATGGGAGCATAAGAATTGGTTGCTCTGGACTGGGATGTAACCTGTGAAAGGTTGGGGCCAGGGCTAGGACATGATATGGAAAAGGGTTGGTTATGTGAGGCTATACGTCCAATGATTCCATCTACAGCATGGGATGCACCCGACACATCGTGTCGGGAGGAATCGTCGCGAGGGGCGCTAAGTATGATGGAATATAGATAACCAGACTGGGCATAAATGACGTCAAATTGTTGGGCTTTGAGGATGGCCTCTTCTTTGGATTGGGGTCGCTCGGATGCTACATCCTTGGCGATGACAGGAAGGAGAGATTTTAGAAACAAATCTAAGAAGATACGGTCATCTAACTTGATTTTGTAGAGGCTGCGGCGTCGATGCCACTCATGAATGTGGTGAGTGATGTGGGTGTCCGTGTTCTGTCTGCAAGACAATAGGATCTCAACTCTCGCATCATACTGGACAGGTAACTGAAAGAACTATAGGAAGGTTGAGGCGAGGGAGGTAAAGGTGTCATGGGTCCCATGGGGCTGCTCGATGTACCACTTAGCTGCAGAGCTAGTGAGGGTATGACGTATTAGACGGAGGCGGACAGAATCGTCCACTATGGACTTAGAGGAACACCATAGATGGAAGGACATAATATGGTTTTGGGGGTCTTCACCTACCTTTCCCTCAAACTTAGGGATGTCTGATTGGAGCTTGGTGGGCATGTGAGGCCATGCAAGGTCATGTCCGATGGGATCGTTAGTCAGTCTGGCCAGGTCAGTAAGGTTGAGACTAACCATGAATGGAAAACTAGTAGAAGGATTTGACATATTGGTGGTTGTGACCACGTTGGGGCCAATGCCCCCAAGTGGAGGAACTAGGTTCGGGTTGGGGACATTGCCCCTAGGTCGAGGAACGAAGGTGGTATGGGACGATCCTACACCGCCAAGGGTAGTGTGAGCCACTGGTGGAGTTGGGATGGGTATGGTAACCACTGGAATAGGTACAGTGATCGAAATGGTGGATGTGGGCCCCATTGAGGGCATACCCAAAGCGGTTGTGGTAGCTAGGGTGGTGGTGGATGCTCCACCAGTGGTGCCTACCAAGAAAGGGTTTGAATTCATGTCAGCCATGGGGATGGTTGGTTCAGTGTAAGTGGGGTTCTCAGAATCTGCCTCAGAATTAGAGGTAAAATAAGAGGCGTCAGTGCCAGGGGACAGAGCTCGACGTCTGCGACGAGTGGAATCGAGTGATGAATCTCTATGTCTATGATAGGTGATGTCAAGTGAACTGTGTTGTGGGGGATCGCCCCGGAGGCACTGAAAATGTCTCAGGGACTCAATGGTGATAGATGGTGTCAAGTCTTTAGGGGTTGCGTCGAGTGAAAAATAGCTCAAAAAACCTAATGGAGCCAGGTGTGCAGAAGGAGAGCACAAAAAATATGGCACTTAGGCCAACAACCAGCTCAAAACACTCACTGTAATAGCTGTGCTACAATAAGTGGAGCATCAACAAAAATGGTCAGAATACCAACAAGCAACTAGTTTCCTAGAAAATAAAAATAGTGGACTCGCTAGACCGAAGAAAGGTAAGGGAGCATGCAAACACCTAGCTAAATAGTATTCTGACTCAACCAGACATATCCTCTGCAAGGTGATGAAATCCAAGTCAAACAATATGGATAGTAGAGCCAAGTGGCTAAAGATATCCCCCTACCGAGAGGGACACTGGGTAGTCAATCCTAGAAGAAAAGCAACTAAGATACCCCATTCATGATAGGTTCGGTTGGGTGAATCTGCAGTTTGGTTCTATCGCCATTGTACTCCCATACAGGTAGTACACCGAGAACTACGAAAGGTATCCTTCGGTTACTGAATGGATTGCGGTATTCCACTCAAGATTCTGGAACCATTCTGGCTACTTCAACCCTCCTAGGGGAGAGGCCTTCTCGATAAATTGGTTTTAAACCATGTCAAAAAATACTAGGGGATTTTGGTTCCCTAGAGGACAACAACTATGTCTCAAGTGTAAGCGATCGAGGGGTGTTATTTGGATGCCTATCCCCCCGACCCTACCTTACTGCAATATTCTTCTGTGTTCCCCAAGTAGGGTTAGAATGTTGGTTATGTTAAGCAGTATTTTAGGGCTCACTTGAATTAGGTGATAGAGTGTGTGCGTGTGAGATAATGAACCCAAGTAAAAGTGCCACGGGGTGGGCAACTTTCTAACTAACAATAATAATGCAGAAATTAAACTTTAAATGCAAAATTTTCTCTTTTCAATTAAAATGATGAAACTTAAAAAATTATGTAAAGGGAACAGAAATAATACTGCAGAAAAAGGCTACACGGAAGTATGGCTGCAGATAGGACAGGTGGCTATGCAGATGCAGAAAATATTGCAGCAAAGTTCTAGGTTCAAAAAGGTAAAAAGTGCAGAAAACAGATCATGGGTCTGCGGCGAAACTGCGCAGTCGGATCGCGGGAACCATGTCGATAGTCGTGGGCAGACCGCAGGAAAATGGCTGAAAGCCATAGGCGGATCGCGGGAAAAAGGATGAAAGCCGCAGGCGGATCACAAGGAAATGGCTGAAAGCCGCAGGTGGATCGTGGGAAAAAGGTTGAAAGCCACAGGTGGACTACAGGAAAATGGCTGAAAGCCGCAGGTGGATAGTAGGAAATTGGCTGAAAGCCACAGGTGGATCGCAAGAAAAATGGCTGAAATCCACAGGCGGATTGCAAGAAAGGGCTGGACAACCGTGGTCGAACCGTAGGAAACAGGCTGAGAGCCACATTCAGATCGTAGGAAACAGATTGAAAACTGCTAAGAGATCGTGGGAAACAGTCTGAGTGTTGCGGTTGGATCACAGGTAACAGTCTGAAAGCTGTGGTCAGATTGCAACTGTGGGGACAAAAGACCCGGTTTACGACAGCAAAACCGACTGCCGAAAGGGGAAGCCGAAAGGAAAAAACCAAAAAATATTGCAGAAAATTAAAAAACTTTTAAATACTATAACCAGAAACTCAAAGGAACACTATGGGAGTCGCCAAAACTCTAGCTAGGGTTTTCACCCTAGCTTGTGCAAATGAGCACCTATTAAGGAGAAGGGACTCCTTAGTAGCAGTTCAGTAAAAACAATAACAACAAGACAGTAAATGAAAATAGTAAATTTAAACTAGCATGTGCATGAGACAATAAAAGATATTAAAAATGGTTTTTGTATTGATTATACCTCCAATGTGAGGTTGGTGAAGCTCTTTCAGTAGTCCAGGAGGGCTGCTTCCAAGCTCCAACAGATTCCTTCTCCTTCTCCAAAGTGTTTTGGATATGGGCCAAAGGGGCACTCAAATGTGAAAATAGCTCAAAAGGGTGAGCTAGGGTTTCAAGAGTGATTTTGGCAGAGTGAGGATAGGGATGACTATGGATGTGAAATGGGGAGCCTCCATCACCTATTTATAGGTTTTTAGTGGTGGAGTGCTGACCCATGGTTTTGGGCACCATATGGTTTAGGTCAGCTATATAGAGTTTTTGCTTCCTTTTTTCCCTCTTTTTCCTGTTTTTCCTCTTTTTAGTATTTGCTATTCCCTTTTTAGAGGTTTTTTGCTATTTTTGGAGGAATTTAACCTATTTTGGGGGAAAAGGGGGTTTTTGGCCTTTTGGAGGCTTTTTTAATGGTTTTTTGGCCTTTTGGAGGCTTTTTAATGGTTTTTTGGGGTTCTGGAGGAAAATATGGTAGAAAGTATGGACCAATGAGTCATGTAATGGGGTAGATGAGGTAGTGAGCACTTTTTGGGTGTTAACAAGGAGACCAAAGAGTTCTTAGCTCAGCAGCTAGGAAGCAAGATCGAAGAAGGGAGTAGCAATGGTATCCCACATGGTGAGAGGAGGAGGAATGGTGGCCATATTTTCTCAAAAACTGGGCCTCACAATCGCGTCAAGGAATTCAAGATGGAAAATCCATATTAATCTAGGCCTACTATGCCCAAGTTCACTGAAGAACAAATAGAAGAACCTGAGGTTCGAAATGGAGGTCTTGCATCATGGGAGGACAAATATGTTGAGTACCTTACATTGAATGAAGACTGCATAAGTGCTTTACCATTCAAAGACTTATGTGATCTGCAGTACAATTCCAACCCAAGAGGAGGATACAAAATGCAAAATCAGAACTATGAACTCAAAAATTCCATTTTAAAGATTTATTTACCCTATTTTGATGGTTCTCAAAAATGTACTGCTAACTCTTAGATTTAGAAACTTGACACATATTTTCATTTGAATCTTATGGCTTAAAGAGATGCCATCATGATGGCTACTCTACAATTATATGGAGAAGCAAATTACTGGTGGTTTAAAGGCCTAAAGACTCTTGGTCATGACCAAGTGACCACCTATGAAGAGTTCACAAGAAGGTTGGTTGAAAGATTCGAAAAAAGAAATCCTGAGACCACTTTTAGAGAATTAGGACATGTGAAGCAAACTGGAACTCCCAAAGCTTACATCTTTGAGTTCCAAAAATTAGTTGTGATGGTCTCTAATATTTCAGAAGCTAGGCTGATATTGTTGTGTATTGAAGGGTTATCAGAACCTTTGAAAGGCTTGGTGAAAGCCTACAGATCCAATACCTTGCAAGATGCACTAAGTCAAACCAGAGACTTGCAAGACTCTCTTCCAAGGACCATATTTCCTCCGAGGAATGTTGGTACTTATCAATTCTAGAACCAATGGCCACCCATGAAGAGTCCTTCTGGAAATTTCAGAAAGGATAACTATGATAAGGACTGAGATGAGTTGAGAAGAAGGAAGCCGTTCTTCACCTGTCAGGAGCCATGGGTTCCAGGACATATATGTGACAAAGGAAAGGAACACTACATTGAAGTTTACTCAGAGAGTGAAGCTAAGGAAGAAGAAGAAGAGGCCCCAATAGATGCAGAAGTGACCTATGATACTGTGGAAGAAGAACCTACTCCAGAGGTGAGCAAGATTCCAGTTACTCTCAAGAGTTCCTTGCTACCATACACTCAGATTCAAAGGAGTGTTTCAAGGACAATCAGTCACTATATTACTGGATGAAGGAGAAACACACAACTTCATTGATTCAAACCTAGTTGAAAGAAGGAAGCTACACACTGAAAAAATTCGAGGCTTCACTATTATAATTCTAGGTAATCATTCCATGATCTCTTGTAGGTGGATTCCTAAATTGTAGATTTGTATAGGAGAAGGCCCCATTACATATAGTTTTATGTTGTTGATGTTGATGTGGCTAATACTAACATGGTTTTGGGAGTACAACGGCTGCAATCCATTGGGAAGCATCCAGTAGACTACCAAATCCTTGAAATGGCATTCAAGGAAGAAAATGGAAATGAGATAGTGTTGAAGGGAATCAACACCTATCCCAAACAAGTGGTGAGTGCACAAAGTATGAGATCCATTATAAGGCATGAACATCTTGAATGGGATACAGAATGTCTAATCACCACAAAGGTCAACTCATTTGAAGTATCCCATTATCATAAAGAAATTCAAAAGCTGCTCCAAAAACATAAGAAGGTGTTTGGGGACTTTCCTCATGGTAGGCCTTCGGATAGAGGAGTAGAGCATAGGATTGATTTGGAGATAGGAACCTCAACTATCAAGGTGCATGCCTACAAGCACCCAAAAATATTCAAGGATGAGATAGAGAAAACCATCAAGGAACTTCTTGACTTGGGGTTCATTAGACCAAGTTCAAGTCCTTTTTCCTCATCGGTAGTCCTTGTGAAGAATAAAGATGGGACCATCAGAATGTTCATATATTACAAAGCTCTTAACAAGAATACTATCAAGAATAGATATCCTATTCCAAGGATTGATGAGATTATAGATGAGGTCACTGAACTAAAAGGTTTCATTGGGATATGTACCTACTACCGCAAGTTTGTCAAAGGATTTTCCAAGTTGACATCTCCTTTGAAATATCTCACTAAGAAAGGATCTTTCCATTCGTCAGAAGAATCTGAACAAGTGTTCAACAGAATGAAAGAGGTAATGAGTAGTTGTCATGTTCTTGCACTTCCATATTTTTCTCAACCTTTTGTTCTTGAGTGTGATGCTTCAGGGAATGGGATTGGAGCATTCTTGATGCAAAATAAGAATCATTTGGCCTTTGAGAGCAAAAAATTGCAGCCACATGAAATGTTGTTTTCAATTTATGACAAAGAGATGCTAGCCATCATGCATGCAATAGTCAAGTTCAGGTATTATTTTGTGGGAGGTAAGTTTATTATCAAGAATGACCACAACAGTTTGAGGAACTTCTTAACCCAAAAGGAGTTGAATGATGGAAAAAAAAATGGGTAAGAAAGGTCCAAGGCTTTGATTTTGAGATTGAATATAAGAAGGGTAAGATGAGAATTGTAGATGATGCACTTTCTAGAAAACCCACACTTGCATTACTCAAATTTAAAGATGATTGGAAAGTATAACTTGGGGTCGAATACACAAAGAACAAGTTTGCTTGTGATTTATTTGATGGATTAATTCATGATAATGCTTATAAGATTCTTAATGACATCATTTATTATAATGATATAATCTTTGTAGTACCAAAATCCATACTAAAGAAGAAAATCCTTGAAGCTACCCATGATGTGCCTTTAGTAGGTCATCCGGGGTTTGTGAAGACTTACAAGAAAGTAAGGGAAAGGTTCACATGGAAGGGGATGAAGAAGGAAGTGATGGATTATGTCAGATCATGTGTGGCATGTTAGAAAAATAATGTAGAGCATACTCATCCAGTAGGGATCCTACAACCACTCCCCATTCCTGAGCAAAAATGGGAGAGTATATCAATGGATTTCATCACGAGGCTTCCCAAAATCCAAGGTAAAGACAATATTTTTGTTGTGGTTGATAGGTTGACTAAATATGCACATTTATTTTCTATCACAACTAGTATTTCATCCATCCAATTGGCTGATATTTTCATCAAATAAGTCTTCAAACTTCATGGCATACTCAAGTCCATCATCAGTGACAGGGACAGTAAGTTTACTAGCAATTTTTGGAAAGAACTGTTCAAGTATGTAAGGACAAGTTTAGACATGATCACTAGCCATAGAATGATGGCCAAACAAAGAGAGTGAACCAATGGATGTAAGGGTACTTAAGAAACTATGTCACCGTTGACCAACAAAATTCATGTACCACTTGGCTTCATTTGGGAGAGTTTTGTTACAACACTACTTTTCATCTCTCGATTGGTATGTCTCATTTCAAATCTCTTAATGGATATGATGCACTTAATTTTTATGACCTGATATTTGGTGATTGTAAGACACAGAAAGCAAAGGATTGGCTCCAAGGGAGTCAAGACATAGTCAGGACTCTGAAGGACAACTTGTAGGTGGAACATAATCGACAAAAAGTGCATGTAGACAAGCATAGAGTTGAGCGAGCTTTCCAAGTTGGAGATCTAGTATATTTGAGGTTGCAGCCCTATAAAAAGTCATCATTGAAGTCTAAAGGGGCTGAGAAGTTGAAGCCAAGATTCTATGGTCTCTACCAAGCTTTGAGAAAGATTGGGTAAGTGGATTATGAGCTAGAGTTGCCTCCAGGCAGCCAGATTCATAATGTTTTCCATGTGTCATGTTTGAAGAAAGAAGTAGGGTAGAAAGTCAAAGTTTCACAAGACTTGCCACCACTTGATGATGAAGGAAATTTGGTGTTGATCCTTGAGAATATTTTAGAGGTTCGAGAGAAGAATATAAGGAGCATAATCCTTAAGGAATTTTTGGTGCAATGGGTGTTAAATTTTCAGAATTTACTTCAATCTGATCTAGGATCTTAACTGAGAGAACAACATGTACAACATATCTACAGCATATCAATCATGGGGACAATAATGCAAGCACACAAGAGACACAAAGATTTACTTGGGGAAAACCATAAAGGTGAAAAACCCCAATAACTTCCTTAGAGATAGATAGAGCAATGATAC
Organism: Larix kaempferi; assembly: GCA_027924585.1. Lineage (NCBI taxonomy): Eukaryota > Viridiplantae > Streptophyta > Pinopsida > Pinales > Pinaceae > Larix > Larix kaempferi. Next base: position 2,390,361 of record BSBM01001259.1, read on the forward strand.
AACCCAAACATGAGAGATAGACATAACCTAGTAGCAGATCCTCCTCCTCCATAAGTGCGCCACTCTTCCTTGAGTGCATGAGTGAGAAGTGAGTGAACAAATAGAGTGCCTCCTGCACTCTATTTATAATTGACTTGACTTGCCTTTTACATAAATCATGTAGGCTCGAACTTAACCACATAACATAATGCTGATTGGGCCGACCCCAATAGGGATGTTTAATAACCCTTTGACCCACATGACTTATATAGGGCCGACCCCAACAAGGTGGTCTAATAACCCATCAAGTATAAGTTACGACATTTACAATATAAATGATGACACTTCTGTATAGAGGAATAATACCATCTCTATAGGAGTACATACAACATATATGAAATACATTCCGAAGTTACATATACATCAACACTCCCTCTTAACTAGGAAGGTATTTCTCAGCACAAGTCATCTTTCCTGGATCATCGTCACTGCTGCTGCTATCTCAATCAATCTCTAAATCTACTCGTCATAGGAAGTTCTATAGAGCCAATCCTTTTTCATACTGGATGTAGGCCCACCACCTGCAGGTCTTCGTCATCACTGGCCATACTGTGGAATCCTCAGGACTTATTACGTGCATCACAAAACCTGGCTGCAACATCCCAGGCTATTACGAGCACATAGCTCTACCTATAGGATCTCCTAGGAGCACATTACATGTGACCCATCACAAAACCTGGCTGAAGCATCCTAGGCTATTACAAGCACACAACTCTACCTGTCAGATCTCCCAGGAGCACATTACAGGTGATCTCACCCCAAAACCTGGCTGAAGCATCCCAGGCTGTTACGAGCACACAATTCTACCTGTCGGATCTCCCAGGAGCACATTACATGTGGTCCACCACAAAACCTGGTTGAAACATCAGAGGCCTTTTTCATCCTTTCCAGATCTCCTAGGAGAAAATTACATGTGGTCATGGAAAAACCTGGCTGAAGCATCTCAGGCCTTTTTCATCCTATCCAGATCTCCCAGGAGAAAATTACATGCCATAGGACAAAACCTCGAAAGACTATCTGCAAATCTCCCAGGGCCAAATTATATGTCCTCCCAGAGAAAAACCTCGAAAGAGCATTTTCCAGATATCCCAGGGCAACGAATTACATGCCATAGGAAAAACCTTGAAAGACTATCTGCAAATCTCACAGGGCCAAATTATATGCTCATATGCACAATCTGTTCCATGGCCATAAAGTATCAACCTGATACTCACCATACATCATCCTGATGTACTCATGATCATCCTGATCATCATCACTGCAACATCCTGTTTCATGTCATCTGGAGCAACATCCTGAAGCTCGTCATCCATGATCATCCTGATCATCATCACTGCAACATCCTGCTACATGTCATTTGGAGAAACATCCTGAAGCTCGTCATCCATGATCATCCTGATCATATAATGCATCTACCTGATGCATACCAAGTATCTACCTGATACATATCATCATACATGATCCACCTGATCATACAATGTATCCACCTAATACAAATACAAATACATGATACATATCACCATACATGATCCACCTGATCATACAATGTATCCACCTGATACATATACAGATACATGGTCCAAGCATCCAACATGATGCATATACAAAAATACATACACATGATCCAACCAATCATATCCAGCATCCAACATGATGCATACATACATATAAACGATCCAACTGATCATATCCAGTTTCCAACATGATGCATACATATAAATGATCCAACTGATCATATCAAAGCAGAAACCAGAACATCATCCTCATGCTCATCATCTAGCGCTTACATCCACAACCATGTGAAGGATCCTCTTTCCAACATGATTGGAATGGCTTCAGCAAATGTGTACATCACTTCTTCCTCGAAGTGTCCTCAATCTGAAGAACGCCAAGCCTCTCTCTGAAGTACTCGAACTTCACCCTGGCTAGTGGCTTCGTCACCACATCTGCAATCTGCTTGTCCGTCACAACATACAGGAGCTTCACGGCTCCTCTCTGCACCATATCCCTGATATAGTGATATTTGATCTCTATGTGTTTCGACCTGTCATTAAACACAGGATTCTTGGACAGCTTCACACAACTCTGGTTATCACAGAAGATACCAGTAGCATCCAACGGGAGATCAAATAACTCAGACAGTAGCTTCTGTAGCCATACTGCCTCACAACTAGCTGAACAGGCTGCAACATACTCTGCATCAACTGTACTCAGTGCCACGCAGGACTGCTTCCTACTAAACCATGAGATCACACTTGATCCCATACTGAAGCAACACCCAGATGTGCTCTTCCTATCTGTAGCACTGCCGACCCAATCTGAATCAACATAACCCTACAGGTTAAACTTTTGATTCGCTTCATACTTGAGCCCAAAATCCACTGTACCCTTTAGGTACCTCACAACATGTTTTACAGCAACCAGGTGAACACTCCTCGGATCCGTCAGGAACTGGCTCAATGTGTTCATAGCAAAGCAAATATCTGGTCTCGTTTTCATCAGGTACATCAAGGACCCAATCATCTGATGATACATAGAGACATCAATTGGCTCAGATGAAGCATCACATAAAAGCTTCAGATTCGATGCCATAGGTGTGGCCATGGCCTTGCAATCCATCATCCCTAACCTCTTCAGGATCTCTACTGCATACTTCCCTTGTCCAAGGAAGATTCCATCTGCACTCTGCCACACCTCCATGCCAAAAACAAATAGTGCATCATCCCCATGTTCTTCATCTCGAACTCGGCAGTAAGCTTCCGCTGCGTGTTGGTAATCAATCTATCTTCACCTGTAACAAATAGGTTATCCGCATACAAAAGTAGTATCACTGGATTGCCTTCCTCAACCTTGTAGAAAAGGTTGGAACCTGCTTTACTCTTGGTAAAGACCAAACTGGATAGAAAGCTGCCTATCCTACCATACCAAGTTCTGCACATATATGATTTCCTGTCATGTGTCTCAGAACCAATTGGTTGCTCCACATACACTTCTTCTTCAACTACACCATTCAAGAAAGTTGTCTTGAAATCCATCTGGTGTATCTTCTATTTCATCACTTTTATATTTCTCTATGCTACCGTCTGCAGCATGCTTGATCTTGATAGATCCATATGGAAGTCACAACAAACTTCCCTTCAGCTCTTGGGACTGCATCCCAAAAATCGTTCTTCATGATCGATGGATCATGGCATTCTTCCCGTATCCTAGGAACTTCAATATCTTCAATAGATAATTTTGTTGCTGAACAAATGTTGTAGTTCTTCTTTTGTAGGTGATGGCATACGATCTTTCCTACACAACAAGTTAAATTGCATGATTAGAAAACATCTCATAATTTTCAGAACAAATTCTTACACATAAAGAAATATGTGATACAGTCATGCAATTGTTTTAGCCAATGCTTCAATACAACATTTATCCATATCCCGTAACTTTCTAGATGCCTTCCAATCTCTACCAGAACATTGTTAAGAGTGTGCACAACTCCCAACATGTCAGCAAAGAGGTTTCATTCTAGATAAGTAGCAATGGAATGTTGTACAGTGCCATAGGCCACTTACCCATGCATATTAGTAGTATACTATTCATCAATGCAACTATTCTAATATGCACAATACATATCCTAAGTCTAGGAACATGAGCATATACATCATTGAACAATGCAAGAAATGATAATTAAAATACTTATCTTTGTTTGTTCGTTGGATGGACTCCCTCTGAGTCTTCGCTTCCTTGCAGGAGCTGCTGGAGTCCTAATCTGAAGTAGCTTCTTCTACACCTTTCTGTTGTGGAATGTAGAGAGATGGTCAACTCCCTCTGAATATCTGCATCCTTGCATAAACCACTGGAGTGTACTCCCTCTTGATCTTTGCTTCCTAGATTACCTGTTCTTGAACTCATACTCATCCTTGGTCCCTATGCATGCTTATTATTATCATGATTGTGTTATCCTCATATAAAATCATACATTCATTAGTATACTATTAAATCACAATAATCTCAAGCATGTATAGTCATGATCATTTCAAACAGAAATAATAAGCATTAGCATTCAAGGTTTATGTAGGATTCTTATGGTTAGTGAAATCATAAGAAACATAACATGTATAAACCTATAATTACTCAAAGCTATGACTCTTCGGGCTAGTCATATCATTAATTAAGGTAAGACAAATAATATGCATATACCCATGATTATTCAAACTTATGGCTTCATGAATAATCATTATCAACAACACAACAGTATAAGATCCTAGCCCAAGGTAGGATTCTAGCTTGATATAGGAAAAACATACCTGGATTAGCATGCTAGCTAGTTATGTCTAACATACCCGTATAATGTCTTTTGGTTCTTCTTCAATGACTTGTGCTAGTAACCTGTATATCTCATAGGTTAACCATTATAAAACCAAGTTATACATACCTCGTAAATGGATCTTTTATGAGATCCATGACAATGGTTGAATCTGTGTTCTCATGTCATCATGATCATATGTTCTTGAACCAGAACATGATTTTTCTTTCTTGGTGTACCTTTCATGTTAGTAGAAAACATAAACCTCATACAACACCATAATGCATTAGTACAATCATAAGTGTCAACACCCTAATCAATGAATATTTTCTACCATGCATTCATAATTTTATTAAGGTGATATGACAAGTCTAAAATGAAGATTGTACTAACCGTAATAACATGAAGACAAACATACCATATAATTAATCATGAAAAAATCTCAAAACATACCTCGATGAGTCATACCTGTCAAGATCGCTTGTAATCTTCTTATGTAAGGCCTTAGCCTCATCTCCCTCTGAAACAAGAACTTCTTCACTTATGCAGGTGACCAATCCATCTTCTTCTAGGATTAACCCAATCCACTTGATTTGCAAGAACTGGATCTGGAGCTGGATATGGGTTTGTCAGAGAAACCCTAAAAATTCAAACTTTGAATTTCAAACTTCCCAAAGGATAGAAATATGCGCCTTGATGAGCTGATCAAGCTAGTATATTCAAAATTTGAAAACTGCAAAGTTTCACTCCTCAATTTTTCTTTTGAAACTTCCAGATTCACTAGACGTGACCCTGAATTGGGGTTTGATGAAGCCCACTCTTCTGCCCAATCAAAAGGTTTGATCCAAATCTCTAATATTCTATTTTTCTGAGGAGCTTCCAGCTGTGGTCGCAGATTTCAAAAATTCCCATTTTTACAGAAGTCCTAATTTTCCACTTTTCTGATCAAAGTCCCGAACTAGGGTTTGATCAAGCCCGGCCTTCTGCCCAACCAAATATTATGATCTTGGTATCTAAATTTCTATTTTTATTAGTAGCATCCAATCGTGGTCTCCGATTACAAAAATTCCAACTTTCTCTGAAGCCCTAAATTCCGGAAGCCATGAATGAAGGTACTCAAAATAATTATGTTTTGACAGAAATATGTACCTGATTGCTTCTGGTGTAACTCCAAACTTTTCGATCCACAAGGTCTGAAAAAGTTTCTTGAGATATCCTGACCTCTTATCTTTCCATCCTAACAGGTCTGACCTCAATTGGATTCTTTGAGAGAGAGTTATGCCAAGTGTCGCAATGTGACCTGTTTATGGGATAATACAGGAGAGCGAACTTGTACGGCGTGCCACGTGTCCCTGTTTCAACTTCGGCCTCTAAACATTTTGTTTGAGATATCTTTCCCTGTTATATTTCCATCCTGATAGGTATGACCTCAATTGGACTCTCTGAGAGAGAGTTATGCCAAGTGTCGCAACGTGACCTGTTTATGGGATATTACAGGAGAGCGAACTTGTACGGCGTGCCAGGTGTCACTGGTTCAACTTCGGCCTCTGAAAAAGTTTCTTGAGATAGTACAGTCTGTGTACTACCTTTCACTTTTTACAAAATTTCATTTGGAGCTTCCTATCCCAGGTTATGACCTTTTTCCCAAGATCACCTGATTTTGACTCAGATCTGGAAGAGGCAGAAACCCTATATTGTACAGATCATAAATCACAAAGTACAACGAATTAGAGGTTATCCTTTGGACACAAGGTACATGTGGATTTAATCTTCGACCAGTAAATATTTCAGATCCGAAAACATCGCCAAAACGGATTTATAGCAAAAGTGCTACGATGACTGGTTTTTGCTATATCAAGCCCTAGCATCGTAAGTGCAACAAGTGTCATACATGCCATATCATGCCTTCTTTCAGGCTAGCTCTGATACCAGGTTAAATTTTCAGAATGTACTTCAATCTGATCTAGGATATTAACTGAGAGAACAACATGTACAGCATATCTACAGCATATCAATCATGGAGACAATAATGCAAGCACACAAGAGACACAAAGATTTACTTGGGGAAAACCATAAAGGTGAAAAACCCCAATAACTTCCTCAGAGATAGATAGAGAAATGATACAACCCAAACATGAGAGATAGACATAACCTAGCAGCAGATCCTCCTCCTCCATAAGTGCGCCACTTCTCCTTGAGATCATGAGTGAGAAGTGAGTGAACAAATAGAGTGCCTCCTGCACTCTATTTATACTTGACTTGACTTTCCTTTTACATAAATCATGTAGGGTCGAACTTAACCACATAACATAATGCTGACTGGGCTAACCCCCAATAGGGTGGTCTAATAACCCTTTGACCCACATGAATTATATAGGGCCGACTCCAACAAGGTGGTCTAATAACCCATCAAGTATAAGTTACGACATTTACAATATAAATGATGACACTTCCGTATAGAGGAATAATACCATCTCTATAGGAGTACTTACAACATATATAAAATACATTGTGAAGTTACATATACATCAACAATGGGAAGGACTACCCATTGAGGATGCTACTTGGGAAGGAGAACATATCTTACAGCATCCTGGTTTGAAATTGCTTGAGGAAAAGCAATAGGGTGGGGAGGACTATCATGTCCCCTCAACAATGAGTAGTGGAACAATTTCCTAACCCAATCAATCCCTTGGGTTGAGGAGACAACTTCATGAGCATGGGGTTAATTTTGGAATTTCCAGGTAATTAATTAATTAGACTATGCAATAAATGTTATCGTAAGTTTAATTATGCATGTGGATTATTTAATTTTATGCATTTGATATTTTTATGTGGAATAAATGAGTAAATGCTCCACTAGGGAGCATTAGAGGATAAGGTTGACTTGGAGTTATCTTGAGGAAGAAGAATAGAGAAAGATTCCAAAGCTAGGAAAATCAGAGAAAAGGAAAGAAAGTGGAGCAAAGCAAAAAAGCAGCATAAAGCAGAAAGTAGGAAAAATCATAAAAGAAGGAAAGTTCAGAAAAGAAGGAAAGTTTAGAAAAGTAGGAAAGTACAGAAAAGCCAAGAAAAGTAGGAAAAGAAAAGGAGTAAAGTGGAAAAGAAAGGAAAAAAAACAAAAGCAGAAGAAGAGGGAAAGCAAAGGAAACGGAAAAAGAAGGAAAGCTAGCTTTCCTCATCCACTCAAGGAAGGAAGATTACCTTGGATTACTTAATTATAAAGTCACCCAATCCCTATAAATGACCCATTGTGCACCACATTAACATCTTTTGTTAGTTTGAGAATTGGTATGAGAGAAATATTGCCTCAGAGACTTGGGTGATGTGCCCCTGGTCAAGTTTGGGAGATGTGCCCTAGATTTTTGTGAGAGGATGATGGAATTCAGCCTTTTTCACTGATTTTATTTTCAGGTCCTATATCTGAACCAAGGCTGGGTTTAATTTCAGAAATCTCCCACAATTCTATGGTTCGAATCTCAGAGCTCTTCATTGATTTCTAGTGCTATTTGTTCAGTAAGAATGGAGATAAAATTTTATAATGATTTGAGGAGTATCTTGGATCACTTATGATGTATTAGCAGTGAATGAAATACTCTAGTATCATTTAGATCAATTAAAATTACAAATATGATATTTCTTCTCATATTTCTCCACCCCTTCTAGATTTAGCTAGAATTTGACTAGTTTCCAGTTTCTATTTAATAAATGAATGAGTATTTATACAAATGAAGTGATTAGTGTTCCTGGAGTTTCTTAATAGGTCATATGTCATGTTACAAGTCTCATATCAGAATTTTGTGAGCCTTTGACTACTTTTTGGGAGCCCTAAATTCACACTAACTGTGTAATCCTGGAAGGCAATTTTACTTGTATTTTTGTGAGACTTGCACAGAACATCATATAACTTTATAAAATGTTATTTTACTATGTAATCACTATAATTGAATTATATTTAACTTATCTGAGTCAGAAACACCCATCCCCAACCTCTAGTGCAAGTTTGCACCCATAGTAGTTTGCATAAGTTGAGGATCCCATGAGCATTGGAGTAGATTGCATATTGTTGCTCTTGAAACATAAATGGTCTCAATACCTTGTTAATATGTATCATAAAAATATCATATCCCTCCATCCATCCAAATCCTTTAATCTTTCCTATCCTCAGTCAATCTAGCTTCCATAAGCATTGTTATAATTCTTTCTGTGAAGTAGAGAGTTTTTGTATCACTAATCCTAGTTGGTACATTATATATATATATATATATATATATATATATATATATAGAGAGAGAGAGAGAGAGAGAGAGAGAGATGTGGTTCACAACCCCAAAGAAGAGTTTCTACATCAACTAGAAGAATTCATAGAGGCCCACCCAAAGGGGCCTCACCCCGTTGGCTTTGATTAGGGAGCCTAACCCAATGGGGACATATATTGAGACCCTTATATATCTATGCATAGGCACCCAAATATTTGACCCCGAGACCTTTTTCTTACAACTCATAGCTCTGAACCACTTGAGCTAACCCATCAAGCTATATATATATATAAACAATGTTGTTTTATATTTTTTATTGGGTCATATGTCAAATTTTAAAAAATGTATCTTTCGTATTTTATTTGTAACTTTTGATTGGTTCACCTATTTCGAAAATGAAAAACAACCCACACAAGTGCAGACGAAGACCTATACACTAAAAAAATACTCATTCATTTGTTAAGACCCTCATAGTGGGGCATAACATTCAACCTTATGATTCTGGGGCTTCATTGACTTTTGTAATATATATATATATAATTAACATTAACAATTATGGGAAAATAATGCTACACAATAACAACATGTTAACTACAACTCTGCAACTTTTTTTCATAAAATTTTAGTGTTTACATATCAAACCCAGGGCCTAACACAGACATATGCATTGTGTTTTAGAAAATAAAAAGATCATAGTAATATTAGGAAAACACCATTTTCTTGGATTTATGGTAATTTTCCATAAATAAAATTTATATATTCTCAAAGGTAACTCAATTGTCTACGTTTCATCTTTTTACATTGTGTTCTAAAAAGTTGTGTAGATACCTCTAATATTTATTTTTTGTGATTAGATTTTTGTTTTTACAGGTTTCCATTGCAACTAATGTGTCATAATTGGGTAGCAATACCTTGCACCATTCCTGCTCTTCTCCACAAACCCAACATTGAATTGGGTGCCTTGGCCTTTTCCTAGAACTTTGGATGGCTTATTCCCACTCTAGTCTGGTTGATTTTTCTAGAGGGTTACTGGTTGGTTTAGAAAGTAATGAGGCTTAACTAGTTTATCTCTCTAGTCCTAATTCTCTCATTTCTTACCCTTCCATGTCCTTTGGAAGTTGGTCCTTCCTTATTTTTTCATAATAATAGTTTTCTTGCTTGAATGCCTCATTAATAGGTATGGGTTCATTAAATTCGATATTATCCTTATAGGAAAAATGAAATCCACTTAATGAGCATATAATTGTCACCTTCTTATATCTAATATATCTAACATATCTCAATAGTTCCAATAATTTGTTTACATACTCATTTGGTCATTTAACTAGCCAATTTGAACTCATGGAATTCCATATCTTACCTTCATAACAATGATCAAAGAGGTATTTTTTATTTTTTATTTATTTTTATTTATTTTTTAAATATTTGGTGAAATAATTCCATAAAATATTCCTCTCCTTGATTTTGTTTACTTGGTGGAGTTGATACCATCAAATGGAAGCTCTAGCATTTGAATTGAACATGGAAAATCAATATTTCATATTTCCTAAGTAGTTATAAACTTGAAAATAGTTCCTCATCCCAAGAAACCAAGCCTTAGATTCTTGTCCAAATTTAATCTTGCCATCAAATGTATGTTGTTTTGACTTCCAAAATTCTTCCTACAAGTTATTTGTAAGATCAATATTCCTCTTATGCATGCTAGGAGAGGATTTTTGGCCACTCAAGGAATTATCAATTTTATACGACTCACTAGAATAATATCTAGACATGTATGGTTCGTATTTTCTATCTTTTGAGGATATTGTTATACTATGGGGCCTCTAATGTGAATTGCTTTTTGAGATAATCCTACACCTTTCAACACTGGATATAAATTTTCCCATGCTACAATTAATTTTGTATCTCTATCAAGCTTTCAAAACATTATCAAAATTCCCACCCACATTCAAATCTTACTTTGGTGAAAAAAAAAACCACCATGGTTTAGCTTTCTAAAAAAAAAACCTAAACCACATTTATATATATCGAATTTTTTTACCTTCAAGGACATGTGTGAACCATTTTCTCCTTTCCAAACATCCATCTCTCCAATATTCCCCTCTGCAACTTATCCTATGTGAAATTTGAACACAACTTTTTTCCTTTCACCCTCATCCAGTTGAGACATTTCTTGTCCATACCCTGTGGTGGCTCAGTGGAGGAGGACTACTTCAAGAGGATGCATGGGATCACATGCCCTTAGAGGTACCATTGTAGCCTAACTCTTTTTGAATAATATAAGAAATTATTCCATATATGCTTCGTGAATGCGAGAAGAGTGTGTGATTAAAATAATGCATGTGCTTTTACTGAATTAAATCCTGGTAGATATGTAGTTTTCATTTTTTACTTCTTATTACCGCATTCATATCTTAGGTTTATTTTGGTTCATGTTGCTTGTTCTCATAGTTTAGTTTTGAATTTTTATTTTTTTTGCTTCGGTTTATCACGCATCTCATACATAGAGCTACGAGAATCATTTTTTCTCATGCTCTCTACCTCGGCTTCCACAAGCCGGTAGATCCCTCCTTTCTTCCTACTAGAGTGCTAAAGCACCACCAATATCTAGCATGCAGGTCATCCCGACCATGTCACATCCTCCTGCGAGATTATCATTCATGGCCAATATCAACCTCTATGATCTGGCTTGATTAACTAATGACCCGATCTGACATGACCCTACATGGCTTCCCATGCCTACCAAACTCCTTGTGAACATCACCAATTATGAGGGGAAGGGTGGTGTGGACCCATAGAATCATATCATGTCCTTCCTCTTATGGTGTTCCTCCGACTCCATAGTGGATGAATCGATACGCCTACGCCTCTTACAAAGGAAAATAACTGGCGTTGCGTCCAAGTGGTATATTGATCATCCCCATGGGACACATTCTAGTTTTTCTTCATTTGCTTCGAATTTCCTATAGTTCTACTAGCTACCAGTTCGTTATGGTGTTGGTGTTGAGATTCTCCTTTCTTGTAGACAAAGTATGACCACCCACATCATCGACCTCATCCATGAGTGCCATCATCGTCATAGTTTGTGCAAGATTAAATTAGACAACCGTATATTTTTATATTGGTTTTTAAAGTCTCTCATACCAGCCATCGCCAATGATGTGGCATCCGAACAGCCCCAAACCAAAGAATAAGCCATACTGAAATCCCAATAGTTTGACCTTATTTATGCACATTTGACCTACCTCTACACCATCCTACATGATGCCCCTGGCCATATTGTATCCACCATTCGGCCATATGTATATATGCCTCAAGCACTAACTCGTGTCTATAAACCCACCCCTATTTCTGCGCTGCCTGCCATGAGATATGGCCCCGATCTTTCACACACCACAAATCATTCTAGAAAAACTCTTTCGCATGTTCCACCGGCCGAAACCCCCCATACACATAGACCCAAATATGTGGCACATTGTTATGGTCATAACCCGCAAGCGTATGCCCCCTGCCACATCACCCGCTTACTACCATCTGCTGGCCACACCCACTCCCGTCCAACAACAAACTCCTCCCACTTACTATGCACAATCGTCATCCCATGCACCTTCCCAACCCCGAAGTCCTCCTATTCCACAAGGGCAATTTTATGCCGAGCAAAACCAACCACATAACCAACCTCCCCAATAGAAGCAGCAAGGCCAAAAGAATAGGAGACGAGGTTGCAACCATGGAAATAATCAACAACCCGACGGAGGATGCCCACCTCCAAATCCACTTGATAATAATGGCGCAGTGCTGACCAACCAAAATCCTGATCAAAAGAGCCCGACAACTCTGGAGTGAGGATTCCTAACATCAAGGACATGTTGAACCTTTAGCACCACCAAACCCACCGCAACCTACTTCACAACCGATGGTGTTGCAGAACCCCTTACCCATGCAAAGGGTTCTCGTCACCCAACCTATGGAACCTCCTCAAGGGGCTTCTACGCCACAACAACTAGTTACTTACATCACTCCTTCTATTCAACCTCCTGAATTAGGCATTCACCATCTGTTAATTATTGCCTATTCTGAAATAAGCCCTCAAATGCGTTGTAATCAGTATGGTTTGACCACCGAGACTATCGCTATAGACAAGGCTGCCGCATCTATCCTTGTAGATCATCCTTTATGACTACCTCGACCACCGCCGTAGCATGCCCACAAAGCCCCTGAATTACCTCTGTGCCGTATCACCAACAACCACAACACTTGTGCTACCCCCAATTATAATATTGTGGATGACTTAGCCCAGTCCGCTGCTGCTATGTCATCCTTAGAAGTTTTGAAGAACTATCCAGCACAACACAAAGCATTGTTTTCTAATCTAGGGATGATCAACCATTCTACCTCACGATTGATGGAATTCGACTCAAACCATTCTAAACCCCACATGCCTTCATCCCTCATGTTTCAAATCTTATTCTTGATTTGAAACCTGAATATACATCGATGCATACTCTATGTGGATGCCTCTACATGCATCATGTCCACATTCATATGGAAGAATCTCGGATCCCCTCCTCTGCAACCATCCATGACTTCCCTCTGAGCTTATGATGGTCGTGCAACTCAGCCACTAGGCCTTCTTGCCAATGCTCTCGTCCAACTAGCTGGAAAAACCATCATTTTTTACATCAAATTCGTTAACACCCAACTTGACTACAACCTTATTCTACGACAAAGCTACATGTACGCCATGAAGTCCATTTCCTCATCTGTGTTTCAGCTTATGATGTTCCCCCATGAGGGACAGGTCATCAAAATAGACCAACTTACTTACTATGACCCTAATGCACCTTCCATGCCAGAGAACGTTCTCCCCATGCTCAACAAACCAGGATACTTGGTGTGACAACTCCATTCATTTTCACCATGTTGCCGAGTCTTTATTTTGAGGCTCCAATAACCTCCATGTTTATCGCCTTACCCTCGTCCGATCCAGTTGTTGAAGTATCATACTTGTGCACCATCTCACCTAGTTGTCACATCCCCTCCCGTCAATCCAATGCAAGGGAGGGAACATGAGAAAACATACTAGGCTTGTGCTTATTTGACTATCTCAGTCCCATTCTTAAGCCATCAATTTCATAATTAAATTAAACTTCATGTGTGCAAATTCAAACTAAAGTAAACACAACAGAATTTAAACATATTATCACACACACAAACTAGAATGCATCAGCATATCTATCCCAAGCAAATCATGAATCTAATGCATAAAATCAATCCCCTTCTTCATGCTATGCGCAAACTTCATATCAACCATACTAAGACATGCATTCAACATACAATTAACAGCCTTTAACTAACACATTACAAAACATAGAATAGCATGATTTAACCTCAAGAAACACTTATCTTTGTGATAAAGTTGTCCAACAATTGGCTATGTGAGAGCAATGTTCCACCCAACCATAGGTCTCTGTCTAGCCTATATTCTTTCAGCTGAGAGACCACCCTCGAGCTGAGCTATGCATCCACTAAGGAGGAACTAGATGGGCTCACTCACAGCCATGGATTCACTCAAACAGTCATGCTAAGCCAATACTCAGTTGGTTTTATTAAGCATGAAATAAGCAGAGGATGAGGGTGCTAAGCCAGTGAGCTCAACCATATAGGTACATACATCTTAGGCTAAACTCAAGCAATCCAATCCTCTGTTCAAACATTCACACTTGGATTTCTCGCAAATCTGTCATCAAATAACTCAATCCTATCGCTTGGTTTCTGGGCTATAAAAACTGGGTTTTCCAATGGATTTCAGGGTATCTAATACTCTCAATTTCACCCCAAGTTTCATATCTATGGATCCCCCATTGGATTTCACTGTCAAATACCAATTATGGGAATTTATGGCTCTTCAAAATATGGGTTCTTGCAAAGTTGCGATTTTTGGTTTTTCTCACTGCTCGGCATTCGTCAAGGATGAAAACTAATGCTAGGATGTTCAACAATAGAATGGAAATGAGGAAGAACCAATTCCCATGAGGTAGAGTTACTTGTGGTACAAGAAAAACAGAGCCCATACCTGCCATACGAATTTTTGGGCTGCACATGCTCCATTGAGGCCATGGACTGATTTCTCAACAACTTTCTTACAACTGAATTAAATGTCAGCAAGGTAGGTCAAATGGGTTCTCAATATGACACTTGGAAGCATATGGTTCATCCCCACAACCCCCTCACCACTCCTTAGTGGATACACATGGCCCCTTCTCATTCATTGATCCCATAGCCAATTTTGGTATTTTATTGCATGATGTTTAATTTACATCATTTTTACAAATCCCATTGCTTAATATCACATGGATAACATACTATCAAATAATTTCCTTTTAAATAAAATTCAAGCATCCACTAGCGGGGCATTGGCCTTGAGCTCCACGCTAGGAAAACATAAATCGCATGTATACAATATTTACATTAAAAGCTAATATATCCTAAGGGTCAAAAAGGGGTATTACAATCCCCTCCCCCTTAGAATAACACCGTCCTCGGTGTTCCAATACTTGGGAATGCATATACAATTTACACTTGTCCAAAATTTCAAAAACTTTGCAGGTCTTCCCTGTGATCTATCCTTTACTTTGAACTTTCAGGACCAAGTCCTTTGGATTCCACGAACTACTCCTGCTGGTTTTGACCTTCCAGCCCATTCACAAGTCTAAAAACTTTATGGCTGCTACCCTCTTGTTGTTCCTTTTTTGTGTAGTTGCGATGGTAATGATTTCCTCCACATTTCCAACATTTCAGTTGTTGCTTCTTCTCTACCTGCTCAATTTCCTTTGAGTCTTCATGCCTGTAACGTTTCTTAATGGACCAATTGGAAGAATGCCTCTTCATTGACCCAATGTCTCCTCTACTACTGATTGCTTCCAGAATGCTTTTTACTTGCTTTTGCAGACAATTAGAGTCCTGCAAAACCTTGTGGTTCATCTCATTATGTTGCTTTTGTAGCTTGAGCATCTCCCCAAGATTTTCTTGGGTCTTGGAAATTGTTTGAAGAAGACTTTTAGGTAATTCCAACAACCTATGGTCTGCTGCCATGGTCTTTGTGCATAGCTGGCCCTGACTTTGCTTACAAGAACACTTGCTTGCAACAGCTGCCACAAATCAATTTCACTTTCGCACCAGTGAAATTCATCATTGTAATTTTTGTTTGGCCAAGCATAATATAAACATTAAAATCAGTCAATTAATTACCAATTTACATGTGTAGTCCATGCTTTATCCATGAGACTTTCATACTTTTCATGCTTTCTCAACAGGCACATGAGCTCATTCATGTCCACTCTTTCACAAAGAATTAACTATTTCAGCATTCACAATTTATTTCAAGCAAATAAACACACTCTACTTTGATCCATACATGCATTCAACAATTATTTGTTTTTATAAACACATCAATAAAAAGGAAAGAGAGAGCAGTAGGAGTTCTCTCCTCTTCGTCTTGTTCCATTCTGGAACCCACACCACCACTGTGGTTTTCATGCTCCTAGCCTCTTTCACTTCCATGTGAATGCTTGAGCAACCCTTCTTGGCTATGACACTTAGTGTCTATGGTCTATCTCAGATATCTCAAACATGGAACCTTTCCACATGCTGATCCACAACACCTTTGGCTGCTAGGACCCCCACAAGTCCACTAGCAGCATCACTCATTTTTGTGCAAGCTAAGCTTTTTAGGACAGTCACATGTCCACATGCATCCTTAAGATGCTTTCATACTCCTTTCTTCCAGCAATACCTACACTCAAACATCGAATCAATTCACATGTTTAGTTTATTTTCATAGGTTTTATTTCTAAACAAGAGTTTAGGAAATCATAACCAAATCATGTACACATGTATACTCATATTAAATAGGCAAGAAGTTGCAAGATAACCAAATACTTATCTGCATTGGATGTTTTCACTTTATTCCACAGGATCCTTCTTTGCTTTACAATCCTTGTATTTCCTATGGATACAATGGAGAACGTTGGGCTAGCACGCAGGATACTCCTCAACCATTCGTATAGGCAATGCTAATTCAATACGTCGACTGATTTTATCAAACATCCCATTAAGCAATATGCTAAGCTAGTACTCCGACTGGGTATTATCAAGCATTTTATAGCACCCAACCAGTTACTCTCTTGATTTACCAAGCATTTATAGCGCCCAACCAATTACTCTCTAGATTTACCAAGCATTTATAGTTCTTTCAGGGTCCTTGCTTTCCTGTAATGACCAAGGTTTCCAACAATAAACAATTATGTATCAGCTTAGCTGTTAGAAGACTTATACCTAAAATCTTCATCATTCCAAACAAGAATTAAATGAAAATCAATACTTATCTGTATTGGACATTTTCTCTTTGGTCGAAAGGGTCCTGCTTTTACTTTACAAGCCTTGGGATCATGTTGCAGACTGGGATGTTTGGCCAATGCGCAGGGTGCTCCACAACATCAAATAATTAATGCCCTACTAGTACACCTTCACACCGACTGGATTTACCAAGCATTTGGTGGTGCCAAACTAGTCCCATGCCTTATTGTCCCTCTCCATTGCTGAGCCAACACATCCATCTGGGTCATCAGCCAATGGAAGGAAACTATGCCACCAACCATTATAGTTCAAGGCTCTACTACTCTACCTAAGGCTTGCATCAGCCTTTCATACATGTCACAACCCTTCATGTGCATAACAATTCTTCACCCACACAAGGATGGCACTCCTTCTCTTGTGCAAACCAGCGGTTCCCTTTAGGAACTCTTTAGGTGACTTTCTTAACTGCAAGCTATCATGGCCCCATGATACCCACTCACACTACATAAAGGTTACCACTGCTCATACAGTCCTCTGGAGTACTCTTTTTCTCACTTTTCTCTTTAATGTGCAGCGCCATTTTGCATATGTATAAGTTGACAACACAAGATAAATAAGCAAGCTCATCAGTATTGTTGCTCTAAAACTATAAACATATTTCATAACATTCACTATCCAACATTGAAACACCAAGAATGCGTCCATTCCCTTAGGGTGTAGTCAATATTGGCATCCCTAACATAACTCAGCAGCAGAAAGGTGTGCACTTCTCACTGATGTGAACTATGTAGGTCCTAACCATACTTCAAGCAGTATGAATAATATAAACAAATGGAATATGCTCTCCGTAGTAATTCTAACAATTAGAGATGCCCATATACACACAGATATATATATATATATATATCAGTCTGGGTTTACAGAACACTTATCCATTTTGTAGATGTATTTTCTCTTCACTAATGAGAAATGGGGGCTCCTTCTCTGATTTCACAGGCCCTTGGTTTTCCATCCCAACTCCTTTTGATGTTACCTAACTCTCATATGTCTTACTGACATAATCTTTATCATCTCACCCATATTGTTTACCAATCATGCAGTGGAGACATGAAATTATCAAAATATCCAATGGCGTTTCACCTAAAACCCATTTCCAATGTATGGGACCCTCCCCATGAAGTCTGGCTTTTGCGGGCCCTCTCTCATGGTCTTACTGCAATGTGTCTTCTTGGCACACCTATTAAATAGACAAATAGTCAGCAACATTTAACAATAAAACTCAAATCTGATTGTTTCATAACCAATCAATGGCACTAATAATTAAATTCAATATGAATTTGCAATTTTTTTTATTGCAGAAATCACTTTGCTTAGTTATGAGGCTATCCTCATACTTTTTATCTCTTGTAAGTGGCACCACTCTACTCATTATGGATTTATTCTTGCTACCATACATGAGAAACCACTTACAACATGTCCTCCTGACACATTTTATATAATCCAAATAGTCATTAGTCATTTATTAGCAAAATTCTAATCTTGAGATTTACAAATCTGAATTGACAATCCGTTCTACACATAAACTATTTCACAGCCATGAGATCCTTCTGATGAGTTTTGGCTCTTTCACATTGTAGATTCCAGCCTTCATCATGGTCTTACCCTCATTTCCATGCCTTGAACAATCTACCTGTAATCATAAACTTCAACCAGCCAAACACTTGTAAGTCTCCATGCATATAATATTTCATCGCTGCAACAGTCACTGAAGCATTTTCAGAATTATAACATTCCATAATTCAAACACTTCGAGTAGTTAACATATCAATATCACCAAAACTCATTTACTTCACGTGCATCATTATCATACTAAAATTGCATGGTACGATCACATCATTCATGCAATTTAAATGAAACTTTTAGATACTCATCATTTCTCAGTCATATGAATTATACAACTCTGCCCTTCCACGAAGTATTCCAATAGCCCATCGATCATGACTTCCCTGTTCATGCACTTACTATTCTGCATTCATAGCAGCTCATGAAATCGTCTCATAATTTTTGGCAATTCATCATTTCATCTATTATCTAATTGCAATGAATAATACACATCAGAACCGTGCATTCGCACAATGCATCACAACATGTGCATCCATAGACATGCATGCACATCTACAATGTTTACACAATATTTTAAAGTGCATTCATTCAAGGCATAAACACAAGATTTATAAAATATCTTAATGCATATTCACTCAATGCTACCTTGCAGTGGTTCATGAATATTATGCATTCAAACATATTATGGACGAAACATGACCACCTCATATAGCATGCATTACCATAATTAGGACCGCCAGTCCTCACTTGCTTTGATTATTAAGATCATAACCAACATACACATGGCATGATATATTTTATATGAATGCAATCTAGATTTCTAAACAGTCACATGGTATGAGACCTCTTTCCTTCACCACTCCATGCTCCACCACATTGTGGCAGTATGTCATTCAACCTTATATGCATACCATTTTATGATTACTAAATATGGTTCAAGGGATTCTTACCCAATCCCCTTTCAACACTTATGCAATCACCATAATTAAACCATTACCTGCATGGCTCCTATTTACACCCTTGATGTTACCTGATTAGTTTATATCTTACAAAAGATTGCAGAATTCTCCCACCAACTTCTTGGTCATGGATTTGTTGCCTTATCCTTTTCTTCATAAAGTTGTTGGCCTCATGCAACAACATCATCAACATCGTTAGCCATGATTTTGTTGTCTTTGGTCCTACAACCAAAACCAACTCCAATAGTGATTATCAACCACAATATTTACCATTAGTGGTTCATTACATATGTAGAACCTCACTACTTTTATTAATATGTAATATCATATGTGTGCTCAAACATTTGCTCGTGCACTATGCAATGTTTATTAATATGCCAACCAATTCATATTCATGCCACTCCTCTAATCTCTTGCATTTTTAGGATTCCCATGCCATAATTTTATGTACATAAAGCTTATAAAATATAAATACAATTATCAAGACAGGGGTTAAGTAATTCTCTCTTTCCAATCCCTCATCTTTGCATGAAATTCCTCTTCCACATCAAAGTTGGTCTGATTTCATGGCTTGTAGAAACACACAAGGAATCATTAGCTATGATTTTATCACCAATCACCAATTCAGTACATATACTTATGCATAATATTCCAACTTGCTACTTTCCAGGCATGCAATTCTAGAAATTTCTCGTATTGACAACAATTTGTGAAAACAGTCACTGACACTTTTCTGCTCTGCAAATCTATGGTGTATGACAACCTCATTCAAATTTTGGTGATGAACCACTATTCTCTGCTAGATAAGATTTCCAATGCCTATCCACATGCTCCGTTCCGACAACAGGTGTGGAAATTGCATTACTTCAAAAATGACAGCTTTTACCAAGATTCTGCACTTTTACACAGTGGTATTTTTGTCTGGAATGCCAACTTCAGCCACTTGTGGAAGAAAATCTATGGACAATCACGAAAACGTTTCTACCGGGAAAAGTTAGTCCATATAGCAAGGAACACTTAGCAACTTGCGGATCTCTATTTCGATGCTCCATTCATCTTTTATGAATTTCTGGGTTTGACTACTTTTCTTTTTTAACTCCCTTTGCAACCTGTGCACAACCTGTGCGCCACCTGCACAACCTATGCGCAACCTATGCACCACCTATGCAACCTATGTGCCACTTGCGCAACCTGTGCGCCACCTACGCAACCTGTGCACAACCTGTTGTTGACCAACGCAACTCCAATCGACAGGGGTTCCACTTCACTGTCGACACATGCCGCAGTCTCCTTGGGCACCGGCCCGGACAGGTTTTATCCCGCCCAGCAACACCTGCAGAGTGTCACAACGTAATCTTCCACCCTATGAGCATCAGCATTCTTTGGCCTGTAGGATCCATTTCACTGACTCAGATCCACTTCTATCCTTCAGACCTATTTTTCCCTATTTTTATTCCTACCCGCATGCTGCATCACTATAGCATGCGTACCCACAAGTTGCATCACTATAGCCCATGGGTATCAAGTAAAATGGTAAGAATTACTAGTTTATTACTTTTTACTCCCAAAAAGCGGTCATTGGGTGACCTTTGGCTCTCCATCTGCCCAAGTCACGTCTCGATGTGTCCTTTCACTTACCTTTGAGAGGACTATATATTGAGCACATATGGCTTATGGACGGGAGGAGAAAGAAGAGCAAGAGAACCCTAGCGTATTTTTTCCCTATCTTGAGTATACACTCATTGATCCTTGTAGTTGTGAACCCTTTATGTTCACCTTCCAAACTCCTATCTAGTTTGAGTTTTCCTTTCATGGAGGATTGAAGTGGTGGAGGCACAAGTGGATTGATCCAGATCTTGGTTCAAATTGGTTGCCGGAAAGAGGTCGTATCACTTTGTACTTCTTCTTGTTTATTAATAGAAATAATCATATTCTCGTCCATTAATGTTGTAAATGTTGTTTATCTTACATTGGGTTGCATTTACTTGTTATATCATAGGCCATTGCTATTGATGATGTTAATGTCGTTTATATATTATATGTACTTGTTGTATATTGGTTTTCAAGACTAATTTGCAGATTCAAGTGCATGGATTGAAAAGTTCCAACGGGGATCTACATCAAACGTTTAGATTGCGGTTGGTTATCTTCTTCATTATCTTAGCATTGTCATTTATATAGCATAGTTCTGAGAATTGAGTTGATTTCTGGTAGTAATCTGTCTGTTGTGGTATACCCCAAGCCATAGTGAGTTTTCTCCAACACAGAAATGGCAACTCCACTGGGGAAAACATCCATCTTGGGGATTTTTTGAGCATTAGTCCATAATTAGAGTTGTTGTTTGTCGAAGCTCTGTGTCACTTATCTACCGTTGAGATACACTATAGAAAATTTGTTTTTTCTGAGCCATTGGACTCTCTGTTTTCCATTTTACCTTTCCTCACCTGCAGGCTAGCTTAGCTCTGCCCGCGTACACCCGCTTCTGTTTACTCTACTGCTCATGGGTACCCATAGGTATTCCTTCGAAAGTAGCGTACAAATCTGACTTTGGTTGATTCATGACCTTTGGTTGTTGTTGGGTTGGTTTTGGTTGATCCTGAGTCTTTGTTGGCCTGTTTCTTGACTGTTCCATGCCTTGGTTGTGACCAGAACTATTTGTTTCTCTTGGTTGAGCCGTGTTGGTTTTTAACCCATCTTTGGATTTAACCTTGTTGGTTTTTTCCTTTTGAGCTCATTCCTTTGGCTGAGTCTTACTGTTTGGTATCTGCCTGGTTGTCTTAGTGATCTCCTTGACATATCAGTGACTGGATAATAGGATTTTGCTTGCATTTTTCATTTCCATATATTGAAAAATACAAACCAAATACACATACTTTTTGCATTTTCCTTTCGTTTATAAGAGAAAATACAAAAATAAAATAAAATTTGCTTTTATGTATTGCATCTTGCATTGGGTGCTTTCTGCCTTCATTTAGATTCTGATTGTCCATTGAATGAAATATAAAAGGATTGCATATTTATTTCGGAATCGTTGGTTTGATTGTGCATATTAGGGGCATTGTTTTCATTGGATAGATGAGTCTAGGATTTGACAATTTTCCATACCATTGAGTCTTACACATCATTAGTTTCACAATCATATCCCTTGATTAATCACAACCATTAAAATTAACACTTAATCTTAAAATTGATTAGACCGATTTTATTTATAGGGTACACCAACTAGCATATGTTTAGAGTATTGGAATAGATCATTGCGAGTTAACAATCCCAAACTACTAGACGAAACATTAGGAGTCTGACCAGGGAGTGGAGTCGTCCATGGTATAGATCGGTGTTGTTAGGAAGGTATACTCAAGCTAGAGTTAAGCATGAGGTCACGGGAGGTTGGTTGAAGGGATATCCCTCTGATACCGGCTGAACATGGGAGATATTTCCAGGATTTGTTCGTATCTGGGGACTCTTGGGGGATTTGACCCTCATTGAGTTTCGGGCTCATCTACCCTACCCATACGACGAATCCCACCTGTGATTGTCCCCGTGAGCATTGGTTATGTTGCGGTGACCATAGTTTCCTTACCTAGGTATCGCACAAGGTACTTGCAGTGGTTATACTATTTGTGTCTTGAGTCAGATAGGGATTGGACAACACAGTTGTGTTTGTGCAGTGGACTTGACCCTGTACACGCAGTGAAGCCTGGGTGTCTCTATAACTGATTCTGTTACCTCCAGCTATAGTTTGGGAGTCTCAAGCCTCTTCTAGGAAAGACATAATGGCTCTAGTGTCGGGAGCTCATTTAGCCACTCTATTTGTTTGCTCTTGGCTGTAGTTTCTCTAGGTGTGTGCTTTTGATTTACTGTTTTTTATCGATAGTTGGACTTTAGGGGACGTTTTGATTATATATTCTCTCCGGAGATATCGTGGCACAAAGCTTGTTGATGTATATGTAACTTCAGAATGTATTTCATATATGTATTCCTATAGAGATGTTATTATTCCTCTATGCGGAAGTGTTTGTATTCCTATAGAGATGTTATTATTCCTCTATACGGAAGTGTCGTCATTTATAATGTAAGTGTCGTAACTTATACTTGATGGGTTATTAGACCACCTTGTTGGGGTCGGCCCTGTATAAGTCATGTGGGTCAAAGGGTTATTATACCACCCTATTGGGTGTCGGCCCAGTCAGCATTATGTTATGTGGTTAATTTAAGGCCGACCTAGTAAAGGTTATTAGCCAAGTCAATTCAAGTATAAATAGAGTGCGGGAGGCACTCTATTTTATCATTCTATTCTCTCTCACACTCTCTGGAGAGTGGCACACTTGTGGAGGAGGAGAAGATACTGCTAGGAGATGTCTATCTCTTATGCTTGGTTGTATAATTGCTCTATCTATCTCTAAGGAAGTTATTGGGGTTTTTCACCTTTATGGTTTTCCCCAAGTAAACTCTGTGTCTGTTGTGTGCTTGCGTTATTGTGTCCATGATTGATATGCTGTAGATATGATATGTTGTACATGTTATTCTCTTAGTTAAGATCCTAGATCAAATTGAAATTCTGAAAAACTAACATGGTATCATAGCTAGCCTGAAAGAAGGCATGGTATGGCATGTATGACACTTGTTGCAATTGCAAAGCTAGGGCTTGATATAGCAAAAACCAGTCATCGTAGAACTTTTGCTATAAATAAATTTCATCCAGGTTTCAAGGTTTGAAAATCATGCAAGGCGAAGCTAAGCTCCCCATGTACCTTGTGTCCAAAGGAAAAACTCTAATTCGTTGTACTTTGTGATTTATGATCTGTACAATATAGGGTTTATGCCTCTTCCAGATCTCATTCATAAATAGGTGACCTTGGAGAAAAGGTCATAACTTGGGCTAGAAATATCCAAATGAAATTTCATGAAAATTGATAGGTAGTACACGGACTTTATTTTTTTAGGAAACGTTTTCAGAGGCCGAAACTGAACCGGTGACACATGGCATGCCGTACAAGTTCGTTCTCCTGTTTTATCCCATAAATAGGTCACGTTGTGACACTTGGCATAACTCTCTCTCAGAGAATCCATTTGAGGGAAAACCTATGGGTTTGGAAAGATGACAGGTAGGGCTATCAGAGAAATATTTTTCATACTCTGTGGACCAAAACTTTCGGAATTACACCAGAAATAATCAGGTACATATTTCTGTCAAAATTGAATTATTTTTGAGCCCCTTCATTCATGGCTTCCGAAATTTGGGGTTTCAAAGAAAGTTGGAATTTTTGTAATTGGAGACTATGGGTGAATTATACTCATCAAAATAAAAATTTAGAGACCAAGATCAGAATTTTTGGTTGGGAAGAAGGTTGAGCTTGATCGAACCCTAGTTCAGGACTTTGATCGGAAAAGTGGAAAATTAGGGCTTCTGCAAAAATGGAAATTTTTGAAATCTGTGACCACGGTTGGAAGCTCCTCAGAAAATAGAAGCTTAGAGCTTTGGATCAAACCTTTTGATTGGGAAGAATGGTGGGCTTTATCAAACCCTAGTTTGTGGTCATGTCTAGTGAATTCAGAAATTTCAAAGGCAAATTTGAGCGACGAAACTTTGGATTTTTCAAATTCTAAGTATACCAGCTTGATCAGCTCATCAAGGCGCATATTTCTATCCTTTCGGAGGTTTGAAATTCAAAGTTTGAATTTTTAGGGTTTCTCTGACAAACCCTAATCTAGCTCTAGATCCGGTTCCTGTAAATCAAGTGGATTGGGTTAATCCTAGAAGAGAATGGATTGGTCATCTGCATAAGTGAAGAAGTTCCTATTTCAGAGGGAGATGAGGCTAAGGCCTTACATAAGAATATTACAAGCAATCTCGATAGGTATGACTTATCTAGGTATGTTTCAAGATTTGTTCATGATTAAGTTTATGGTATGTTTGTCTTCATGTTATTACGGTTAGTACAATCTTGATTAAATTTAGACTTGTCATATCACCTTAATAAAATTATGAATGCATGATAGAAGATATTCATTGATTAGGGTGTTGACACTTATGATTGTACTAATGCATTATGGTGTTGTATGACATTTATGTTGTCCGCTAACATGAAAGGAACACCAAGAAAGACAAATCATGTTCTAGTTCAAGAACATATGATCATGATGACATGAAGACAAAGATTCATCCATTGTCATGGATCACTTAGAAGATCTATTTACGAGGTATGTATAACTTGGTTCTATAATGGTTAACCTATGAGATATGCAGGTTCCTAGCACAAGTCATTGAAGAGAACAAGAAGACATCATGTGGGTATGTTAGACATAAATAGCTAACATACCAATCCATGTATGTTTTTCCTATATCAAGTTAGAATCCTACCTTGTGTTAGGATCCCTTATATAAGTATACTTGGTATGATTGGTTATGTTTATTCATAATGTTAGAAATGTAAGTAATCAAGGGTTTATGCATATTATGTCTCTTATCTTGATTGATGATTTAACTAACTAGAAGAGTCCTATGATCAAATAAGAATATGCATGAGTAAAAGAAGACTTCCCTAAAACCTTGAATACTAATGTTTTTTATATATGTTTGAAATGATCATGACTATACATGTTTAAGATTATTGTGTATTAAGATTATACTAATGAATGTGTGATTATGTATGAGACCTCGAGGATAAAACAATGATGATACTAATAAGCATGCATAGTGATTAAGGATGGATATAAGTTCAAGGACAGGTAATCCAGGAAGCAAAGATCAAGAGGGAGCACACTCCAGTTGTTCCTGTAAGGAAGCAAAGATCAAGAGGGAGCACAATCCAGTTGTTCCTGCAAGGAAGCAAAGATCAAGAAGGAGCACACTTTAGTAGTTTCTGCAAGGATGCAGATATTTAGAGGGAGTTGACCACTTCTCACATCACAATGGAGTTGCAAAAAAGAAGCAAAGACTGAGAGGGAGTCAACCCAACAAACAAACAAAGATAAGTATTTGAATTATCATTCCTTGCATATTTTATTGTTTAAATAATACTGTTCAATAATGTATATACTCATGTTCCTAGAATTAGGTTGTGTATTATGCATATTACAATAGTTGCATTGATGAACAACATACTACTAATATACATGGGTGAGTGGCCTATGGCACTGTACAACATTCCATTGCTACTTATCTAGAATGAAACCTCTTTGCTGACATGTTGGGAGTTGTGCACACTCTTAACAATGTTCTGATATAGATTGAAAGGCATCTAGAAAGTTACGGGATATGGATAAATGTTGTATTGAAGCATCGGCTAAGATAATTGCATGACTGAATGACATATTTCTTTATGTGTAAGAATTTGTTCTGAAAACTATGAGATGTTTTCTAATGATGCAATTTAACTTGTTGTGTATGAAAGATCATATACCATCACCTACAAAAGAAGGAGTACAACATTTGTTCAGCAACAAAGTTATCTATTGAAAATATTGAAGATATTGAAGTTCCCAGGATCTGGGAAGAATTCCATGATCGAGGAGTACCAGTCAATCATGATGATGTTTGGGATGCAGTCCTAAGACCTGAAGGGGAGTCTGTAGTGAATTCCAAGAGGATATACAAGATCAAGCATGCTGCAGGTGGTAGCATAGAGACTTTTGCTCCTGTAGCCATATACACTTCCATTAGATCAGTACTTGCTCTGGCTGTAGTGATGAAGTGGAAGATACACCAAATGGTTTTTTAGACAGCTTTCTTGAATGGTGTAGTTGAAGAAGAAGTGTATGTGGAGCAACCACTTGGTTCTGAGACACATGATAGGGAGTCATATATGTGCAAAACTTGGTATGGTATGTTAAAATTCAATATGCTAAGACAGAAAATAGCAGCATTACATTCCATTTCAAAATAATAGCATATACAGGATCACTGAAGAAACAATAAGCATAGCATAAACACAAGAGACAGAGATTTATCCTGGGAAACCCTCATGGGGTAGAAAACCCAGCAAAGCTTCCTCAATATAGATGACCAGCAATATACAAAGATGCAAACCCTGAGCATAAGCTCCTTCTTATCCATAGCAGACCTCTCCTCCACAAGTGCGCCTTTCTCAAGTGAGTGAGTGAGTGTGTCAAATGAGGAACACGCCTCCTCTATTTATACACTTCACTGATATGTATTTTACACAAGTACACGTAGGCTCGTATTTAACCAATGGGTTAAATACCCCACTACAACTAACTGGGCCGACCCCTCTAGGGTGGTCTAATAACCCTTTGACCCACATAACACATAAAGGGCCGACCTCCACTAGGGAAGTCTAGTAACCCGAGTTACCACATTCTGACGGAGGAATAAACATCTCCGGATATACAATAAGATCTTTACGGAGGAATGAAACATCTCCGGAATAATAAAGTACAATTATAATATTCTTTGAAGTTACAATATCTCAACACTCCCCCTTAACAAGAAGGATATTATAACAGCACCTGCACGAGCAAGGAGTCATCAACATCATACACGATACATCTATAAATCATTGGAAGCTTTCTCAACATCATCAGTAACTCAACCAGTTACTGGAACATCTTCAACACTGGAACATCAACATCATCAGAGTTGATAGTACTCAATCATCAGCATCGTCAACACACGATCATCAGCATCACGATCAACATCATCATCACACGATCAACAGCATCATGATCAACATCATCATCACACGATCAACAGCATCATGATCAACATCGTCATCACATGATCATCAGCATCATCATCACACGATTATCAACATCGTCATCAGCATCACGATCAACATCATCATCACACGATCAACAGCATCATGATCAACATCATCATCACACGATCAACAGCATCATGATCAACATCGTCATCACATGATCATCAGCATCATCATCACACGATTATCAACATCGTCATCAGCATCACGATCAACATCATCATCACACGATCATCAGCATCGTCATCGCACGATCATCAGCATCGTCATTGCACGATCATCAGCATCGTCATCACACGATCATTAGCATTGTCATCGCACGATCATCAGCATCGTCATCACACAATCATCAGCATCGTCATCGCACGATCATCAGCATCGTCATCACACGATCATCAACATCGTCAAGGAATGATGTAAACCAGTCATGTACCTTTTGAAGCGAAGTCCAGGGACGATCCAGTCCTATCATTATCGAAGACATACGTCTACGGCTCTTCTTTCGGACTGAGGTCCAGGAATGATCCAATCCCTTCTTTCTCGAAGACATACGTCTACGGCTCTTCTTTCGGACTGAAGTCCAGGAATGATCCAATCCCTTCATTATCGAAGACATACGTCTACGGCTCTTCTTTCGGACTAAAGTCCAGGAATGATCCAATCCCTTCATTATCGAAGACATATGTCTACGGCTCTTCTTTCGGACTGAAGTCCAGGAATGATCCCAATCCCTTCATTATCGAAGACATACGTCTACGGCTCTTCTTTCGGACTGAAGTCCAGGAATGATCCCAATCCCTTCATTATCGAAGACATACGTCTACGGCTCTTCTTTCGGACTGAAGTCCAGGAATGATCCCAATCCCTTCATTATCGAAGACATACGTCTACGGCTCTTCTTTCGGACTGAAGTCCAGGAATGATCCCAATCCCTTCATTATCGAAGACATACGTCTACGGCTCTTCTTTCGGACTGAAGTCCAGGAATGATCCCAATCCCTTCATTATCGAATACATACGTCTACGACTCTTCTTTCGGACTGAAGTCCAGGAATGATCCCAATCCCTTCATTCTCGGAGACTTCACGTCTACGGCTCTCTTTAGGACTGAAAGTCCAGGGATGATCCCAATCCCCTCAACTGTCCACTAAGGACTTCATTCTCGGAGACCTCACGTCTACGGCTCTCTTTAGGACTGAAAGTCCAGGGATGATCCCAATCCCCTCAACTGTCCACTAAGGACTTCATTCTCGGAGACTTCACGTATACGGCTCTCTTTAGGACTGAAAGTCCAGGGATGATCCCAATCCCCTCAACTATCCACTAAGGACTTCATTCTCGGAGACCTCACGTCTACGGCTCTCTTTAGGACTGAAAGTCCAGGGATGATCCAATCCCCTCAACTGTCCACTAAGGACTTCATTCTCGGAGACCTCACGTCTACGGCTCTCTTTAGGACTGAAAGTCCAGGGATGATCCCAATCCCCTCACATGTTCATCAAGAACATGTATCCTCATCATCATAACATGTATCATCACAACATGTATCATCAATATTAAAAACATGTATAACCACAACATGTATCATCAACATCAAAACATGTATAACCACAACATGTATCATCATCATCAAAACATGTATCATCAACATCAAAACATGTATAACCACAACATGTATAACCATCATCAAAGCATGTATGCATCTATCATCAAAAGTATCTAGCATCTATACATCTATCATCAAGAGCATGTATACATCTAACCATCAAAATAAAGAATATAAGAGTCCTAAATCCAAATAATTCTAGGTGTGTAAGTGCAAAGAAAAATAAGTAACCTCATCATTGATGAGATAGGCTTGTCTGTCTCATACTGTGCTACTCCCCCTTTCGAGGAGGGTTCTTCTGAACTACACCAAGCTTGTCTCGGAAGTGTTCAAACTTTACTCGAGACAGAGGCTTGGTCAGGATATCAGCAATTTGATCCTCAGTGCTTATATACTCTAGCTTGATAGCTCCTTTCTGCACCATATCTCGAATATAAAAGTAACGGATCTCAATGTGTTTTGACTTATCATGGAATACAAGATTTCCTATCATCTTAATGCAGCTGTGATTGTCACACATAATCACAGTGGGATCCATTTCTAAGTCAAACACTCCACATAAAATCTTCTGAAGCCATACTGCTTCACAGCTGGCATAGTAGACAGCCATATATTCTGCTTCAGCAGTACTGACAGCCACTCTAGATTGTTTCTTGTTGAACCATGAGATCATGGTAGATTCAAGACTATAACATCCACCTAATGTACTCTTTCTGTTTGAGACACTTCCTGCCCAATCAGAATCTGAGTAACCATGTAAACGGAGTTCATGACCTCTAAGATAATATAGACCAAAAAACTAAAGTACCTTTTAGGTACCTCACTACATGCTTTGTAGCTATTAAGTGAACCTTTCTAGGTTCTACTAGATACTGACTTAGGGTATTTACACCAAAGCATATATCTGGCCTAGTATGACCCAATGAACTGTCTATATAGAGTTGGGTCCACTAAATACGATGAGTCATTAACTAATAACTTCAAGTTGGAGTCCATGGGAGTGGCCATGGCTTTATACTCCAACATATCAAATCTTTTTAGAAACTTCACAGCATACTTACCTCGATTTAAAAAATTCCTTTTTGGATCATGCCATACTTCTAGACCTAAGAAGTAGTGCATTAATCTGAGATCTTTCATTTTTATTTCTGCAGCCATTTTCATGATCTGTTTCTCATTCCTTGTCAGAAAGAGATCATCGTCACATAATAATGGTATGATAGGTTTATCATCCACAACCTTTAGGTAAAGGTTAGGATTAGCTTTACTTCTGGTAAAGCCCAAGCTTTGTCATGAAGCTGTCAATTGTCCATTATTCACACTCTGCATTGAGTGATCTTCTGCAAATCTATCTGTGCCATCTCTCGTCAGATGGGTCTACTAATATGAGCCTCAAAGTCATTCGAACTCTATGGTGAGTTTCTTCTTGCATCCATGTCATATATTCAACCTTGTAGCAAAGGTTGAGATCCACAACACCCATGATGATCATTAAGCTCATCAATTGACTATCGATCCTGGGAACTCATACAGAACCTGATTACATTATTAAGAGAATGGTCAAAACATCTCATCATGATTCTCTTCCTCTTTCTAAGAGAATCTCTTAACCATAAGCTTTCTATAGTGTGTTTGATTTGTAAATCCTTTTGTTGAACATCCATCGCTTGTTCATCATTCATCATGATTTTTCCTACAAATCAAAATTAAGTACAGGATTAGTAATACTTCATAATCATCAATTGACATAATAACCTATTATGCATACAGACATCATTTACATAGTTATGTAACTAATTTGACCAATACTTTGGCACAACACTTTCCCATATCTTGTATGCATACAGTGGCTATCTAGATGCCTTCCATCTTTACCAGAACATACTATCGAGAGTGTGCACAGCTCTCGGCATGTCAGCAAAGAGGTTTCATTCTAGACAAGCAATAATGGAATGTTTGTCCAACTTACCAATCATATGCACATTAGTAGTATACTGTTCAATGCTCTATGAATGTTTATATATTCTAGGAATACAAATATGCATACAACCTATTACAGGCAATATCATTACTATTTCAAATAACAACTCAAATACTTATCTTTTATGTTTTGTGTGGTTGCCTCCCGCTTGATCTTCTGTATGTCTTTTGAACTTCTATTTATTCTGTACCACTGTGCATGCTCAAGAGTCATCCTCATGATCTCATGCACAAACATACACTCATTAGTATATTCTAAATGCTATCAAAACATTATAGTACTAAATAATCTTGAAAATGTATAGTCGTGATTATAGTTAATAAACATTAGTATTTAAGATTTCAGGGAAGTCTTCTTTTACTCATGCATATCATCAATCAAGATAAAAGATATAATATTCATAATCCCTTGATTACTAACTTTATGAATAAGCATAACCAATCATTCCAAGTATACTTATATATAAGGGATCCTAACACAAGGTAGATTCATGGGAAACATACCTGGATTAGTATACCTACTTGGTTATGTACAACACACCTAAACAATCTCTTCAATGATTTAGAGATCCTGAGCTAGAACCTGCATGTCTCATAGGTTAAACATAATATAACAAAGTCATACATACCTCGTAAGTAGAACAAAGATTATGGATGAGTCTTTGTCTTCATGTTTTCATGGTCATGGAACCTGATTTGTCTTTTGTGATGTACCTGTATCTTATTAGCAGACAACATCAACCTCACACAACATCATAATGCATTAGTACAATCATAAGTGTCAACACCCTAACCAAGAATATCTTCTATCATGCATTCATAATTTTGTTAAGGTTATACGACAAATCTAAAATCAAAATTGTACTAACTGTAATAACCTGAAGACAAACATACCATAAACTTAATCATGGACAAATATTGAAACATACCTCGATGAGTCATACCTGTCGAGATCACTTGTATTCTTCTTATGTAAGGCCTTATCCTCATCTCCCTCTGAGACAGGAACTTCTTCACTTATGCAGGTGATCAATCCATCTTCTTCTAGGATTAACCCAATCCACTTGATTTGCAAGAACTGGACCTGGAGCTGGATATGGGTTTGTCAGAGAAATCCAAAAATTCAAACTTTGAATTTCAAACTTCCAAAAGGATAGAAATATGCGCCTTGATGAGCTGATAAAACTCGTATATTCAGAATTTGAAAACTGCAAAGTTTTACTCCTCAATTTTGCCTTTGAAACTTTCGGATTCACTGGACGTGACCCTGAACTGGGGTTTGATGAAGCCCACTCTTTTTCCCCATAAAAAGGTTTGATCCAAAGCTCTAAGCTTCTATTTTTCTGAGGAGCTTCCAGCCGTGGTCACAGATTTCAAAAATTCCCATTTTTACAGAAGCCCTAATTTTCCACTTTTCTGATCAAAGTCCCGAACTAGGGTCTAATCAAGCCCGGCCTTCTGCCCAACCAAAAATTCTGATCTTGGTCTCTAAATTTCTATTTTGATGAGTAGCATCCAGCCATGGTCTCCGATTACAAAAATTCCAACTTTCTTCAAAGCCCTAAATTCCGGAAGCCATGAATGAAGGTACCAAAAAATAATTCTGTTTTGACAGAAACATGTACTTGATTGTTTCTGGTGTAACTCCGAAATTTGTGATCCACAGGGTCTGAAAAAGTTTTCTGAGATAGCCTGGCCTGTTAGCTTTCCATCCTGACAGGTCTGACCTCAATTGGATGTTCTGAGAGAGATTTATGCCAAATGTCGCAACGTGACCTGTTTTGGGAAAATACAGGAGAGCGAACTTGTACGGCGTGGCACGTGTCACTGTTTGACCTTCGGCCTCTGAAAAAGTTTTCTGAGATAGCTCGGCCTGTTATCTTTCCATCTTGAGAGGTCTGACCTCAATTGGATTCTCTGAGAGAGAGTTATGCCAAGTGTCGCAACGTGACCTGTTTATGGGATAATACAAGAGAGCGAACTTGTACGGTGTGCCACGTGTCACTGGTTCAACTTCGGCCTCTGAAAAATGTTTCTGAGATAGTACAGTCTGTGTAATACCTGTCACTTTTCACGAAATTTTATTTGGATCTTCCTAGCCCAAGTTATGACCTTTTTCCCAAGGTCACCTGATTTTGACTCAGATATGGAAGAGGCAGAAACCCTCTATTGTACAGATCATAAATCACAAAGTACAACGAATTAGAGGTTGTCCTTTGGACACAAGGTACCTGGAGATTGTAGCTTCGTCCTGTAACAATTTCAGATCCGAAAACTTCGCCAAAACGGATTTATAGTGAAAGTGCTACGATGACTGGTTTTTGCTATGTAAAACCCTAACCTTCAAATTGTCGTAAGTAAAGCAAGTGTCTTTAGTGCCATACCTTGTCTTCCTTCAGGTTAGCTCTGATACCATGTTAAAATTCAATATGCTAAGACAGAAAATAGCAGCATTACATTCCATTTCACAATAATAGCATATACAGGATCACTGAAGAAACAATAAGCATAGCATAAACACAAGAGACAGAGATTTATCCTGGGAAACCCTCATGGGGTAGAAAACCCAGCAAAGCTTCCTCAATATAGATGACCAGCAATATACAAAGATGCAAACCCTGAGCATAAGCTCCTTCTTCTCCATAGCAGACCTCTCCTCCACAAGTGCACCTTTCTCAAGTGAGTGAGTGAATGTGTCAAATGAGGAACACACCTCCTCTATTTATACACTTCACTGATATGTATTTTACACAAGTACACGTAGGCTCGTATTTAACCAATGGGTTAAATACCCCACTACAACTAACTGGGCCGACCCCTCTAGGGTGGTCTAATAACCCTTTGACCCACATAACACATAAAGGGCCGACCTCCACTAGGGAATTCTAATAACCCGAGTTACCACATTCTGACGGAGGAATAAACATCTCCGGAT
Organism: Larix kaempferi; assembly: GCA_027924585.1. Lineage (NCBI taxonomy): Eukaryota > Viridiplantae > Streptophyta > Pinopsida > Pinales > Pinaceae > Larix > Larix kaempferi. The sequence continues at coordinate 2,425,137 of BSBM01001259.1, forward strand.
ATACAATAAGATCTTTACGGAGGAATGAAACATCTCCGGAATAATAAAGTACAATTATAATATTCTTTGAAGTTACAATATCTCAACATTGTAGGATAGACAGCTTTCTATACAGTTTGGGCTTTACCAAGAGTAAATTGGATTCCAACCTTTACTACAAGGTTGAGGAAGGCAATCCAATGATACTAATTTTGTATGTGGATGACCTATTTATTATAGGTGAAGATAGATTGATTGTCGTCACGCAGCAGAAACTTGCTGCCAAGTTTGAGATGAAGAACTTTGGGATGATGCACTATTTGTTTTTGGCATGGAGGTGTGGCAGAGTGCAGATAGAATCTTCCTTGGACAAGGGAAGTATGCAGTAAAGATCCTGAAGAGGTTCGGGATGATGGACTGCAAGGACATGGCCACATCTATGGCATCGAACCTGAAGCTTTAGTGTGATGCTTCATCTAATCCGGTTGATGTCACAATGTATCATTAGATGATTGGGTCCTTGATGTACCTGACGAACATGAGACCAGTTATTTGCTTTGCGTTGAACACATTGAGATAGTTCCTGATGGATCCGAGAGATGTTCACATAGTTGTTGTAAAGCATATTCTGAGGTACCTGAAGGGTATGGTTGATTATGAGATCCTGTATATTGCGATGGATGAGCAGGTAGCAAATGTGATGATGAAACCACTAGCCAGAGTGAAGCTCGAGTACTTTAGAGAGAGGCTTGGTGTTCTTCAGATTGACGACACTTCGAGGAAGAAATGATGGACACATTTGCAGGAGCCATTCCAAGCATGGTGAGAGGAGGATCTTTCCCCTAGCTATGGATGTAAGCGCTAGATGATGAGCATCAGGATGATGCTCCAGTTATTGCTCTGTATATGCATCATGTTGGATGCTTGGACCATGTATATGTATATGTATCAGGTGGATACGTTGTATGATCAAGTGGATCATGTATGATGATAAGTATTAGGTAGATACTTGGTATTCATCAAGTGGATGCATTATATGATCAGGATGATCATGGATGACGAGCTTCAGGATGTTGCTCCAGATGACATGCATCGAGACGATGCAGTGATGATAATCAGGATGATCATACGTGATGACATGTATCAGGTGGATACATTACATAATCAATTGGATTATGTGTGATGAGTTCCGTAGACACAGATGCACATGAGCTTTTCGAACATGGTTGTAGACGTGTTCTCCCATGGTTGCGATGTAATTGCTAGGATTTTCCGACATGGTGGTAGATGTGTTCTCCCATGGTGGTGATGTAATTGCCAGGTCCATTCAAGCATGGTTGTAGATGTGTTCTCCCATGGCTGGGATATAAGTGCTGGGGCCATTTGAGCATGGTTGTAGATGTGTTCTCCCATGGCTGCGACATAAGTGCTGGGGCAATTCGAGCATGGTTGTAGATGTGTTCTTCCATGGCTGCGATATAAGTGCTAGGCCATTTGAGCATGGTTGTAGATGTGTTCTCTGATGGCTGCAATATAAGTGTTGTTCCATTCTCGCATGGTTGTAGATGTGTTCTCCCATGGAGTAGATGTAAGTGCTATGTGATGTGCATCTGGGTTGTGCTTTGTGAACGATGATCATGTGTACATCAGGATGATGTATGTTGAGTATCAAGTTGATACTCTATAGCCATGGACAGGCTGTGCAGATGAGCATGTAAGTTGACCTGGGAGATCTCACAGGTAGAGCTGTGTGCTCATAACGTTCTGGGATGTTCTTTCGAGGCATTGCTCTAGGAGGACATATAATAGTGCCCTGGGAGATCCGACAGGTAAAGTTGTGTGCTCGTAACAGCCTAGAATTCTCTTTCAAGGTTTTGTCCTATGGCATGTAATGTGCTCCTAGGAGATCTGATAGGTAGAGCTGAGTGCTTGTAATAGCCTAGGATGCTATGGCCAGGTTTTTCCATGACCACATGTAATATGCTTTTGGGAGATCCGACAGGTAGAGCTGTGTGCTTGTAACAGCCTGGGATGCTACAGCCAGGTTTTGTGGTGAGATCACATGTAATGTGCTCCTGGGAGATCCGACCAGTAGAGATGAGTGCTCGTAACATCCTGGGATGCTACAACAAGGTTTTGTGATGGGTCACATGTAATGTGCTCCTAGGAGATCCGACAGGTAGAGCTGTGTGCTCATAACAGCCTGGGAAGCTATCGCCAGGTTTTGTGACGCACGTAATAAGTCCTAAGAATTCCATAGTATGGCCAGTGATGATGAAGACCTACAGATGGTGGGCCTACATCCAGTATGAAAAAGGACTGGCTCTATAGAAATTCCTATGATGAGTATATTCAGAGATTGATTGAGATAGCAGCAGCAGTGATGATGACGATGACTCGATGACGATTATTCAGTGACGATGATCCAGAGAAGAAGACTTGTGCTAGAAGAACTGTGTCGAGAAATACCTTCCTAGTTAAGAGGGAGTGTTGATGTATATGTAACTTCGGAATGTATTTCATATATGTATTCCTATAGAGATGTTATTATTCCTCTATGTGAAAGTGTTTGTATTCCTATAGAGATGTTATTATTCATCTATATGGAAGTGTCATCATTTATATTCTAAGTGTTGTAACTTATACTTGATGGGTTAGTAGACCACCTTGTTGGGGTCGGCCCTGTATAAGTCATGTGGGTCAAAGGGTTATTAGACCACCCTATTGGGGGTCGGACCAGCTAGCATTATGTTATGTGGTTAAGTTAAGGCTGACCTAGTAAAGGTTATTAGGCAAGTCAAGTCAAGTATAAATAGAGTGCGGGAGGCACTCTATTTGATCATTCTATTCTCTCTCACACTCTTTGGAGAGTGGCACAATTGTGGAGGAGGAGAAGCTGCTGCTAGGAGATGTCTATCTCTTATGCTTGGGTTGTATCGTTTCTCTATCTATCTCTGAGGAAGTTATTGGGGTTTTTCACATTTATGGTTTTCCCCAAGTAAAATCTGTGTCTCTTCTGTGCTTGCATTATTGTGTCCATGATTGATATGCTGTAGATATGATATGTTGTACATGTTATTCTCTTAGTTAAGATCCTAGATCAGATTGAAATTTTGAAAAACTAACAGAGCCTTACTCTCCGCTGGTCCAGTCGGTTGGTTGGTTTAAAGCTAGCTGAGGTTACACACCGTATTGCTAGAGGATGCCGGAGGGCTCCATCTGAGTCTTCAGATTCTTACGAGGCTTACGTCCAAGACATCATGACTACCACACATTTTGATATTGAGGAAAAACCTTCAACTCCATCAGGTAGAGTTGACCACACTTCCGATCCCCATACTCCTCGTGAGGAGTGAGGAGGTGATCCACTTGAGACTCAACCTAGTTCTATTTGGCCTAATCCACTTGAACGAGATCCGTTCGATCCTTCGAATCCGGATAATTATCTTTACAGAATGCCGACCTTACTCGAGGACGAGGAACAGCACGACACATTCATTCCTTTGTTTCCACGCAATTGTAGACATTGGATGCCAGAGTTACATGACGAGACTGTCCCGACGATCAACCCGACAACACTCTCTTTTAGTATGCCTAGTCATAGTACTGTTGAACCTTCGACCACGTTTTGTAGTCATGCTGGCACTAGTCATGGTGTTGGCCATACTATACCCACTAGGGGCACTACGTTGTCCACCCGTACACATAGTATGGGGGTTGGTCATGTCACTCCTAACGATGCTAATGTTGGAAGATGACCACCTCCTAGGATTTCCCAACCTAATAGGAATGTTGTTTGAAACATGACTCGCCATCCACCACCTAATACACATGCCACTCCTCGTCAACACAGGACTAATTTTACGGATGTTAATTCTCCTCCCAACCACGGGGGTGGACATATACTGCATACTTTCGCGTCCACTGCCGCCACTAGTAATGCCAATGTAGGGGGTGGGAATATCTCCTATCCACATGGACATCACGCCACCATCCCTGCTATTAGTCACACCAATATTGGGGTTGGGAATATATCTCGTGTTTCTGGTAACCACACAACTACTCAAGCTAATCCTAATGTTGTGGGTGGGAACATACCATTCCATTATGGTCATTACAACACGGTTCCCGCTATGAATAGTGCATATATGCCCCATACTCATGGTGGAAACCCTTACTACAACACAGTCGGTGCTGGCCACCAGTATAACCCGCCACCTGAATATGGTGCCCAAAACATGCACATACCGGCTTACTCTCAAATGGGTTAGGAAGGAGGAGGTTATCAATTCTATGGCCATGGGAAAGCTTATGGTCCATCAGATCCTTATTATCAGCAGTTTAATCCTCATGGTCAAACTTTTGGTCCATCTTACAACACGGTTCCATTTAACCAACCTTTTATGGGGGCTTATAATCAAGCTTTCCAGCCTCGGCTCCCATTCCTTGCACGCTTGAATTATTTGGATCTTTCAAATCTCACAAATGATCCGGTGTGTCACTACCCTACTTGGCCCCCGGTCCCTACCAAGCTCCCTTCAGGCATTCCTAAGTTTGAGGGGAAAGGTGGCGAGGACCTAGGAGATCATGTCATGACATTTCACCTTTGGTGCTCCTCCAACTCATTGAATCATGATTCTGTTAGATTGCGACTATTTCAATGCACCCTCACGGGGGTAGCCGCGAAATGGTACGTCGCGTTTTCTGGAAACACCTATAGGGGTTTTAACTAGATCGCTTTGGTTTTCTTAGATCATTCCCAGTTATCGGTTCGCTATGATATTGGCACTGAAATTTTATCTACCTTCCGTTAGAACAAGGCCATGCATATTTTTGACCACTTTCAAGAGTGGCGTCGACGAAAGAGGTTAGTGAAAACCAACATTCCCCTAGGGTTCCTGTTGGAATGGTTCCTCAAGTCTCTACTCCCATACATTGCTAAGGATATTTCGATGTCCGGCATTGTGACTGAGGAACAAGCTATCTTGAAAGTCCAGCAGTTAAACTTATTATACTCTCAGTTTGGCATTTTGTATGACATCATCCCTGACGCACCGCATACACGTCATGAGCCTACATCAGTTCTTGGATCGCATGCGGATGGCATCGTTGGATCTGCAAGCACTCACCCCGTAGATTTGGTAGCTAATCAAATGTAGAATTAATCGCTAAACCAGTCTACTCCCGAACAGTTTCACACCTTGTCCACTTCAACTCCATCAACTGATTTACGCAATGTGCAAACGACAAACAAGTCAGGTAACCAACAACCTGGTGGTAAGAAAAAGGGGAGAAATAATCGTAAGGGTGGAAACAATGGGAATAACAATAGAAATCGCAATACCCCCCATAAGGATAATGCCAACCCTCCTTGGGAAGGCATAAATGCTAGTGAGGACCGTAAACCTAGGTGTAAGGTGAAGTTTCCTTGCAAGCTCTATGGGGAAGACCATCTTACTCACTTATGTCCTCGTATTGAAGAAGCATCGAAGCACTTGGCAAAGAGCCCAACTGTGTTGAAGAATCCTCTACCTCATCACCAAAACATGGCTTCGCATGCTTTCATCACTAGTTATGGACCTACTGAGACAAAAATGTCTTCTTCCAATACTAGTGGTTATGGATGTGTGAACATGGTTCAGTCAGAGGTTAGTGTTTCCACTCGTTAGCACGATTATGATGCACCACAAACCAATTTTGGGAGTGAGCCTCCCCCTCCTCTTGAAAATTCCTTGCATATCAAGAAGCCCTCTATTATTCCACGGATACCGAAAGGGGTTCTTAAGCACTCTATGCATAATCCTACTGCTCGAGCCACCCAAAACTACTCTATTGTAGAAGATTTGGGCCAAACTCCATGTGCCATGTCGGCTCTTGAAGTTTTGCAAGCCTGTCCTTCTCAAAAACATGCTCTTTTGAGTGTGTTAGGATTTCAGGATGGGGGAAGTCCCACAGTTATCAAGTTTGATACTAGTGATGTTCAACCTCGCTTACCCTACCATGTGGCTTTTCAAATCTAGGTGGTGTGCCTTCATAGTTTTGTCAAACGTACTATGGTTGATGAAGGTGCCTCTGCGTCAGTAATGTCGTTAGCTTGTTGGAAAGCTCTTGGCTCTCCTTCCTTACTTGCATCTAGAACCATGCTCACTGCATTAGACGGTAATTCATTTAAGCCACATGGAATTATCCCTTCCCTTGTTGTCTCCTTGGGAGGTAAGTCTGTGCCTATTGAAGTCGAGGTGGTTGATGCGCCCATCGACTACAACCTTTTACTGGGTCAGAATTGGATGTATGCCATGAAAGCTATCGTGTCCACTGTATTCAGAGTTATCTTCTTTCCTCATGAAGGAAATATTGTGACCATTAATAAGCTGGATTACGTTAACTCCTCTTCCACAGCATCGATGGGATCCATAGTCCCGCAGGTTACTCATTCTCAGTCGACAACTGGGAACATAGGTGTTAGCATGTACCCTTCATTGATGGGAACTTATGATTTTGCTGCACCTGTGAAATTTATTGAAACCATTAACGATGATGCGTCTCCTCCTTTGCATAATATGTCATTCCAGACTTCTTATTTCGATGATCTGTGGAATTTACCGTCCACGAGTTCCACATTTGGAAACATTTCGCATGTCGGGATGTCTATGCCACTGTCTGTAGTTGAGCTTCCTTACTAACATATTCAACAAGCCACTGCAGAGCCGGATCTCTCTTCTTCCCAAATAGTTGAGGAAGATCCTGTTACGCTATCGGTTTGGGCATCCAACTCGTCTTGTTCCCACGATTGCCTCGATGATACTTTTCCTTCTAATAAATCTATCATGGAGGCCATGTGTGGTAGTGAGAGACCTTGGGAAGATATGCACCATCACTCTTATTTCCTTCCCAAACTCAAGCTCACTGAGCGTGAAGAGTTTAGGACGACTCTAGTAGAGATGGTTGGTCAACCAGTGGCTCTTTTGGAGTCACATGATGTTTTTGCGGAAGGGAATATGGCTAAAATTTCCCCAACTATGTTGATCAATATCTCTCGTACTCCCAAACTAGTTGAGAATGTCTACATCGGTGATGATTGCACTCCTGAGGAGATTGTTATTTACACTGATTTGTTTATAGAACTCCAAGAATATTTCGCTTGGCCATATGAGGATATGCCAGGAATAGACCCCCGCATTGTTGAACATGATATTAGAACGTATCCCAACACTAAACCGGTTCGACAATGCTTATGTGCTGTGAACCCTAGAAAAGCAGCCGCTATCAAGGCAGAGGTGGAGAAACTGCTGAAGGCTGGTTTCATCTACCCCGTTCCCCTTACTGAATGGGTGTCAAACCCTGTTCTTGTGGATAAGAAGCAAGGAACGATCCGTGTATGCACCGATTTTAGAGATTTGAACTGTGCATGTCCGAAAGACAACTTCCCCACACCATTCATAGATCAAATCTTGGATGCTTTGTCGGGAGTGAGATTTTTTCCTTCATGGACAGATTTTTTGGATATAACCAGAATCAAATCAAACGCGAGGATCAACATAAGACAGCTTTTATTTGTCCTTGGGAACATTTCCATATCGAAAAATTCCCTTTGGCCTTAAAAATGCCGGAGCTACATTTCACCATGACATGACCTACACCTATAACGATCTTAAAAAGATTATGGAGGTTTTCTTGGATGATCTTTCCGGCCATTCCTGCAAGAGAATGGAGCACCCCAAGCACCTCCATATGATTCTCGAACGATGTATACAATACAAGATTCAATTGAATCCTAAAAAATGCATCTTTACTGTAAGGACGGGTCTCCTTCTGGGCTTCATAGTTTTGAAAGAGGGTATTAGAGTCGATTCTCTAAAAGTTGAGGCAATACTTCAGTTGCCTCCTTTGCATAATCTATTACAACTTCATATCCTCCAAGGGAGAGCCACTTTTCTACGCATTTCATAGTCAATTATGCTAATATTACCAAAGGTTTCGTGCGCTTATTAAAGAAGGACACACCTTTTATCTGGGATGAGCGAGCCCAGCTGATCCGGATTTATGTGGGAACGAAACAAAAGATAGCATATACAGAATCATATACAGAGATATATTGCAAATAACACATTGATACAGTAAACACATATTCTATTAAATAGCGGAAATAGAACAGACTGTAAAATACAATAGCTAGAATGGTGGTAGCTATCTCTGAGAAGAGATGTGGCCGCTATGCTCATTCGTGCCAAGATGAATACAAAGAGAGGCCGAAAGGGCCTATTTATCATAAGCATGAGGGAAAGAATCCCAAACATCCAAAAACCTAACCCTAGAAGATGAACCGTCATAAAGTTTGCGGCCCCAAGGTGGTTAGTTGAACAGTCAACTTCCCGGGGTCATAACTTTTGCATACGATCTCCGTTTGGGGCGCTCGGTAGCCCGTTGGAAAGGTCTAACCGAGATTTACAACTTTCGACTGGGCCCAAATGTATGCCGCTGGCAACCATTTGGTCCCCCAAATCGCCAAAAAATGTCGTTTAGGGCCTCAAAATGGCTCCGAAAGTTCAGGACCCGAAAAACTGCTAAAAATAGTAATTTGCCAAAATTGCCAGAAGACTGTTTTGAGCCAGTTGGAAGAGGTGGGCTGCCACCGATATCCACCTGGATCACCAGCAGTCTTTCGACGCCCTTAAGAAAGCTTTGGTATCAGCCCCTATGCTTAGTCCACCAGACTTTGCACAAGATTTTATCTTTTATGTGGCCGCGTCTCAAGAGACGATTGGCATGGTCTTGGTTCAGGTGGATGATGCGCTTGTCAAGCATGTCATCTCTTACCTTAGTCGAAATCTAGTAGATGTTGATCTAATATATACTCATGTGGAAAAGATGGCACTTGCGACTGTTCATTCAGTCCAGCGGTTACGACATTACATTTTGCTTAGAACCACCATAGTTGGCATGCATATCAATCCATTTTAGTTCATGCTATCATGATGCCTTATCAGGGGGGAAGTATAATAAATGGATTGTTATCCTTCAGGAATTTGATCTCGATTTTGCTTCAGCAAAGTCGGTGAAATCATTGGTATTTGCTGAGCTTTTGTCAGACCTTCTGAGACTTGATGAGGATGTCATTCATGAATATTCCTTTTTGGATGAGCACTTGTGTCTAATCTCATCCGAGGACCCTTGGTATGGGGATGTCATTGTATATCTCCAAACTTTGAAGTTTCCTCCGCATTATTCACGAGATGAGCGACGACGTGTGAAACATCATGCTAAATATTATACTATCGTCAGTAACACTTTGTATCGCCGAGGAAAGGATCCGATCCTCTTTCATTGCTTAACTCACGAAGAAGCGGAGCGGGTGCTTAATGATTTCCATGCTGGGGCGTGTGGCGGTCACTTATCCGGGCTTGCTAGAGCCCAACGTATTATGGAAGCTAGTTATTTTTGGCCTTCCATCTTTAAGGATTGTGTTAATGCTATGAAGAGATGTCACCCTTGCTAGATGTTTTCTTAGAACATACGCTCGCATCCAGTGCCCCTTCATCCGATCGTGACCGTTGGTCCCTTCACTAAGTGGGGGGTGGATTTCATGGATTACAAACTAGATTTGGCTGGGGGGCATCACCATATCATAGTGGCTGTGGACTATTTTTCCAAATGGGCTGAGGCCATGCCTACCGTTAAAGCCAATGGTGCTACAACAACCCACTTCGTATTCAATCAAATTTTAACTCGGTTTGGTATTCCAAAAGAGATTGTCACTGACCATGGCAATCACTTTCAAAACAAGATGATGGAGGATTTGTCCCTCAAGCTTGGGTTTCATCAAGAACACTCATCTTCTTATTATCCCCAAGAGAATGGTCAAGTAGAAGCAGTCAATAAGTCTTTGAAGACCATTATCCAACGTACCATCCAAAAAAAGCAAGACCGGTTGGCAGATCATGTTATATCCTACTTTGTGGGCGTATCGAACCGCAGTCAAGACTGCCGTCGGGTTCTTACCATTTCAACTAGTTCATGGTGTCGAAACACTTTTACCAATTGAATGTGAGATCCCTTCACTTAAACTGGCCATAGAAATCCTCCCTGATACGACAGGTCTTGAGCAATGTTTAATCCACCTTGAGCAACTTGACGAGAAATGTCGAGATGCCGTTGTGGCTATAGATGCCAACAAATGTCGTATTAAGGTTTAATATGATAGGTTTGTCCATCCCGGAAATATGCTAAAGGTGACTTGGTCCTCTTATATAACCAAGCTAAAGAACCCCTGGGGGCAGGAAAGTTCAACCCCATGTGGCACGGTCCTTACATCGTGAGGCATGTCCTGGAAAAAAGAGCCTATGAGTTAGAAGACTATGAGGGGACTATCTTGAAGGAGCCTAGAAATGGGCTCTACCTCAAGCGGTATTACGCTTGAACCTCTGGTTCAGGCTGATATTTTTGTATACTATTGTATAGTTGCTTCTGTACATAGTTGAGATTTCTTTTGGTATTCGGGTCTGCTAATTAGCTTCTGTTTGATTGACAGATGTCAACAGAGTTTTTGACGTTCTTAAGATTCACGGATGGTGCTAGCTATCATACGCAGCATCTTACTTCTGCTGCATGGGTTATTTTCTCACATGACCACCTAGTTGTGTCCTCAAGAGGTGCTTGTCTTGTTCCTACATCTAACAATGTGGCTAAGTATAGTTCCGTCATTGAGTTACTTCGGGATGCCATTTCCCATGGCGTCGAGTCTTTAGTAGTCTGCTTGGATTCACAACTAGTTGTGTCTCAGCTGAATGGGTAGTACTGTGTGCGAGATCCTACTCTATTACGGAAATTCCTAAGGGTAAGACTCTTTGAACAATATTTTGTTTCAATTACATACATACATGTTCCGAGAGGTGTTAATCACATATCTGATGCATACGCTAACTATGTATTAGATTGGCATTTGTCACATTCACCATGAAGCACAAAAATATATAAAGACATTCATACATTTGTACATACACACATATAGTGGAACCACAGAACCAAAGTTTTATATATATAAATATGTCCAAAAATGGTAGTGTCATACAAAACTGGAGCCCATAGCCCTCAAAAATATACATATCGATTAAAAAATGAGATCCTGAGATATCTAATCCCTACGAAAAGTCCTAGCTGTCGCCCCGACAAGATGTCTCTCGTAGAAATATTGTACTACATTGGCTACCCGCTGCAGTAGCCGCACCCAATCACCCGGAACCCCTACTACTTGGCACTGCATGGACTCAGGTAGTGTCACCACCTCTATCTTTGCAACCCTAGCAACCATCCGTGTGAGGTTGTGCCGCAAGGTATGTAGTGTGCATCCTGCTGTAGCATCGCCTGCCTCCTCACCCCTGCCCCGATGACCATGTCTCAGGAAGCCATCAGGTCTTACTGGGCCTTTGTCTGCGAGCAAATAGTCAACCATTAGCATATGATACTACCACCAAAAATATTTTTTCATTTGCATCTATAATAAAAAATCCATAAAAATTTAATACACGAAAAAGAAAAAGAGTACTCACCAATGTCTCTGAATGCAGCGTCTGGTGGGAGTGGCATGTCCCTATCCTGGCGGAAGTCTATCACTGCATAGGGGTAGTCCTCTATTTCAATGACCTACCGGTCCCACCAGCGGAAGAACTCCTCGGTATATGGTAATGCCAAATGGCCACCACCCTATCGTGTCAAGATCTCAGACCACCGGGTCAAGGCTAGATCCCAAAGACTATGAGGAGGGACATCCACCCTCGAACTAAGCCCTAGAACCCTCTCAAAGAAGAAGCTGCATAGGATACTACCATACCCAAAGTTTTTAGCCTTCCCTTCTTTGCATTCTGTCAGCTGGGTCTTCATAGACCCCAGCAGTGTGGTACACCAGTCAAACACCATATGTTGCATGCATTGTGATGCATAGAACATCACCGGCCTAGATTCCTGGTGCAGAGCTTTCGATCCCGTGATCCGCACTAAGGTAGCCACAATGATCTTCCTGCTCATATTCACTATTGCATTGATGGGCACCTGACTTCCCACCGTGCATGTGTTTGCAGGGAAATACCGCGCTATGTAGTCAAGGACGGTGATCCCACCACCCACAGTATGAGACCAAACACTAGCCTCCTCACCTCGACGGGACAAACAGGTAATGAAGTAGATGTCGTCCACTTCTAGTGTGAAGATTTTCCCATTGAGATTGAAGTTTTGTACATCAACATCCCAATAGTTGAACAAGTGCCGGAGTAATAGGTTTTGGGCCCTCAAACCCCCTATACTCCAGAATTTGTACAACCCACATGCTTACAATGTCTTCTATGCTTGCACATCGTTGCACACGGCCTCATCAACTTGGTCATGCTCCCTCTCCCTCCACTCTAGAACCATCCTGGAGTGAAGAAAAAGAAACATTTTAGTCAAATTCTTTTAAAAAACCAATTTCACGGTCGTACCTACAGGCTAATTTGTATACAGGTGCGGGTACCCACGGTCAACCTTTGCGTTGACTGCACATTTTGTGCCCTACCCACGACCCGCATAGCTACAGCCCGCGGGTAGTGCCAAAGCCATTTAGGGCTTGGCCAAACAAAAAATCCCACCACAGAAAACTAAAATAAAAGCATTGAAATGAAAGGTATGGATGAGACTACCAACCTGCTCTGGACAGTTCGATGAACGGTCACTCGTAGCTCCCAGAATCGGCAACTGAACTTTCAGGTGAAAACTAACCACAAAGCTCCAAATGGGTGAATAGTAAAAATGATTTGTAAATTGTAATTGTTTATTACTATTTATAATTGTGAGGACTCACTTGTCTATAGTTTTTACCGTTTTGTGCTATTATGGACTAATAGAATGTCTTGGAGTAGTATTTTTTAATCAGATTTCTTTGACGAAAGTTGTTCTGGACCATTTCACACCTATGGCAGGTATGTTTCACACCTGGCATATAGGTTAGATACCATTTCCATGTGCATTATGCATTTGATCTTTTGACCACTTTCATAAACCCTAAGTGTGACCTCGCTTCATAACTGACATGGAACCTTCACACTACTATAGAAGTGTCGTTATGTGGCAGTAGGGATTTTCCCGAACATGGGTACCCTAGTTAGAACCCCTTGTGCATTCTGGTGCCCATGCCGTTGTTTGTCCTTAGGATTGGGAGTCCTTTGTAGTTACGCCATGACACTGTGATAAAGACTCATACTCTACTTTGTCTTATGTTGGCCATCTCCCTTAAGGACTCCCCTCAGTTATATCATGTTGTGATTGCATTGCATCATCCTACTTGCCACTTGAGCCTTGTGCCGGCTCCCGCTTACTCAGTTATTAGCCTGGTGCCTGAGCACTTTTCCCTGTCGAGCCCTGCAGAGCTTACATATTTGTCCTTCACATTTTGATCACTTTTTGACCCTGAGGGAACCTCCCCCGAGTGTCCACATCTTGCATGCACTTCCTTGCATTGATCATAGGTATGTTCCACTACTTGGAACTAGTCTGCTCGCTCTTTGACACTCATTCCCTCACTTGTTGTACTATAAGCAATTTTATTCTTTTTCAAGCTTTTCCTAAATATGAAAAAGACCAAAAAAAATCAAATATTCCAAAAAGACGGACGGGATTATGGTTACTACTTCTTGTTGGCAGCTGTTATGTCACCTTTGAACAGAGCATTCATTCCACTCTGTACATTATGAGTCGGGACTATAGTTGGACCTTAGGAGCTGTACTTGTTTCTCAGTTCTATCCACCGATTGGTTAAGCTTCCATTCATTATGGAGCCCTTTGTAATGCCTCCTGCATTGCACAGTTTGTTTCAATTTTATGCTCCCTAAGTCTATCCATTTGCTCATGCTCTTGTTCAAAGGAAGTTCTGAACCAGTGTTGGCCACTCCTCAGATCTCTTAACTATTGCATGTCGGCCATCCTTATTGTGTCAATCTATTTCACCTAAGTCCTTCCAAATCTTTCAGTGTAGTTGGTACCTCGTGTTGGTTGATGGGGGCTAGCTTAATTCCCTCCTTCAAATGAGTCTCGTTCCGTCGACTTCAACTCATTTATTCTGGGACTTGAGGATTAGAGTTCGGTTGAGTATCTTGAGGCTTGCATTCATTAGTGGAAGTTTCTCTCATGATCGACAGATTTGGGAATACATCAATGTCCTGTGATCGATGGATTCATCCTAGTGTTCGACTTCAACTCATTTATTCACACTCCAATGATTGTACTCTGTGCCTTGATTCCCATTTTCATTATTGGTGGGTTATCTCGCATCTGTTAATGGTATACATCATTGACTGGTAATCAGACGATGTCACATCAGGTTCGACCCCAACTCCTTTATTCACTTGATGGGACTTGCACCATCGAAGACTTATGTAGAAGACCCCAGGCGATAGTGGCATTCAGTATGCTACTTATGAATTTGACTTTACATCTGAGATATCAGCAGTTTGTACGTCCAGTTTGCACCAGTTGTCTCCTTTTCAGCAGGAGACCATATCTTACTATTGAGGGATCATGGATGTGATCACTTGTGGCATGTATTCACTATGTACTGCCTATTCATGGCATTTTTATCAGATTGTTGTACTCCCGACATGTATTCATGGATACTATTGTATTATGACGAGTGAGCTACTCTTTCCACTTGTGTCTCCATCACTCCACTTCTTTGTTTTATAATGTATTTCAGCCATCATAGCATCAGTCTCTGACCTCACACATTAGGGGGCATCTGTTACAACGGAATCTTCCACCCTGTGAGCACCAGCATTCTTTGGCCTGTAGGATCCATTTCACTGAATCAGATCCACTTATATCCTTCATACCTATTTTTCCCTATTTTTATTCCTACTCGCATGTTACATCACTATAGCATGCGTACCCGCGAGTTGCATCACTATAGCCCACGAGTATCAAGTAAAATGGTAAAAATCACTAGTTTATTACTTTTTACTCCCAAAAAGCGGTCATTGGGTGACCTTTGGCTCTCCATATGCCCAAGTAATGTCTCGATGTGTCTTTTCACTTACCTTTGAGAGGACTATATATTGAGCACATATGCCTTATGGGCAATAGGAGAAATAAGTGCAAGAGAACTCTAGCATATTTTTTTTCTATCTTGAGTCTACACTCATTCATCCTTATAGTTGTGAAGCCTTTATGTTCACCTTCCAAACTCCTATCTAGTTTGAGTTTGCCTTTCATGGAGGATTGAAGTGGTGGAGGCACAAGTGAATTGATCCAGATCTTGGTTCAGATTGGTTGCCGGCAAGAGGTCGTATCACTTTGTACTTCTTCTTGTTTATTAATAGAAATAATCATATTCTCGTCCATTAATGTTGTAAATGTTGTTTATCTTACATTGGGTTGCATTTACTTGTTATATCATGGGCCATTGCTATTGATGATGTTAATTCTGTTTATATATTATATGTACTTGTTGTGTATTGGTTGTCAAGACTAATTTGTAGATTCAAGTGCACGGATTGAAAAGTTCCAACGGGGATCTACATCAAACGTTTGGATCGCGGTTGGTTATCTTCTTCATTATCTTAGCATTGTCATTTATATAGCATAGTTCTGAGAATTGAGTTTATTTCTGGTAGTCATCTATCTATTGTGGTATACCCCAAGCCATAGTGAGTTTTCTCCAACACACAGAGCAGATGAGGTCTCACCCGAGGCATCCAGGAAGAGCAGACAGAACCATGTTTCCTCCAAGGAAGGAGGAGGGTTGCAGCTATATGAACTAACTCTATTGAAACACTAAACATGGATCTCAAGCATTTGAGATGTATTCATAATGCATTATTTGATCCCAGCATTCATTATCACAGTAGTAGTAACAGTATAGTAGCATTGCATCAAGGAAACATAACATTATTCATGAAGTGTGATATCGCATTACCATAAATAAACAAAAAGAACCCAGGAATTGCACCAGAACAGTTTCATCATATCATATTATCACTGCAAAACCTTAGATATAATATCTCCTCAAAGATCAGGTCTTGGCAATATCTCACAGATGTGCAAAAACAACCCAAACATGTGCTTCTCTTCCCCTTGATCCCCCTCAATACCTACGATTCTTATCTATATATAGGATTCCACCATTACAATGCTTGTCCACTTACTAACAACTTCCTAACCGACATTTGGACAAGTGACTCAACATCTAACTAATTTAGTACAAAACCAACCAAAAACTTGCATTCTGCGGTGTAACTGACTCAACATTACATAATATGTGGTCCAAATGACCCAAAACTCACATTCCACAGTAAAATTGACCCAAAATACATAACTAATATTCCGCTCATCACCATTCGCGTCATCTTCTCACCATTCGCACCATCTTTTGCCTTGTCATAGCATCAGAGATGCTGCAATAGCACTCTACCAAAACGCCTACCAACAGGCCCCTAACACAATCTTGTGGCTCACCCTTGAGCCACGTCAACTGCTGGACATAGTACACACCATCGTTTTTACTTTGAAGTCCTCATACGACTATTCAACTGTCCGCACTAGCTCCTTGGATTCTGTAGCCACTTCCTGACTGTCGACCATGACATTTGCGTATGGGTGATCCATAAGGTTTTCCATGACCTGTTGTCGACACTTCTGCACTTCCTACAAAGCTTCACTATCCTGCATCATTAATTTACCACCTGTTTCCTGGAAATCTTCTAACCGGGCCACGTGTATCTTCTGTTGCACGTCTGCCTTGGCGACACGGTGTTGCAAGTATTTCATCTCTTGATACTTAGCAACTTGCTCCAATGGTGGAATTATGCGCATTGCAACTTTTAATGTGGCCAACTGTCCCTCCATTTCCTGCCAGTACTTCGTCAGCTGCTCAACCTGCTCGTCCTGAACAATCCGGCCCTAGAATTGTAACGTTTCATCCGTGAGCCTGGTTTCCTTTGTTTCCAGCTCCTCCATCTAAGTTGCAAATTCCTTAATTGCCCTTCTTCGTTCATCCACTTCAGCTTGAGGCGTACTAGGTTTCAGCTGGGCCTTTAACTCGTGATTCTCCTGTCGCAACTGAATAATAGAAGCCCCCAGTCGCTGCACTCGGTGGAGCACATCTACCTCTTCAGTGGGCACCGAGACATGTTGATAAGCTTCTGTGATCACCCAGTGCACCCGAACACTGTCGTCCCACATGCAAGCCTTTTCCACAATAAGGAAATCATGTTCCTTTTTCAAGCCTTCAATTTCGCGGGCCTTCTCTGCCCGAGCCTTGTCGTTCTGCTGCAGCCGAACAATCCATGCCTTGGTATGTGTTGGGCTCTTTCCATGCGATGAAAGCAATCAACAACAACAACCAACTGTATGTACATGGTCCAATTCATTTGGACCCCTTCCGCACATTGCTCAGTGCATACAACAATGCCCGAGTTGCATTGGTTAGGTCGACCACCCCTTAATACCTTGCAGGATAGGATACCAATGCCTGTGAGCACCGCCTAATCATTACAACTACTGGTGCGATACCCACGCCCATCCATTTCAAGGCCATATTTTTGTACCAACTGCAGCGCTCGCCCATCCTTTTTCCTTCCCCTGGATGAACTGCACCGGATCAACTCCATTCTTAGACAAGCCAGTTATGGATGAAATTAAGTCGATGGTGACCGGGACTTCTCTTCCAATCCATAACGACCCACCATGAAAACACGCCAGGAGCTGTTTTACGCATTCATTCACTTCCTTCAGTCACCCGAAATGTGGCATATTAATAAGCCCTAACAAGCCAACCTAGTTCAATACTCATGCACAGCCTTGTACAGTCAGTGTTGGGGAAAGGCACATCTCCTGCACATAAGGGGCAGATGCAATGTCGAGGTAGGCCACCATATCATGATCGTCGTAGTGCAGGCATGTCAACACCATTTTAATATCGACAGAGCACTCCATTCCAACTGGGAGTGCTGGCATATTCACACCATACTTTTGTTTTGGGTTTATCTTGTGTGGGGTGGCATCCGGCCAAACTGGAGGGATATACCCAAGGATGTCACTGGCGAAGAGTCCCGCCCATGGGGCAGACTCATGAATGGGGCGAATGGACTACCCCACCTGTTTTAGAGATTCACCTGCCATCACAGCAGAGGACCGAAGCACTTTCTTACTCTGCGGGGACTCCAAGTGCTGACCTCCATGGTGCTTCTTAGCAATTACGGATTCTCCCACCGGCATAGTTGCTACCTCGGCCTCAAGGTTGACGGCTGGCGTAGTTTCTTCTTGAATAATCACCTATATGAAGAGGGAATTGACTTCACTACTGATCTCAATAGTATCCAGCTCACCTGGCATACCTCACTATACTAGACAACAGCACTCTACAATGCCAACAGCCTCTCCCAACGCACAGCAACACTCACGAACAAGCAACAATACTCTGCGGCATGCCACAATCTTACAAAACAACTGATTCTCAGTGCCTTTCGACCAACTCCAATCCGTTTTTATAGTATCCAACCAAATCCGTTGTAATCATCACAAAATCAGGCATTAACTCTACCAAAATCCTGTATTAATGACACAAATCCACTGTTGATCTCGTCTGTCGATCGGTGGGATCCGCCATTAATGCCCATCATTCGAATAGCACCATTAATTAACTATCTGAACTTTTGGCATTTATTACTGATTTTACCCGGTCGCTATGTTTCCATGTGTCTCCGACCGTTCCCAACTTGTGGTAGAAGCCTCCCTACTTCCGCATTTCATCCATGGTGGTGCAACATCCACCAATCATCATTTTTTTTTTCGATGCGACTCAGGCATCCCTGTGTTCCAAGCCCCCATGATAGGACTTCAACCTATGACCATTTACTAGCTTGGGGAGCATCGACCCCTCCAACTGCTGCAACTGAACCGCTCCTCCAGAAGTAATACTACTGATGCGATAGGGACCAAGCCAATGCATCTGCAACTTCCCTGGATGTTTCATAAACTTGTTGTCGTACAATAGCACCAAGTCACCCTACTAAAACTATTTATTTTTGATATGGTGATCATGCCATGCCTTCTATCGATCGTTCTCGACCCCCTGGTGGAACCTAGCAATGAAACGATCTTCTTCTAGCTACACCAATTGTGCCAAACGGTCATTTAATGCTGGACATCATCCATGCCCGTGATAGCCACAATTCATAGACTCGGAACAATATACTCCATTGGCATAATTGCTTCTTGTCCATACACCAACTTAAATGGTGTCTGTCCTGTCAGTCGTTTACATGTGGTGCGATAGGCCCACAACACTATTGGGATTTTGAGATCCCAGTCGTCGCGGTTCGCATTGCACACCTTTGTCAGCGCATGCTCCAATACCTTGTTAAAAGCCTCCACCATGCCATTCGCCTATGGATGATAGGGTGTACTCTTTTTATGTTGTATCTGCAACTCCTCTGTCAATGAACTAATGGTGTGATTAAGAAAGTTGTTGCCTTGATGACTCAGTAATATCTTGGGGTAGCCAAAGCGAGTGATAATGTTATCAAACAAAAATCGTGTCGTCGTAGCCGTGAAACAATCAAGTATAGGTGCCACCTCATCCCATCGGGTCAAATACTCTGTCACCATGATGATATACCGTGCACCCATTCATTTCCCTAGTGGATTGATCGGTCCTACAAAATCCACGACCCATTTGTCAAACGGTTGCAACGTTATTTGAGGCATCAGCGGCATCTCATCGCATCTGGATGGTTTGCCAATTCACTGACAAACATCACAGGACTGTGCATAGTCTGTCACATCATTATGCAGTGTAGGCCACCACAGCCCCACATGCAACACCTTCCTAGCCGTTTCCCAATCGCCATAGTGTCCTCCTGTGAATCCTCCATGTGCTTCAGCTAGTATCAGCGCTTACTCATGCGGAAAGACACATCTGCGCAATATCTCATCAGTTCCCATTTTATACAACTTTCCTGAAATTAGTTGGAAGTCTGCAACCTTGACTAGTGCATTACTCGTTGTCAGAAACTGTAGGATGTCATCAAAATAGTCATCAGCGAAGCCAACCTTAAATAGTTGTGCATCTGACAACCCGTCTTCAATATTGGTTGGTTCCTCCACTGTATTAATCCACGGTAGATGATCAGGACCGGCATTCAACCATCCTGGCTTCACAATGACTTCAAAATCAAAATCCTGAAAAAAAAATAGCCAGCGGCATATCTTCCACCCGAACACAGGCTTATTGACTAGGTATTTCAACGCAAAATGGTCAATGAACATTTTAAAGTTCCCACCCAACAAATAGTGCCTGAACTTCTGCAGCGCAAAGACCATTGCCAGACCCTCCCGCTTAGTGGTGGTGTAGCTGCGTTCAGCGGACGACAACTTTTGACTAGCAAAAGCAATGGGGTGATCAAGATCTCCTTCGTCGGGCTGAGCCAATACTACTCCCAATGCGATTGATGAGGCATCGACATGTACAAGGAACTCCTTACTCCAATCCAGAAATACTAGTATTGGTGACGAAGCCATATTCGTCTTCAGTGTGTCGAAACTGTCTTGACATTCTGGATTCCATTAAAATAACACATGTTTCTTCAGCAATTTCTCCATAGGGGTGGTAATTGTTGCATATCCCTTGATGAACTTGTGATAATACCTCGTATGCCCCATAATCGCTCGTAACTTCTTAATAGAGGTCGGTGTTTTCAAACTCAAAATGAGTACAATCTTAGCCGAATTGACCAACAACCCTTTCTTACACACAATATGACCCAACAATATCCCAAATGGTGCACAAAAAATATATTTCTTTAAGTTCAGCGATATCTGGTGCTATCGGCATCGCTCAAGCATTAACTGCAGATTGCCCAGATGATCATGGACCAACCCATAAACTGTCCAATCATCCATGTATACTTGCAAAAATGACCCAGGAGAATATCGTAGGTGCATTCTTCAAACCAAATGGCATTACAGTGTCCTAAAAGTAGCCCCATTCAGTAACAAAATTTGTATTATGGTGATCTTCTTTGGCAATGTGAATCCGATGGTAGCCAGAGAACCCATCAGTGAATGAGTACATCTCTTGGCCGCCCACTCCTTCAAGTAATTCGTCGGTAAATGGGGTCGAAAAAGGGTCATGCAAGCAGGCATCATTTAACTTCCGCAAGTCAACACAAATGCGCACCTCACCGGTTTTCTTGTCCTTCACCATCATAGGACTGATTCATTCAGACTCTTCCACTAGTTCAATAATACCAGCATCCAACATACAATCAAGTTCTGCCTTGACCTTTTCCTTATGTCATGGATTCAGTCGATAAGGTCGTTGTCGGACTGGCTTAGCATCTGGTTTTAAAGGAATCCTCATCTCCCCTAAATCACCTAGGATCCCCTTCATATCGGAAAACTTCGTAGGAAACAAGTCTTGAAACTCATGGAGTAAATCAATGACCTTACTCATCATCTCATCATCCCAATAGTCCCCAACATTTTCAAACTTGGGAGTGGCCTCTATGCCAATATTGAGCTGACGAAGCTTTAATGGTTGAATGAACGGATTACTTGGCGTAGCAGGTGGTACCACATTGTGACTTCCTTCAGACTCAGGAATGTTGACATTTCGGGGATCGTCCTCATCCTCGGGCCCACCGATGATGTTGAATCACTCCATGAGAGACTGCATCTGACAGTATGTGTGAGGATCGACAGGGTAGGCCACCAGACCAACCTAAAGTACCACATCGTGGATGAGATGTAAGGCATTATTGACGTCATGGTTTGCATCCACAAAAGTGAACATATGAGTTAAATAGGCCATCAACTCCCCCCATGTTATAATTTCTCTGCACAACTCGGCTGCAGTATACCATGAGCGTGGCATCTCATCTAAGGTATGGATAAAAGAATGGACCCACTCATCTCTGGGTCGCGCTACCGATAATCCTTGGCATTCCATCACATGATCACTGGGATTCTTCTGACCATTATACTTGCTAGTGTTAAGATTCAATATGCTAAGTGAGAAAATATCAGCATTACATTCCATTTCACAACAATAGCATATATAGGATCATTGAAAGAACAACAAGCACAGCATAAACACAAGAGACACAAATTTATCTTGGGAAACCCTCATGGGGTAGAAAACCCAACAAAGCTTCTTCAATATAAATAACTAGCAAATAAAAAGATGTAATCCACAACCATGAGCTCCTTCTCCTCCACAACAGATCTCTCTCTCACTTATGCGCTATTCACAAGTGAGTGTAATGTGTGTTAAATGAGGAACACACCTCCTCTATTTATACACATCTCCGATTTGTCTTTTACATTAACTAGGTTGGCCCCAACTTAACCACTAGGTTAAACACCCCATTACAACTGACTGGGCCAACTCCTCTAGGGTGGTCTAATAACCCTTTGACCCACATAACACATACAGGGTCGACCCCCAATAAGGAATTCTAATAACCTAAGTTACCACATTCTGGCGGAGCAATAAACATGTCCAGATATATAATAAGGTCTTCACGGAGGAATGAAACATATCCGTAATAATAAACTACAAATATAATATTCTTAGAAGTTACAATATTTCAACACTACCCCTTAACTAGAAGGATATTATAACAACATCTGCAGGAGCAAGGAGTCATCAACATCATACATAATACATCTATAAATCATTGGAAGCTTTCTCAACATCATCAATAACTCAAGTAGTTATTGGAACATCTTCAATACTGGAACATCAACATCTTCAGTACTGAGTCTTCATATTCTGCAGCACTCGAAAATCTATAGCAACATCAACATCATCATCTGGATCCTCATGATCATCAGCATCGTCATCACACGATCATCAGCATCATCATCACATGATCATCAACATTGTCATCACACGATCATCAGCATCGTCATCACACGATCATTAGCATCGTCATCACATGATCATCATCATCGTCATCTAGATCATCACGATCAGCAACATCGTCATCTAGATCATCAGGATAAGCAATATCATCATCTAGACCATCACGATCAGCAGCATCGTCATCTAGGTCATCACGATTAGCAGCATCGTCATCTAGCTCATCACGATCAACATCATCATCATCTAGAACATCATGATCAATAGCATCGTCATCTCACGATCATCAGCATCATCATCTAGCTCATCACGATCAACATCATTGTCATCTAGATGATCATGATCAACAACATCATACCCTGCAAAACACATGATCCATTTAAGACACCATAACATGTCCAGGGACGACGCAGTCCACTCATCAACTTAGACAAAGTCGAAGGACCATTTTTCAAAGACATATGTCTACGGATCAATTTAGGGACCAAAGTCGAGGGACGATACAATCCCCTCTCATCCACTAGGGACCACTTCTTAGAGACATCTGTCTACTGATCAATTCAGGGACCGAAGTACGGGGACGATACAATCACCTCTCATACATTTTGAACTAGTGGTTCCGGGATGATGCAATCCCCGTCACGTACATTTTGAACTAGTGGTTCTGGGATGATGCAATCCCCATCACGTACATTTTGAACTAGTGGTTCCGGGATGTTGCAATCCCCATCATGTACATTTTGAACCAATCATTCAGGGATGATGCAATCCCGACCACAATGCCAATCCTTTTTCATACTGGATTTGACCTAGATCAAATCTAGGATTTTATCACCTATGAATGATCACCTACTGCATTCCAGGAGCGAACATTACATCATTACAAGACCTGCGAATGATCACCTGCTGCTACACTGAGCAGTCTAGGAGCGAACATTACATCATTCCAGTCAACCACAAAGCTAGTACTATTTCAACTAGGGTGTGACCTATATCAAATCTAGGATTTACCTATGAATGATCACCTGCTAATCCAAGAGCAAACATTACATCATTACAGGTTTCGTGAATGATTACCCACTGTTGAGCAGTCTAGGAGCGCACATTACATCATTCACCAACATCTTTCTCAAAGACAAGAGTCTACGGATCCTTTTAGAACATGTGTTCAAGGATGATGCAATCCCTCTTCTTTCTCGGAGACATATGTCTACAGATCCTTTTAGAACATGTGTTCAAGGATGATGCAATCCCTCTTCTTTCTCAGAGACATATGTCTAAGGATTCTTTTAGAACATGTGTTCAAGGATGATGCAATCCCTCTTCTTTCTCGAAGACATATGTCTACGGATCCTTTTAGAACATGCGTTCAAGGATGATGCAATCTCTTCGTCAACTTAGACCCTGTCTAAGGACCATCCACCAACCTCTCTGTTGGCATCATCAATACATGTATCCACATCATCGACCTCACCATCGGTATCATCAATACATGTATCCACATCATCGACCTTTCTATTGATGCAGGCAATATCATCATCAACAACCACATCACTCCCCCTTTCGAGGAGGGTCCTTTTTAAATACACCAAGCTTGTCTCAGAAATACTCAAACTTTGCTTGAGACAGAGGTTTTGGTCAATAAATCAGCAACTTGTTTATCAGTGCTTACATACTCGAGCTTGATAGCTCCTTTCTGCACCATATCCTGTAAATAGAAATATCACATCTCGATGTGCTTTGACTTATCATGGAACACTGGATTCTCTGTCATCTTGATACAACTCTAGTTGTCACACAGGATCACAGTGAGGTCCATCTCTAAGTCAAACAATCCTGATAACAACTTCTGAATCCATAGCACTTCACAACTAGTAGAGCAGGCAGATATATATTCTACTTCAGTTGTACTAAGAGACACACTATACTGCTTCCTGCTAATCAACGAGATCATGGCATATCCCAGACAATAACATCCACCCGATGTACACTTCCTGCCCAATCAGCATCTGTGTATCCATACAATCTGAAGTCATGATCTCCAAGATAACATAGACAAAATTCTATCGTACCCTTTAGGTAAATCATCACATGCTTTGCAACTATCAGGTGAACACACCTAGGTTCCACTAGATACTAACTCAAGGTGTTCCCAACAAAGCATATATCTAGCCTTGTACTCGTCAGATACATTGATGAGCCAATAATATGTCTGTATAGATTCACATCAACTAACTCTGAGGATTCATCAGCTAACAGCTTCAAGTTGGAACCCATGAGAGTGGACATGGTTGTACATTCCAACATATCAAATCTTCTCAATATTTCTCAGCATACTTTCCCTGGTTGAGAAATATTCCTTTTGAGCCTTGCCATACTTCCAGACCTAGGAAGTAATGCATCAATTCGACATCTTTCATCTCAAATTTTGTAGCTAGATTCTCCTTGATTTCCATGATATGTTTCTCATTCCCCGTCAGAAAGAGATCATCCACATATAGTAATAGTACCATCCATAACCTTAAGGTAAAGGTTAGGATCAACTTTACTTCTGGTAAAGCCCAAGCTTGTCAAGAAACTATCAATTCTCCCTCTGTGACTGAACATCATTCACACTCTGCACTGAGTGATCTTCTGCATATCTATCTGTTCCATCTCTCGTCAGATGTGTCTACTGATATACGCCTCAATATCATTCGAACTCTGTGGTGAGTTCCTTCTATATATAGATACCATCTTCAACCTTGTAGCAAAGGTTGAAATCTGCATCACCCATGGTGATCATTAAGCTCATCAAATGACTATCGATCCTAGGTACCCGCAGAGAGCTTTCTTCAATTGAATCGTGGGAGTTTTCTTGATTTGCTCTTCTTCTTCAATCACACCATTGAGAGAATAGTATTTATCTAGCTACTTGGAGCAAACATCTCATCATGATCCTCTTCCTCTTTCTAAGAGAATATTCTAGCCACGAGCCTTCTATAGTATGTTTGATTTGTAAATCTTCTTGTTGAACATCCATCACTTGTTCAGTGTTCATCATTCTTCATGATCTTTCCTACAAATCAAAATTAAGTACATGATTAGTAATACTTCATAATCATCAAATCATGTTGACATGATAACCTATTATGCATACAGATATGATTTTCATAGTTATGCTACTATCTTGACCAATACTTTGGCACAACACTTTTCCATATCCTGTATGCATACAGTGGCTATCTAGATGCCTTCCATCTCTACCAGAACATACTATTGAGAGCGTGCACAGCTCTTACCATGTCAGCAAAGACGTTTCATTATAGACAATCAACAATGGAATGTTTGTCCAACTTACCAATCATATGCATATTAGTAGTATACTGTTCAATGCTATACGAATGCTTACACTTAGCATGATATATTCTAGGAATACAAATATGCATACAACTATTACAAGCAATATCATAGACTATTCAGTAATTCAAATACTTTTCTTTTTAAGTCTTGTGAGGTTTCATCCTTCTTGGTCTCGACTTGCCTTCCATGTCATGAGCTTCTATCCATCGTTGACCACTATGCATGCTTAAGTGTGCACTAGTGTCATCATCATGATCTCATACATAATCATACATTCATTAGTATAAACTCAATATTATCACAACATTATGATTCTAACTAATCTTGAATATGTATGGTCATGATCATTCAATGCATGGGTATACTAAGATCCTAGCACAAAGTAGGATTCTAACTTGACATAGGAAAACATACCTGGATTAGTATACGTGATTAGTTATGTCTAACATACCCAAACAATATCTTTATTCTCTTCAATGATTTAGAGACCTTGTCCTAGTAACCTACATACCTCACAAGTTAAGCATAGTAGAAATAAATCATACATACCTCGCAAGTAGAGCTTCTAAAGACTATGGATAAGTCTTTTGCCTTTATGTCATCATGGCCATAGAACTTGATTTGTCTTTCTTGATGTACCTATCTTTTGCTAGTAGACAACATCATCCTCATACAACACCATAGGTGCATTAGTACAATCATATAGCCTTGATCAAAGAATGTCTTCTATCATTCACATGAATTCATACTTTTACTAGGGTGATAAGACAATTCTAAGATTAATCAAGATTGTACTAACCTCAATAATATGAAGACAAGCATATTATAAACTTAATCATGAAAAAATTTCAACACATACCTGTATCTCCTCAAGTCATACCTATAAGGGAATTCTTGTAGTCTTCTTATGTAAGTCCTTAGCCTCATCTCCCCATGAAACTGGATCTCAAGCTCGATTAGGGTTTGTCAAAGAAACCCTAAAAATTCAAACTTTAACTTTCACACTTCTAAATGGATGGAAATATGTGCCTTGCTAAGCTAATCAAGCTAGCATACTTCAATTTTGAAATCTCCAAAATTTGACCCCTCAAAATTGCCTTCGAAACTTCTGGATCTTCTAGAGAGGATCTCGAACTAGGGTTTGATGAAGCCCACCCTTTTGCCCAATCAAAAGGTTCGATCCAAAGCTCTAAACTTCTATTTTTTTGAGGAGATTCTAGCCATGATCACAGACTTAAAAAATTCCAACTTTCTCTAAAACCCTAATGTTGAGCCCAGAATTGGCCCTTTTTAATCATCTTTAATCATCTTTCCTGCCCTTGTCCTACAACACTTATCATGGCAATCAGACCTATTGTCCTTACCTTATTCCCCAAATTACCAAGGTATGACTGATCATTGTTTGATTTTATTAATGCTTATGATTGTGATAATTAAAGCTGTGCATCTCTCAATTGTGCTAACATGTTACGATTTATGAAGGTAGTTGAGATAAATGGACTGCAGGAAGATCGGGGCTGAACAAGTTGTGAAAGAAGGGACGTTCGTTGCTTCTAAAGGGATCCTTGGGGCTCGAATCATCAATTAAGGCATAGCTGTGACAGGGCAGCTGTAACAGAATGTGCTATCTTGAGTATGTTACTGCTCGATTCTAGCTATGAGCTGCAAGGACCGCCACTCTTGGGTCAATTGATAACTTTCTCATATTTTGATGTTTTTGTTCTACCACGTATTGTAACAGCTAGTTATTTAGGGAGCCTAAAGATCAGAGATCTTCATGGCTGCCCGATTATAGGGTTTGATGTTATGATTTGTATAAATATGGGGAGTTGCCTCGACCCAGGGGTTGAACAGCAGACAATTAATTCATTGTATTAGCAGCCGAGAAAAACTGCGTAATCATTCTTCTGTTAATATAAGGGGTTGCTTATGAGCTAAAGGAATTCGTGTTGTTCAGCCAGCGTCTTTGTGTGAAGACTGGGCCCGTCTTCCACAGAGATTGCTGAGTTAAAATAGGATTTTGAATTTATTACTGTGTGATGCTTTGTTCTTTCCTTTTGTACGCAACAACAATATTTATGGTGTGGATTTTCAGTACAATTAATATTAGAATCCCTTGAATTTGGTAAGTAATACAGAGTGACAGTTGACTGAGTATAGACTTTATGCAATTCGTGTGATAATTATACACATCCTTGTTCATCTTGCATCTAAGTTGCGATCCCCTGAGCCCTTGCAATTTATCTTTCCTATTGTGTGTTGTTTATTTCCATTCTGCAATTCAAATTTCTTAGAACAGTTGACTCAATCTTTTGCAATTGGATTTCTAGATTAATGTTCAGTTTATGCTTTATGATTTCCAGAGTGATTAGATCAGACAAGTGATTGTTCTAGAATATGAATGAGATTTCTTTCCTGCAATTGTTAATTAGATCTGATACCATTTCTCATTGATGCATGATAGAGAGGAATTGAAGTGTAGCAGTTAGAAGGCAATTGGGATTGCATAGATTTTTAGGATGAACATGGATGATAGGAGATAAAAGTATTTACTTCTAATGGTTTGGTGTTTAAGCATAGATTGTGCACTTATCCTTTGAAACAAAAAGACTTTCTCGGGTTGACAATAAATTTCATATGCTCTGTGTGTATTGGTAATAATTTATCTGCATATAGAGTGCTTGACATTTTGGGGCCGTTGCCGGGGAAGGATAAAAATTAAACACTAGTCATTAGTTGCATCTGATAATTGCTTTCAGTCAGTCTGAAATGATCTGCTTCGCATGAATACGAGGAGGGTAAAACGCGATCACCTCCCAACTCCCAAAACCCCACAAAATACTAACAGCGCAGGTGTTTCGGGTCGTGGTCGAGGACCACCGTTGGGAAGAAGGACATTCATCGACGATCTTGTTGATAGAACTGATTCATCTACCAGGACTCGTCAATGGGAAACTCCTATCAGAAGAAACCCTGCTGATCCTGGAGCGCCAGCGTCAGGATCCATGGTGGAAAATACAAGAGCAGCCATGATTCCCTCATATACCCCTGCTAAAGAAGGTACAGCTGATTCAGCTATTACAACTGAAGAATACACAGCTGTTACAACTGAAGAATACGCAGCTGCTACAACTGAAGAGTACACCGCTGTTACAACTGAAGAATACGTAGCTGTTACAACTGAGGCAAAGAACGCAGGAACGAACGAAGAAGAGGATACAGAAGAAAAGATGAATAACATACATGAGAACGAAGAGGAAGAAGTAGTGGTAGAATACCATCATGAAAATGACTCCCTACCGGAAGGAACTATGGCTACATTACAATTTCCAATACAGCAGCTAGAAGGGACAGCTCCTATGAAGAACATCTCACCATCGGTGTTGCCTCGCTTCCATGGCAGGGTGGTAGAAGACCCAGATCAATTCCTTTTTGAATTCGATATCCTCTGTTGTAGCTATGATTATGTCACAGATGCCCAAAAGCTGAAACTTTTTCCTGCCACCCTGAAGGACAATGCATTACGATGGTTCATGAGCCTTGGGGGAGGAACTGTTTCTAATTGGAATAAGATGAAGCAAGTGTTCCTAGAAAAATATCAAGAATATTGCAACACCAAGGACAAAAGAGAGGAATTATTCAAGATGGTGCAGAAGGAGGATGAAAGTCTGGAGGATTTTGTAGAAAGGCTGCTGTACAATGTGCAAAGAGTCGGGCAGACGAACATGGGGCTAGATGTGCTCAAGATAATCTTGCTTCGAGGGATCAGGGATGATTTTTTAGACATGTTAAATCTGTTAGGAAAGGGAGATATCTCCAAAGAACCTTTTGAGACAATTGTGGAATTATGTAAGAGATACTCCAGGGGATCTTCCAGGAATAATAAGCAGGATAAACGAGATAAGTTGGAACTTGATGTCTTCGACAGAACTCAGAAGTCATCCAATGGAGGAGCTACACGTGCAGAGATAGGCAATCTATTTGAAAATTTTAAAACAGAAATGATGAGCTCCATCTCTTCGGATATTGATGTCCTGAAGGCCAAACAAAGACAGGCAGTGGAGGATCTCACGCTAGGTGTGTTTTGTCCCCGATGTAGAAAGAATCATCCACTGAAAGAATGTCGTCTTGACAAAATACAAGTATGTCAGTTGTGCGAGCTGAACCATGACATGAAAGAATGTCCCACACTTCCCCAAGTGAAGGCTGTTCTGCAGGAATCAACTCCAGAAGTCGAATCAGCCTATTTCATTGCATAGAAGAAACCTTGGCAGCCTCGAAATCAAGGTATGTCTCCACACTCATTTCCATTTTTGAATAATATGAACAATTGGAATAATAACATGCAAAATGTGAATACACAATTCCCTTCAAATTATGCTCAGTGGAATTCTTCTCAACCTACAATGCAAAATTATAACTCATGGAGTCCTTAAACACAGCCACCACATCAACCTACGTCATGGTCTCCTGGATGGAGAAACTTCCATCATGGGAACTAGTTTCCTCAACCACCTCCACCTCAGCAGTTACCATATTCTCCTCCATATCCTCAATACCCACCTCAGCAGTCGCAGCTGCAGCTGCAAAATAATCCTGTTCCTAATATACCAATATGGCCTCAGCTGCCTGCCCAACCTAATCCTAACCCGAATAATAAAATAGTCCATCAATTGGAAGCTCTCAATATGCCGGCCTACTCTTTCTCCCCTGTACCTTGTAATGATATTTGCCTACGGTCTGGGAAGATAATAGAACCTATAATTACAGAAGATATTCCACCTTCTGTGCATGACAAAGGAGAGAGTTTTCAGCATCCATTCGATCCGGTTCCTATCACTGAAGGTGCTGAGCATCCCTCAGATAGGACGGCTGAAACATTAAATGGGAAATCAGATAATACGCAGCCTACCCAGCTGGTAAGGCAACCACCATACCCTGAGAGACTAATGCTGCCAAAAATAGGGGGGCAACCTCAGTTCAATCTCCTAGGAGAGTTGAAGAATCTTTATGTTAAGATCCCCCTTTTGCAAGCTCTTCAAGACGTACCTATTTATACTAGAACTGTTCGGGACCTGTGCACAAAAAGACCGGGAAGGAATCCCAGAGATCCTCCCACTGTTCATGTCATAGGGAATTTATCTGCTTTGATGACAGGAAAAACCCTTATGACCAAGTATGACGACCCTGGCAATCCTACTATCACTATACGTATAGGACAGACGCAGATACCCAACGTGCTAGTAGATTTAGGAGCAGCGATCAATGTCATAACAATTGAGACTGTAAAGAATCTTGGATTCACTAATATTAGACCGACCCCTACAATTTTAGAATTGGCAGACAGATCCACCATCAGACCCGAAGGGATTTTGGACGATCTTGTCATCTCAATAGACTCATGGGAATACCCTACCGACTTTTTGGTATTACAACCAAAATCACAACTGGGGGGACACCCATTGATCCTGGGGAGGCCTTGGTTGGCCATAGTTGATGCTTGCATCAGATGTCGATCGGGGTCCATGACTATATCTGATGGTATGGAAACCAAAAACCTCACCCTGTATCCTCCAGCACGGCCGGTCTAGAAGCTGAAACTTCCCTTTGGATAGAACAGGAAGAGGAGGAGGATGTTCAGCCACTATTAACAATAGGGAAGGCCTTAACTTTTAAAAACGAAACAGAAGACGATGACATTAGTAATTTCATTAGCGAACCTGCTTCAGTGGATAAAGAAGTTTATCAAATCCTGAACATTACCCTTGGTAAGGAAGAACAAGAAAATCTTACGGAGGAAACATTAGTCGGTGATACAAATATAATCCCAGTTTTGAAAAATTCAAAAAGCATTCCTATTGAGGTAGAGCCTGGAAGAACTTTGAATATCAACCCTGGCCTCTCCTCAGAGGAACAGAGGCGCCTAATCAGTCTTTTAAAGGAACGAAAGGGGGCATTCGCCTGGGGGTATACAGATATGCGGGGTATTCCCTCTAATCTGTGCACCCACCATATTTATATCAAAAATGACTCCCGGCCTATGTGTCAACCTCAACGACGCATGAACCCCAATCTCAGGGATATAGTGAAGGAGGAAATCCAGAAACTTTTGGAAGCAGGATTTATCTATCCTATTTCAGATAGTGAGTGGGTTTCCCCACTTGTAATTGTGCCCAAGAAAAATGGTAAGTGGAGAGTCTGTGTTGATTATAGGGAGCTGAAAAAAGCTACGCAAAAGGATCATTTCCCTCTGCCCTTTATCGACCAGGTACTTGATACCCTATCAGGAAAACAATTCTTCTCCTTCTTGGATGGGTTCAGCGGGTACAACCAAATTCAGATTGCTCCTGAAGACCAGGATAAAACCACCTTCACTTGCCCCTGGGGAACGTTTTCCTACAGGGTGCTTCCCTTTGGCTTATGTAATGCACCAGCAACGTTCCAAAGAGCTGTAATTGGCATCTTCTCTGAATTGGTTAATGATAGTATGGAAGTATTTATGGATGATTTTACTCTCTATGGCAAGGATTTTGAGGAAGCACTGGAAACTTTAAAGAAGGTTTTAATTCGCTGTGAACAAGCTCGCCTCTCATTAAGTATTGAAAAATGTCATATGATGATGAGTGAGGGGGTGGTATTAGGACATTTCATCTCTACCGATGGTATTCAGGTAGATCCTTCAAAAATTAAGGTGATAAAAAATATACCAACTCCTTCAACTCAGAAAGAGGTGCGAAGTTTTCTGGGACATGCTGGATATTACAAAAGATTTATAGAAAACTTCTCCAAACTTGCTTCCCCTTTGTTTTCATTGTTAATGAAGGATGCACAGTTTGCATGGAGTAAAGCATGCCAGACAGCGTTTGATAAGCTTAAAGAGAAGCTGTCCACAGCCCCTATCCTAAGGGGACCCAATTGGACCATACCCTTCCATATTTCTTCAGATGCTTCTGATACCACCATTGGAGCAGTATTAGGACAGCAGGATGGTCAAGTACCTTATGCCATCTACTATGTTAGTAAAAACTTAGCCCCTGCTGAACTTAATTATACTGTTACTGAAAAAGAATTCCTTGCTATTGTCTATTCTATTAATAAATTTCGGCATTACATTACTGGGTATCCTACATTTGTGCACATTGACCACTCTACCATTAAGTATTTGATGAACAAACCTGTCACCAATGCCAGAGTAACCAGGTGGCTTTTATTACTATAGGAATTTGATATTACCATTATAGATAAACCTGGAAAAGAAAATGTTGTTGCTGATTTTTTATCACGATTTACTAACAGTGATGACAGTTCGCCTGTTGAGGATTCTTTCCCAGATGAACATCTATTCGCACTCTCAGCTCATTCACCTTGGTATGCAGATGTTGCTAATTACTTGGTTGCAGGAAAGCTTCTGCCACATATGTCTAAACGAGAGAAGCGAAAAATCATCCAGCAAAGTGCCAGGTATTGTTGGCTCAATGGTCATATCTTTTACACAGGACCCGATCTTGAGATTAGGAGATGTGTAAGGGAAGATGATATCTTTCATATACTGAAGGCCTGTCATGATGAACCTTGTGGAGGACACTTTGCAGACAGAAGAACAGGGCATAAAGCGCTGCGGATGGGCTACTATTGGCCGACACTATTCAGGGACGCTAAAAGATGTGTTCAGTCCTGTGACAACTGCCAAAGGATGGGCCAACCTAATAAGACAGATCAGATGCCTTTACAACCCCAAGTGGTACTAGAACCATTTGATAGATGGGCATTGGATTTTGTTGGCCCTATCAGCCCTCCTTCCAGACAGAAGGTTTACATTATGGTGTGTACATATTACATGACCAAGTGGGTGGAAGCTGTAGCTTTGGCTAAGGCTAATGACCAGGTGGTGATTGATTTTCTGTATAGTGAAATCTTTACCCGCTTTGGGGTACCAAAGGAAGTAGTTACCAATGGGGGACCACAATTTATCTCACACCAAATTGAATCCTTGCTACAGAAGTATCATGTGCAGCATAGGATAGCTTCACCTTACCACCCCCAAGCCAATGGTCAGGTGGAAAGTACTAATAAAGTTATTGAAGCAATCCTTACTAAAACAATTAAAATCCATCGAAAGGATTGGGCTGACAGGATTCCAGAAGCACTGTGGGCATATCGTACAACTTGGCGCAACACCACGGGGTTTTCTCCCTATGATCTGGTGTATGGAAAGAGTGCCATCTTTCCAATTGAATTTGAGATCAAGACCCTGAAAAAAGCCACCGAATTGAATCTGGATGTAACAGAAGCCCAGAAGAGAAGATTGAATCAATTAAATGAACTGGATGAGAAACGGTTAGCTGTAGTAGACCAGACTATGCTGCTTCAGCAACAGAGATCCAACTGGCATGACCGATTCATCAAAAAGAAAATCTTTCGTGAAGGAGACTGGGCGCTATTATACAACTCCAGATTCAAGAAGGATTTTAAAGGAAAATTACGTACAAGATGGCTGGGTCCATATTTGGTCGACAGGGTATTTGACAACGGCACTGTTCGCCTGGTGACCATTGATGAAAACCATATACCATTACTTGCTAATGGCCACAGACTACGACTGTATCGTAAGCCCATCTCGAAAGATGCATTCGTTTCATAGATTGCTGCCGATCCAGATTATCAGTTGGCACCAGAGCAGGAATTTTTCTCTGCCTTTGCCAATCCTTAAACTGAAAATCGTATTTGCTGTACATAAATAATTTCCTGCTGTAGCGTATAATTGTTGTTTTTGCATTTGATCTTTTCGTTTGCTGTCATTTTTCAAAAATTTTCAGGAAGCGCCAGGAGAACGACCAGATTGGGGCCGTCAAGCAAAATTCTCCCTGTGTCGTCCTGCGCTGTATTTTCCTTTTACTTAAAAAAAAAAAAAAAATCCGGCAGCTGCGACATGTTTTCCGACAGCTGCAACATATTTTTCAGCAGCTGCATATCTTTTCCAGCAACCACGTTATCGTTTCCCATCAACCATAAAAATCCTTTTCCCCGCAGCCGCAATTCCTTTTTCCCGTCAGCCCCAACTACTTTTCTAGCAGCTGCAACATCGGAAGCTGCAACATATTTTTCGGGCTGCCACCTCATTCCTCCGCGGCTGCCATCTCATTCCCCAGTGGCTACCACCTCATTTCCAAGCAGCCGTAATATCCTTTTTCCCGCCTGCCTTCAATCTTTTCTGGCAGCTGCAACATCTTTTTCTATAGCTGCAGCATCATTCCCCAGCGACTGCCACCTTATTTCCCAGCAGCTGCCACATCATTTCCCAGCAGCCATAATTTTTTTTTTTTTTTCCGGTAGCTGCAACAACTCTTCCCGGTAGGTGCAACATCTTGTCACAGCGGCTGCAACATCATTTCCCAACATCTGCGTTATCGTTTTCCGTCGACCGTAAACTCATTTTTCCCGGCAGCCGTTAGTCCTTTTTCCCGACGGCTGTGAATCATTCCCGGTAGCTGCAACTTCTTTCCAGCGGCTGCAACATCATGTCACAGCAGCTGCAACATAATTTCCCAGCGGCTGCGTTATCATTTTCCATCGACCGGTAAAATATTTTTCCCGGCAGCTGTGAACTTTTTCCGACGGACGTAAACTATTTTCCGCAGCGGCAACCACTTTCCCGTAGCTGCAACAACTTTTCCAATAGGCTGCAACATATTTCCCATAGTCGTCAAACTTTTCCCGCCAACTGTAATTTTTCCCGCCACCGTAAAACTTTTCCGTGACAGCTGTAATTTTCCCCGATACCGTAAATTCTTTTTCCGGCTGCCGTGAATTCTTTTCCGGTGGCTGCAACTTATTTCCCGGCTGCTGCAACATATTTTTTTTTGGCGACTGCAACATCTTTTTCATCGGTCGTGCTATCATTTTTTTGGCAACATGCAGTGGTAACTCCCGTGTTAACAGAAGAATTGTTCCAAACCTGCTAATCATGGTGTTGATTCACCTCAGTCGTGCCGGCGAACTCATCATTCCGACCCCGAGGACGCGATGGTTTGTGTTTCACCGGTGGAAGAAATTATTTCCTTATCCGATTCATCATGATCACACATCTGACTGTGCACGATTTCGGCTCCATGACGTCACCAACTGCATGCTCCACCATTTTCCGCAGCATTTCGACGCACAGTTTTATGAGGTATGGCTTTCATTTATCACGTGATTTAGCATTGATATCATTTAAAAAATATTAGTCGTACCTTCACTCGTACCACCATTATACCTGATTAAACCTTTCCCTCGTACGACATAAACACTAATAACTGCCACCTTCCCCAATTCGGCATGGAAATTTCAAATGCTTTTCTGTGCTCAACTTTCCAAATTTGCCCATTCTCTCAACGTCTCCGCTCAGCGATTCGTGCATCCTCTGTGATGCAACTTCCATTCTGGGATCCTGTAATCAGTGGAATAGCAACTTCAGCTTGCAGCCAGGACCATGGGGATTCCAGTTCACCATGAACCTTTCAATACATGAGAACTCAGGCGAAATATTCAAGTTCTTGCCATTTTTCAAGCTGCTGGCTGGCTCGAATTCTTTGAACGATTGGACGGATTCGATCGGGACGTAGCCCTGCAATTTGCTTTGAATCTTACCAAAACTCACTCCACGGTGTGAGAGCTGCGCATAGAAGTCTCTGAGATCATTATATCCGAGGTTACAGCCATCCTGATGGTGGGAAAACCATGGTTTAACCAACAAGTCCCTGCAACGGTTGCACGCAAAGAATTTTTACTCGCAGGGGAGCAAGTTGAAGCGTCCAGAAGAGGGATTGCACTGAACTCACTGCCGCGGCCATGGGACCAGGTTGCTGTATTTCTCAAGAAGTACATTACTTGTGAAGGTAGATATCAAACTGTGTATAACTCTGAACTTCCTTTGCTTTCTCATCTCTGCCATGGCATTTTATTAAACATTCCATACTATTTATTGCACGACTTGCGTCATATGGCGACATTTGTTCAGTCTCCTAAGCACCCACTTTCCTCTCTCACCCACCATGGCCTTATCAAATTGATCATTGTAAGAACCCTTTCCCAACATCATATAACCTGGGAACAGTTCATAAACCGACCTCAGCAACACGTTCCCTTGCAGGTCGTCCCATTACAGCAAATACTGGTTCCACCACAACAGGAGGACCGGAGTTCCTCCATTGAAATTGGGGGGGGGATGAAATGGAAGAAGAACAACAACCGAGGGAACAAGCAGGACCATTCGAGGTGGGTGAAACCACAGTAGATGAACAACCAAGGGCATAATCAGAGCCATTCGGGGGGGATGAACCTCCATTAGAAGAAGAACAATTAGGGGATGAACCTCCGGCACAAGAAGAACCATTTGGGGATGAAACTGCATTTGAAGAAGAACAACTGGAGGCACGAACAGAGCCATTAGGCGATGGCGTAGAGAAAACCTTTGTGGAAAACCCAGATAACAGGGCAGCTCCGATAGTAGAAGGTGAAATTGGAGCAGCATCAAATGATGCGACAATGGAACCAGAAGATGACAGAGCCAGGGCAATGGAAGAAGACATTGAGTTGGTAACAATTGAGTCTTCACCAGAGTGGGTAGGAGGAGGAGTTGTAATTGAGGAAGAACAGCATGGGAGGCAAGAACACATTCCCTCGACCTCAGCTTTGATCCCTTATGTACCAGCTCCACAGAGGGAAACACCACAAAAGAAAAAACAACAGAAGAAAAGAAAGAGAGCCACCAATGAATTTAACCTAGTAGCACCAATCAGAAAGAAAAGAACTCGTTCAGCTACAGCAGCAGACGCAGCCAAGAAAAGGTGGGCAACCTTAGAGGCATAGGTTGAGCCCCCAATCCTTGTACCAAGACCGAGGGATGCTCCACAAAGGCCAGTGGAGGAAGAACCTAGAATTAGAGGACTTCTGGCTGAGAATGCAATGTTAAAAGAGGACCTCCAAGTGCTCAGGAGGGAATTGGAAATCTGGAAGGAAACCTGCAGAAAACAGGGTGAAAGAAAAATGTATACATTGATAGAGGCTGCAGACCAAGTGGAGGAATTAGATTCTGCTGGAGCTAGGGAGGAGGATGAACGAATACTTTGCCCCACCTGTGGAGAAATATTTAAGGAAGCAGGCCATAAAATTCTACTTAACACTTATTCAACACAACAGCCTGTGGCCACAGTGGGGGAAGCAGTGGAAAAAGAAGGTGTTGCCACACAAGAACCAGCACTTTTAAACATCCTTGTTGAAGCTGCCACTTCCCACGATGCAGAAATTATGGAACAGGTAAGAGAAGAACATGGGATGGAGGACGCTCTGGAGCTTAATAAGGAATATATTGTAACCCCAGAGTGTTCCCACGATACAGAGATCATAGATCAGATGGGAGAAGAACTTGGAATGAAGGATACTTTGGAGGCCAATGAAGAACTTTATGCTGTAACCCCAGAATGCTCCCAGGCCACAGAAATTCTAGAAGAAGAAACACAAAGGCAGGACAGTGATAAAATGGAACAGGATGCTGTAACACAAGAACCAGCAAACCTGAATATACTTGTCCAATCGGCCAAACAAATGGGAGAAGAACCCGGGACAGAGGACACTCTGGAATTCAATGATGAGCTCTGGGTTGTAACCCCAGAGGACTCCCATGACACATAGCTCATAGGAGAAGAGTTGCAACAGCAGGAGGATGAAGAGGCAAGCCAGGATGTTGCTACACAAGAACCAACTTCCTTGGAAGCTGCAACAGCAACTCCTGAATTTCATTTAAAAGATAAACCTGGAGTGGATTTCATTCCCGATACACAGTGGGGTGAAGATGAACAGGTACAGACACCATGATCAGGTGACACCGAAATCTTGGAGGAGAAGTTGCACAATGAGAAAGATATCCAATCTCAGCAGCAGAAGGACAGGGAAGACACTGTTACACAAGAACCAGTGTCCCTAAAAGCAATGATGGTAGCTGCTGAAGAGAGCTTAAAAGATGTTGTTGTCACACAAGAACCAACAACTCTCTTATTAAACTTAGATGTGCTAGAAGACACTGCCCCACAAGAACCAGTGCTTCTCCCTCCTAGGAATGTTATTGATTTAGATTCAGATTAAGGATTGCCTTCTGAGCCCCAGGCACAGCATAATGAGACTGCAGGAAGATTCCCACTACACTAACTGCATTTCCAGATACTAGCAATTATCAGTGGAAGGGGAACAGTGATGAAGGAAGATGTTGGGTTACTCACAGAGGTTGTTCAAAGGATAGATAAGATGACTAGGTTTCCTACAATTCTTCCTCTCTCCATGGATAGAGCTCAGTGCAGGACTCAGATTTTGAATAATGCAGGTTGTTGCATGAGGACATGCAACAGGGTAGTTAGGGGGAGATGTTGAGCCCAGAATTGGCCCTTTTTAATCATCTTTAATCATCTTTCCTGCCCCTGTCCTACAACACTTATCATGGCAATCAGACCTATTGTCCTTACCTTATTCCCCAAATTACCAAGGTATGACTGATCATTGTTTTATTTTATTAATGCTTATGATTGTGATAATTAAAGCTATGCATCTCTCAATTGTGCTAACATGTTACGATTTATGAAGGTAGTTGAGATAAATGGACTACAGGAAGATCGGGGCTGAACAAGTCCTGAAAGAAGGGACGTTCGTTGCTTGTAAAGGGATCCTTGGGGCTTGAATAATCAATTAAGGCATAGTTGTGACAGGGCAGCTGTAACAAAATGCGCTATCTTGAGTATGTTACTGCTCGAGTCTAGCTGTGAGATGGAAGGACCGCCACTCTTGGGTCAATTGATAACTTTCTCATATTTTGATGTTTCTGTTCTGCCACATATTGTAACAGCTAGTTATTTAGGACGCCTGAAGATCAGAGATCTTGATGGCTGCCCGATTATAGGGTTTGATGTTATGATTTGTATAAATATGGGGAGTTGCCTCGACCCAGGGGTTGAATAGCAGACAATTAATTCATTGTTTTAGCAGCCGAGCAAAACTGTGTAATCATTCTTCTGTTAATATAAGGGGTTTCTTCTGAGCTAAAGGAATTCGTGTTGTTCAGCCAGCATCTTTGTGTGAATACTGGGCCCGTCTTCCACAAAGCTTGCTGAGTTAAAATAGGATTTTGAATTTATTACTATGTGATGCTTTGTTCTTTCTTTTTGTACACAGCAGGAATATTTATGGTGTGGATTTTCAGTACAATTAATATTAGAATCCCTTGAATTTGGAAAGTAATACAGAGTGACAGTCGACTGAGTATAGACTTTATGCAATTCGTGTGATAATTATACACAGCCTTGTTCATCTTGCAGCTAAGTTGCGATCCCCTGAGCCCTTGCAATTTATCTTTCCTATTGTGTGTTGTTTATTTCCATTCTGCAATTCAAATTTCTTAGAACAATTGACTCAATCTTTTGCAATTGGATTTCTAGATTAATGTTCAGTTTATGCTTTATGATTTCCAGAGTGATTAGATCAGACAAGTGATTGTTCTAGAATATGAACAAGATTTCTTTCCTGCAATTGTTAATTATATCTGATACCATTTCTCATTGATGCATGATAGAGAGGAATTGAAGTGTAGCAGTTAGAAGGCAATTGGGATTGCATAGATTTTTAGGATGAACATGGATGATAGGAGATAAAAGTATTTACTTCTAATGGTTTGGTGTTTAAGCATAGATTGTGCACTTATCCTTTGAAACAAAAAGACTTTCTCGGGTTGACAATAAATTTCATATGCTCTGTGTGTATTGGTAATAATTTATCTGCATATAGAGTGCTTGACACTGTTGGCTGCTTTTCTGGGCAGACCCGGGTTTTAATGAAGCGCAGCAACAAACCCCTTGGCGCACTGGCCCTCTCGGCAACGAGCTGCGCGGCAGCTTGAGGTCTCACCCGAAGTGGCTATGGGGGGTTAAGGAATCAGCTTTCCTTAACCGTGGTGACGCTGAGATTGTTCTATATATCTCCTTCTTCCCCAAATATCGGCGGTCGGACTTTCCCGCAGGCCTCGCGACGCCACTGCACGGATGCCTTCCTTCCTGCAGACCCACTGCGCAGTCTCGTCCTCCGGGCGCGGAAGGCGCCTATTCCTTGCGTCGATGCGCTAAGATACCTCCTCATCCTGTGCACTCATCGCAGTCACGCGAAGCTCGGTCGCTTCAGCGACAGCGTCCCACCACTACTTCTATACTTGGCGATTATAACAATAAAGGACCTTCCTAAACTCACTCAAACAGTCGCAAAGATGATGCAAAAGATGTACACACAGGTAATGATCTTAAACAGTTATCATTCACGCAAACATTATAACAAGAAGATATATGTGAAGCTCATCTCCTCGAGGAAAACCACGTCCACGGGAGTGTTATATTAACCCGAAAATGATAGAGTTATACAATATGCTGCGCACACAGCTGCAGCCTTAGATCTTTCCAGGAAACTCCACGCACACAGCTGGGAGCCCTTCTCTCAATCTAGTCTCCTCTCTATGGAGATTACAAAGGCACAGACGTCGACTCAGACTGTCTGGCAACTCAGGGATTAGCTCCTCGGCTATCCGATTTCCTCTCTAGTTCTACACACTGGGTAGAAAATACAGTGAAGGATAATCAACACATGATCTATCCTTTAGACTGGCTATCTAACAGTCTAACATCTAACTCTCTAACTGAGTACTGTCTAACTCTCTCTAACTCTCCAACTTACTCTAGCTAACATTTATCCATTACAATTATTCATATATATAGGTGGCCATGGCGGTCGCACCTTTACAAAACTATGGGCCTTTCCCAACAGTGATTCCCAAAAACCCTAACCACGCACATGGCTAGGTGTACTGTAGGCGCCGTTTGCAGTCATGTCGCCGCTTCCTGCAGGCTCCATGAATTCCGGCGCAGATTGTGGGTATGGGCGATCGTCCTTCGCCTTCAATGCTCTGGTCCGTTGCTCCTCCTTGATCCGAGCAACCATAACTTCTGTACTGAGCCTTTAAATGAGGGTAGCTGAGCCCTCTACTCCATCGCCTTATTTATTATGGTAGCTGAGCCACCTTCATTCTTCGATGACGTGCGCGCGAGCTCCGCAATTTCCGGTCCGTGATCTGCGCTGAGATCATCCATCTGGCACCGTACTGCGCACCGTCTCCTTCTTACCCAAAACTTAGTGCTTGTCCCAAAATTAGCACTTTCCTTCCATACTCGTGCTTTTTCCCAAAATTCGCAGCTTTTACTATAGCTGCGACCTTGGCCCCAACAGGCCCCCAACACTCACTTGTGGCTCGCCCTCGAGCCACTCGCACTAGCGCGTGGTGGCTTGATTTGCGCATCTGCTTTTGCTTGAATCTCCGCGAATGTTTTCTTCCACTTCGCAATAGCGGAGTCCAATTCCTCAATACACTCATCAGCTGTTTGCACCGTTTCTGCGGTTGCTTCATCTTTAGTGAGAGTATCAATGATCTCCTGAGATTCAGCAATCTCTTTGATTTTTGTCTCAACCTGGCCAACGATTTCAGCATACTCATCCATGAATGGCTGAATGCTGTTGGTGAGCTTCTCATCTTCAGTTCTGAGCTTGTGCAATTGCTGCTGCATTTTGCGCACTTCGCGCATTTTCTTCATTTTTGGTAGGCCTGTTAGGGCCTTAGCTTGAACCATTTGTTGGCTCCTCAATCTCGCGCGTCGCCAAAATAACAAGTCTCACAACAGCAAGTCGCAAGGCAACGGAACCATTTGTTGGCTCCTCCTTCTCGCGCGTCGCCAAAATAACAAGTCTCACAACAGGAAGTCGCAAGGCAACGGAACCATTTGTTGGCTCCTCAATCTCGCGCGTCGCCAAAATAACAAGTCTCACAACAGGAAGTCGCAAGGCAACGGAACCATTTGTTGGCTGAATCAACAGGGTTCAAAGCCATGGAAGTAATGTGATCAAAAAGTCATAAGGCAACGGAACCATTTGTTCGCTGCTTTATTTCTCTAGGTTGCGCGTCAATCTCGCACATCACTGGAATAAGAAGTCTCGCTCACGCGGCAACGGAACCATTTGTTGGCTGCTTTTCTGGGCAGACCCGGGTTTTAATGAAGCGCAGCAACAAACCCCTTGGCGCACTGGCCCTCTCGGCAACGAGCTGCGCGGCAACTCGAGGTCTCACCCGAAGTGGCTATGGGGGGTTAAGGAATCAGCTTTCCTTAACCGTGGTGACGCTGAGATTGTTCTATATATCTCCTTCTTCCCCAAATATCGGCGGTCGGACTTTCCCGCAGGCCTCGCGACGCCACTGCGCGGATGCCTTCCTTCCTGCAGACCCACTGCGCAGTCTCGTCCTCCGGGCGCGGAAGGCGCCTATTCCTTGCGTCGATGCGCTAAGATACCTCCTCGTCCTGTGCACTCATCGCAGTCACGCGAAGCTCGGTCGCTTCAGCGACAGCGTCCCACCACTACTTCTATACTTGGCGATTATAACAATAAAGGACCTTCCTAAACTCACTCAAACAGTCGCAAAGATGATGCAAAAGATGTACACACAGGTAATGATCTTAAACAATTATCATTCACGCAAACATTATAACAAGAAGATATATGTGAAGCTCATCTCCTCGAGGAAAACCACGTCCACGGGAGTGTTATATTAACCAGAAAATGATAGAGTTATACAATATGCTGCACACACAGCTGCAGCCTTAGATCTTTCCAGGAAACTCCACGCACACAGCTGGGATCCCTTCTCTCAATCTAGTCTCCTCTCTATGGATATTACAAAGGCACAGACGTCGACTCAGACTGTCTGGCAACTCAGGGATTAGCTCCTCGGCTATCCGATTTCCTCTCTAGTTCTACACACTGGGTAGAAAATACAGTGAAGGATAATCAACACATGATCTATCCTTTAGATTGGCTATCTAACAGTCTAACATCTAACTCTCTAACTGAGTACTGTCTAACTCTCTCTAACTCTCCAACTTACTCTAGCTAACATTTATCCATTACAATTATTCATATATATAGGTGGCCATGGCGGTCGCACCTTTACAAAACTGTGGGCCTTTCCCAACAGTGATTCCCAAAAACCCTAACCACGCACATGGCAAGGTGTACTGTAGGCGCCGCTTGCAGTCATGTCGCCGCTTCCTGCAGGCTCCATGAATTCCGGCGCAGATTGTGGGTATGGGCGATCGTCCTTCGCCTTCAATGCTCTGGTCCGTTGCTCCTCCTTGATCCGAGCAACCATAACTTCTGTACTGAGCCTTTAAATGAGGGTAGCTGAGCCCTCTACTCCATCGCCTTA
Organism: Larix kaempferi; assembly: GCA_027924585.1. Taxonomy (NCBI): domain Eukaryota; kingdom Viridiplantae; phylum Streptophyta; class Pinopsida; order Pinales; family Pinaceae; genus Larix; species Larix kaempferi. The sequence continues at coordinate 2,469,656 of BSBM01001259.1, forward strand.
TTTATTATGGTAGCTGAGCCACCTTCATTCTTCGATGACGTGCGCGCGAGCTCCGCAATTTCCGGTCCGTGATCTGCGCTGAGATCATCCATCTGGCACCGTACTGCGCACCGTCTCCTTCTTACCCAAAACTTAGTGCTTGTCCCAAAATTAGCACTTTCCTTCCATACTCGTGCTTTTTCCCAAAATTCGCAACTTTTACTATAGCTGCGACCTTGGCCCCAACAGACACCTAATTTTCCACAGTAGTGACGATTCAAGAATGAAGGTGCTCAAAATCCAAATCTATTTTGACAAAAATATGCACCTGATTGTTTCTAGTGTAACTCTAAAATTACGAATCCACATGGTCTTTACATTCTTCCTATGGTATATTGACCTGTCCTCTTTCCAACCCCATAGGCTTGACCTCAATTGGATTCTCTGAGAGAGAGTTATGCCAAGTGTTGCAACATGACCTATTTATGGGATAAAACAGGAGAGCGAACTTGTACGTCGTGCCATGTGTCACTGGTTCAACTTCAGCCATTGAAAACATTACCTGAGATAGTACAGTCTATGCACTACCTATCACATTTTATTAAATTTCATTTGGAGCTTCCTAGCCCAAGTTATGACCTTTGTTTTCCTAGGTCACCTGATTATGACTGAGATCTGGAAGAGGCAAAAACCCTAACTTGTACTGATCATAACTCACAAAGTACAATGAATATGAGGGTTTCCTTTGGACACAAGGTACATGAGGATGTTATCTACGAACTATAAAGGTTTTAGTTCCTGAACCTTTTCCAAAATAGATTTATAGCGAAAGTTCCATGATGACTGGTTTTTTCTATACAAAACCCTAACCTTCAAATTGTCACAAGTGAAGTAAGTGTCGTAAGTGCCATACATTGCCTTCCTTCGGGTTATCTCTAATACCATGTTAAGATTCAATATGCTAATTCAGAAAATATCAGCATTACATTTCATTTCACAACAATAGCATATACAGGATCACTGAAAGAACAACAAGCACAACATAAACACAAGAGACACAGATTTATCCTGGTAAAACCTCATGGGGTAGAAAACCCAGCAAAGCTTCCTCAATATAGATGACCAACAAATAAAAAGATGTAATCCACAACCATGAGCTCCTTCTCCTACACAACAGATCTCTCTCTCACTTATGCTCTATTCACAAGTGAGTGCAATGTGTGTTAAATGAGGAACACACCTCCTCTATTTATACACATCTCCGACTTGTCTTTTAAATTAACTAGGTCGGCCCCAACTTAACCACTGGGTTAAACACCCCATTACAACATACTGGGATGACTCCTCTAGGGTGTTCTAATAACCCTTTGACCCATATAACACATACAGGGCCGACCCCCACTAGGGAAGTCTAATGACCCAAGTTACCACATTCCGACGGAGGAATAAACATCTCCGGATATACAATAAGGTCTTCACGAAGGAATGAAACATCTTCGGAATAATAAAGTACAAATATAATATTCTTAGAAGTTACAATATTTCAACAGCTAGTGTGATAAACCTCAGTATTTCCGAACCAGACCATCATCAACCTCCGACACTCTGACCAACCATCAATCAATTTGTTGTGTGTTTTCCACCAGTGTACTGGAGCAGCCTTCAGTGCTTCCTCCAATGCCAGCAATCGCTATGGTTCTGAGACTTGTTCTTCAAATTATGTCAAAAAGTTGGTTAATCCAGGAAACCCCTCATAGTCTGGTAGTGTGACCATTTTGGTCGCAACACGACATAAAGATTGCGTAATTAAGCAACTCTTTGTTCAAGCAGTTCTGCCAATGTTCTAATGCATCATCAGAGTCAGAAGACGCAGATCTCTCACTGCGCCATCCCAGCTCACCGTTGGCAGTAGGATGAATATAGTCTTCATAAATATTGAATGCATGGTCCCATCCAGTGCGATCGTCATCTTTTATAGGCTCAATGTATCGATGTCCTTCGGTCAGATCCGACGAGGCTATGACTATGAGATCGCGATTCTTTAAGGTCATCATGCGCCTCTTGAAGTTGATTACAGCTCCACTATTGTTAGCCCATCCAATACCCAATAGCACATGATAGGATCTTCCTTCCTCAACCACTCCAATGACATCGAAGTCATCATAAGTCTTCATCCCCTCAAAATCGACCGTTAGCCGCAGAAATCGCCCAATCGATGTCACTTTCGCATGGTTAGCCAACCGGAGCTGCACAGGAGACCAACTCAATGGGGGACTCCCCATTTTCTGCCACGCCTGCTTGGTTAAGATGTTAACATCTTAACCAATATCAAGAATAACTGAATCGACATCATAGTCACCAATCTGGATGTTCATTCTCATCTCCTTGCCAGTATTCCGTCGTTGTAAAGAGTTTACTGTCGACTCCTATCGTCCTTTCATAAATCGCTACAACCATCCCTCAATCTCAACCAGGGCGGCCAGATCCCATGCCAATAACAGACAGCTCTCAAGAAACCTTTCCAATGTTCCTGATGGTGTCGACGGACCTCCCTCCGATGTAGTGTCAAAGACAGGTGGCATATCGCAAACAATAGCCTTATCGTGGTCTTTCTCCAAGGTGCGACATGCTTGAAGGAATGCCTCCTGTTCAACATCGATGTCAAATGGTACTGTATTCTATCCTTCCAATCGAATTAGTGGTCATGAGCTATATTCCCTAGTCATTTTGCCTCCACGAGTTACAACATCCACCGAAGCATCTTGTGGTCGCGGTTCTGCATAAATTGTCACAATATTTGCACCCTGCATTTGAGTCTGCTGTAGATTCCCCTGTGGGTTCACATTTGGATTTGAGTTCTGATTCGGTCGCGGGGGCTGGTTCTGTACTGGCTGTTGTACTTGGTTCTGGATTGGTTGTTGTACTTGGTTCTGGGATGGTTGCTACGACTGGGTCTGATTTTGTATTTGTGGAGCATTCCCAGCCTACTATCGTGCAATCAACTGTGGACAATTCTCAACTGTAAGATCATTAACAAAATAGAACATACGTTTATTTTGTAGTAGTGGACAGTCTTGCTGATAATTCCCCCACACCGCACAGTGATAGCATTGAAAAGGTCCATGACCACCTCGTCCTTGACCAAATCCTCCACTGCGTCCGCCACGGTATCCTCGTCGGAATCCGCCCTGCTATAGGTACTGCAGCTGCATAGGATTCTATTGCATGCCTTGCCCCTGTGGTGCATACTGCGATTGTTGGACGTACTATGGCTATTGTGAAGCCACTTGCATTGGAGCGTATTGCAGCATGAACTGATGTGGTTGTTGCTACGGTACAAACTGCATCTGCGGTTGAGGTAGTGGCTAGGATACCTGCGGTTGCATTTGTGGTTGTTATACGACACGCTGATCATCCTTGACATAGAATTCATCACACATTCTTTCTTGTAGCAACCCAATTCCATGGAAATCTTTGTCATCGTGACCCACTGACTTGCAAAATGTGCAATAAATATTTCTCGGGGTTGTGACCTTTTCTTGCATATAAGGGAAATTGTCATCACTGTGCCCATACACCCAGCAAATGCGACACCACGGCATGCTGCCTCCATTCAATGGGTTTGGCGCACCTGACACCAAATAATTGCAGAAATCTGGGCAATTGTCCTTCGTATGCCCTTCTCCTCGGCATCGTGTACACCATACTTCATCGCGTTGTTCCTTGTTCTTCTTCAAATCTTGCAACTATATAGTCAAGTTAGCAAGTTGTGTCTGTATCTGCGACATCCTAGCTACATTATCCCTAATCGGTGACACCTCCAATCGCATTGCAATCTCTAGGGATTCGCTAGGCGTCGAGATGTTTTTCTACATCAGCGGCAGCCGAATGTGTGGAAGTAATGCCGCAATAAACCACTCTGTATGTTGGACAGTGCTCATATCAAAACTAACTCGTGCCATTAGCATCTTGAAACGTTGATCAAAGTCCCACACAGACTCATTGGGATACTACTTAATTTCCTTAAGCTCTGTAATGTACTGTGCTTCAGATTTAGACTTCCGGAATTCCGCAATTAGTCCCATGCGGATTTCATCTAATGACTTTGTCGGGGTACCGACAGGAACTTGTGTAAACTTCATAAACCAATCCAAGGCATGACCCCGAAGAGTTGTCGCTAGTTTCTCTTTCTTCTCATTATCATCAGTGACCTATTTTACCATCCATACGGCCTCACATAAAAACCAGTATTGTTCAGGGTTGTTGGTTCCATTACCATGGAACAACAGTAACTTAGTATCATCTCCCGCCATCCTAGGCTTCCTTCCTCCAGTTGTTGAACTACTAGCAAGTAACCTTTGTCGAATTAATGAACTCGGGGGTGTCGAAGTGGTATTCCTTACTGTTTGTGAGATAGTGAGCAAAGGTGTGGGTACTTTGGTGCTGGGGTTTGGTGTTTCTTCTATCCTAGGTGTAGCTTGGCCATCCCTATCAGTACTGTGAGGTCTCTTCATCCTGTGTGGTCTTCCTTCGTGGTTTTGCGGTTCGATTGCAACAGGACCTTCTCCTGTCCTCTGCCTCTTCTCCCGTCAAAACCTCACTCCTCCTCTTGTAAGACCACTTTCTTTCTTGGCTTTGCTCATAGTCTCCTCATGGTCTGCACCCATCTACCCCTTACCATTCCATGTACCGTTCCCCAACAGTCGCGGTACCCACAGCCTCCACCCACCGGGCTGTCTACTAGTCAAGATGCATATTCAATATACCCTTTTGCATATTAGCATCTTAATCAACAGTTGGAGCGACAACAGAAACCTTCCCCTTGGTTTGCAGAAGAAATATCTTTCAACTTCACTATAGGGTTTCTACGTGTCAACCACAAATTCAGTGATATATCCCTCCAAGAGGCTATCGAGCCAAACTTCGACAGCCCATGATGCCTTCTTATCGACTTCCTAAAGCTCCTGAATCAATTCCGGGGTCCAAGCCATCGGCTCACAACCCTGGAAATTTCTCTTCTGGAAAGTCAACTTTGACAACCATTCGTATAGGATGACTGGGAATTCACAAAAAAACCATTCATGTGGACCGTCGTGAATATGCGTTCCCACACAGTGATCTACTATCAGTTGCGTGTTCCGGCTTTCTTCTTCAGCAAACTCCTGCAACTTCTGGTCAAACCAACCCTGTATCTCCAGCTTCGTCGGGTGCCACAACATGTCCTCCTTTCACTCTTCACACGGTCCCAGCAATAGAACCATTTGTTGACCAACATGACCCCGGTCGACAGGGGTTCCACTTCACTATCGACACATGTTGCAGTCTCCCTGGGCACCAACCCGGGCAGGTTTTATCCCACCTAGCAACACCTGCAGAGCAGATGAGGTCTCACCCGAGGCATTCAGGAAGAGCAGAGGGAACCATGTTTCCGCCAAGGAAGGAGGAGGGTTGCGGCTATATGAACTAACTCTGATGCAACACTAAACAGGGATCTCAAACATTTGACATGTATTCATAACGCATTATTCGATCGTAGCATTCATTATCACAACAGTAGTATAAGTAAAACAACATAGCATTATTCATGAAGTACGACATTGCATTACCGCAAACAAACAGAAAGAACCCAGGAATTGCACCAGAACAGTTTCATCATATCATATTATCACTACAAAACCTTAGATACAATATCTCCTCAAAGATCAAGTCTCGGCAATATCTCACAGATGCGCAGAAACAACCCAAACATGTGCCGCTTCTCTTCCCCTTGATCCCCCTCAATACCTATGACTCTTATCTATATCTAGGCTTCTGCCATTACAATGCTTTTCCATTTACTAACAACTTCCTGACCGAGATTTGGACAAGTGACCCAACATCTAACTAACTTAGTACAAAACCGACCAAAAACCCACATTTTGCTGTATAACTGACTCAACATTACATAATATGTGGTCCAAATGACCCAAAACCTGCATTTGGCAGTACAATTGACCGAAAATACATAACTAATCTTCCACTCATCACCATTTGTGTCATCTTCTCGCCATTTGCGTCATCTTTTGCCTTGTCATAGCATCGAAGATGCTGTGATAGCACTCTACCAAACCGCCTGCCAACACCTGTGCGCCACTTGCACAAACTGGGCACAACCTGTGCACAACCTGTGCGCAACCTGTGTGCCACCTCCACATCCTTTGCGTAACCTGTGCACAACCTATGCACAACCTGTGCACAACTTGCACACCACCTGCGCAACCTGTGCACAACTTATACGCCACCTGTGCACAACCTGTGCGCAACCTGTGTGCCACCTGTGCACCACCTACGCAACCTATGCACAACCCATGTGCAACCTATACACAACCTGTGCGCAACCTGTGCACCACCTACGCAACCTGTGCGCCACCTACGCAACCTATGCACAACCTGTGTGCCACCTGCGCAACCTATCCACAACTTGTGTGCCACCTGCGCAACGTGTACACAACCTGTGTGCAACCTATGCACAACCTATGCGCAACTTGTGCACCACCTGTGGAGCCTATGCACAACCTATGCGCCACCTACGCAACCTGTGAACAACCTGTGCGCCACCTGCGCAAACTGTGCACAACCTATGTGCCACCTACACAACTTGTGCGCAACCTATGCACAACCTGTGCACCACCTGCGCAACCTGTGCACAACCTGTGTGCCACCTGCCCAACCTGTGTGCCACCTGTGCAACCTGTGCACAACCTATGCACCACCTGCTCAACCTATGCGCAACCTGTCCACAACTTGTGCACAACCTATGTACCACCTGCGAGACCTTTGCACAACCTGTGTACCACCTGCGCAACCTGTGTGCAACTTGTGTGCAACCCATGTACCACCTGTGCGCCACCTGCACAACCTGTGCAACTTATGCGCAACTTCTGCACTTGTGGGGCTCATATCTCCCTCGTCCCTTAACCAAATAAGGCAAGTCTTGTACCATTGGAAAGCTCTTGGATATCTCTATGCAATGGTGTGATCCTATGCCACATCTAAGAAATCAGATCTTTCCATTTTTCCATATCAAAATGACGCCCAAACTTCACCAATACCACATTAAAACATTCTGTTATCTTCCTACAAACTCAAAGTTTGGCCCAAGCAGCCCTAGTGCTACAACATGGGCTCTGATACCACTCTGTCATGTCCCCTCCCGTCAATCCAATGCAAGGGACGGAACATGAGCAAACATACCGGGATTATGCTTATTTGACTATCTCAGTCCCATTCTTAAGCCATCAAGTTCATAAATAAATTAAACTTCATGTGTGCAAATTCAAACTAAATCAAACACAGGGGAATTTAAACATATTATCACACACACAAACTGGAATGCATCAGCATATCTATCCCAAGCAAATCATGAATCTAACGCAGAGAATCAGTCCCCTTCTTCGTGCTATGCGCAGACTTCATATCAACCATACTAACACATGCATTCAACATACAATTAACAATCATTAACTAACACATTACAAAACATAGAATAGCATGATTTAACCTCAAGAAACACTTATCTTTGTGATGAATCTATCCAACAACTGGCTATGTGAGAGCAATGTTCCACCCAACCATAGGTCTCTTTCCAACCTATATTCTTTTAGCTAAGAGACCACCCCGAGTTGGGTTGTGCATCCACTAAGGAGGAACTAGATGGGCTCACTCATAGCCATGGATTCACTCAAATAGTAATGCTAATCCAATACTCCATTGGGTTTATCAAGCATGCAATAAGCAGAGGAGGAGGGTGATAAGCTAGTTAGCTCAACCACAGAGCTACAGACATCTCAGGCTAAACTCAAGCAATCCAATCCTCTACTCAAACATTCACACTTGGAATTCTCACAAATCTGTCATCCAATAAATCAATCCCGTCACTGGGTGTCTAGGCTATAAAAAATGGGTTTTCCAATGGATTTTTGGGTATCTAATACTCTCAATTTTTTCCCAAGGTTCATATCTATGGATCCTCCCTTGGATTTCACTGTCAAATACCAATTCTAGGCATTTATGGCTCTTCAAAACATGGGTTCTTGCAAAGTTGCGATTTTTGGTTTTTCTCACTGTTGGGCATTTGTCAAGGATGAAAACTGATGCTGGGATGTTCAACATTGGAATGGAAATGAGGAAGAACCAATTCCCATGAGGTAGAGTGACTTGTGGTACAAGAAAAACAGATCCCATACTTGCCATATGAATTTCTGGGCTGCCCATGCTCCATTCAAGCCATGGACTGATTTCTCAACAACTTTCTTACAACTAAATTAAATGTCAACAAGGTAGGTCAAATGCGTTCTCAAGATAACTCTTGGAAGCATATGGTTCATCCCCACAACCCCCTCACAACTCCTTAGTGGATACACATGGCCCCTTCTAATTCGTTGCTCCCATAGCCAGTTTTGGTATTTTATTGCATGATGTTTGATTTACATCATTTTTACAAATTCCATGGCTTAACAACATATGGATAACATACTATCAAATACTTTCATTTTAAATAAAATTCAAGCATCCACTAGCGGGGCCTTGGCCTTGAGCTCCACGCTAGGAAAACATACATCGCATGTATACAATATTTACATTAAAAGCTAATATATCCTAAGGGTCAAAATGGGGTATTACACTGGTAAATAGGTCCATGAATATCTCTAGGAGTTTTTATTTGTCAGGCATTAGACAATTGAGGTAAATTAGGTATAGGAGAAGTATGACTTCCACCACCTCTTTGTTGTGGCACTTCATTCACATGTTGTTTCGGAGTGGGAGTGTGTTCGACATGTGTGTGGTATTCTTGGGGAGATTGCAAATTAACAACTCCTTGCATATCCAATTTTGCATACTCGGCATCTGCTAATATTTGAATGTATTGAAGCACTTCATCACTGCTCACTAATGGATTATTGGTTGGAGGATGACTTGAAGACGAAATTTGAGTGGGTTCCATTAGACGTATCTGCTTCACCTGTGGTGTTGAACTAGAGGTTACTGTGTCATGCAATGTGCTATTAATTGAGGTAGTGACAGTTGAATGTCTATGTTTTTCCATGACCTACTCTTCATTTTCCCTTAGATCATGGAGATATTTAGGAGAGAGATCCTTCCTTCTAGAATTTTTTTATATAATTCGTTTATTTCCCATATCCAATTTTTTTTTAAGAAACAAGTTTATTGCACCTGCAAAATAAATAACATTTGCAACAATATTGTGTCTATCATTCCATATTATCGATTGAATGCTTATGATAGTGATATAGTAATCTCTCCATTGAATGCAGGAATCCATTATAAAAGCAATATTCAAAACACATGAAGGTCATTATAAATTTTTGGTGATCATGCCATTTCACCTTACCAATGCACCTTCCACATTTCAAACCTTGATGAATTCTATTTTTAAATCCTTCCTCGTGAAATTTGTGTTAGTATTTTTTGATGATATAATAATATATAGAAAATCTTGGGAAGAACATGTATAATAAGTTCACAAGGTCTTAAAACTATTGGAGGAGCACTAGTTCACTAAATAAATTTGTGTGGAATAATGATTCATTATGGTGCATGGATCACCTATATTTATGTAAAAATTCTAAGCTAAAAAAGAAAGTCCTTTTGGAATTGCAAATTAACAACTTCTTGCACATCCAATTTTGCATACTCATCATCTGCCAATATGTGAATGTATTGAATCAATTCATCATTGCTCATCGATGGATTATTGGTTGGAGGACGAATTGATGACAAAATTTGAGTAGGCTCCATTGGACGCATCTGCTTCACCTATGGTGTTGAACTAGAGGCCATTGTGTAATGCATTGTGCTAGCATTTGAGGCAGTGACAGTTGCGTGTCTATGTTTTTCCATGCCCAACCTTTCTTTTTCTCTTATAGCATGCAAATTTTTCAAGAGAGAGATCCTTCCTTCTAGACCTTTTTGATCTATTCCATTTGTTTCCCGTCTCCAAAAACTTTGTTAAGAAATTTTTTTATTGCCCCTGTAAAATAAATAACATTTGCAACAAGATTGTGAATATCATTCTATATTATACATTGAATGCTTACCAGAGTGATATTGTAATCTCTCCATTGAATGCAATAAGACATTCTTAAAATAATATTCAAAACACATGAAGGTCACTATAGAGTTTTTGTGATCATGCCATTTTTCCTTACCAATGCACCTTCCACATTTCAAAGCTTGATGAATTCTATTTTTAAATCCTTCATCATAAAATTTATGTTATTATTTTTTGAGGATATACTAATATATATAAAATATTTGGAAGAGCATGTATGATATGTTGACAAGGTCTTAAAACTATTGGAGGAGCACAAGTTCACTAAATAAAATTGTGTGGAATAATGGTTCAGTATGGTGCATGGCTCAACTATATTAATGTAAAAATTCTAAACTTAAACATAAAGTCCTTTTGGAATTGCACACTTCTTTTATAGAAGGACATTCATGGTTCTTGAAAACCTACCACGAGATCAAGAAGGATTTTTTATGGGAAATTATTGGAATTGATGTTCAAAAGTTCATGGCAGAATATTTTGTTTTCCAATCAAACAAAGGAGATTCAATCAAGACACTGGGTTTTCGAAAACCATTATCCATACCAAGTCAACATTGGGAAGAAGTCTCAATGGATTTTATCATAGTTCTACCAAAGTTAGAATGAAATACAATGCAATAGTGGATTGAATCATATAGTCCCATTTCATCTCTCTTTATGAAGCTTCATTCAATGAATGGTTCTTACTAAACTTGGAAGTTAAAGGGGTGTTATTGGATTCCTATTTGAGATGGGGGTTCAAATATATTTTCTTATTCTTCAATTATAAGGCAATGATTATGTAGGTATTGTATTATGGTATAAAGAAAATCACCAATTTCATAGCCTATGTTTAGTCATGGATGGAAAATTTAAACCTAGACAATTGAGGACAAGTTCAATATCCTTTTTAGATGGAGCTCTCTTCTCTTTTGGTTGATTTATATTTTCTTTTATAGACTTGTTCTCCAATAGGTTTAGCAATTTGTTAATCCAAAATAATTGGTGCAGTTCATTTCAAGCTTCCCCTTGTTATTATAGTTATTATAGTGGATGGGATTTGTGAGTAGAAGGTGCATTATCTGAATCTATACAATACTTGTTTTTCCTATCAATCTTATGACCACTTCATTTATGACTTACCATATCAAAAACCACATCCCATAGATTCTCAAGGTACAAGTTTTGTAGCTTCTCATGGTACAATTGTTACAACTTCTTAGGGTAGAGCTGTTGCATCATCAATTGCCTCATCTAACATAAGTGGGTCATTAGTTGGTCCTAGCCAAGTGGGAAAGGAAGTCAAAAAACAAGCCTAGGTTGGTGGTATCTTATCTTTCCCATCACAAATTTTGGTATTAGCTTCTAGTAGTGGGGTGTATTTAGAATTAGTGGATTCTTGGATCACAAATAGTGATGGATTTTCTATTTGGACCTATTGAAGGATAACAAGGATAGAAAACCATGATGGATTATACTATGTATCAATTATTAGGGCCAAGGTATGTATGTTGATCAAGTTTGTAAAGTTATGTGCAAATAGAGGAAGGTGCCCTCAATTACCATTCCATTGGATAAGCCTACTAAAGTTGTGCATCTTACTCCTTGGGAAAAATCATTTGAGGAAGTTGTGGCATATTCCCTAGTCAAGGGTCTCTCTTCCTTTCACAATGTGGGATTAAGTAGTAGATTCAGTACTATAGAAAACCCTCTATTTCTTGAATGAATATTTGTTATCTTTCCTGGAATGTGAGATAGATGAAAATCCCAGGATGTAAGTAGTTTATTTGGGGATTTTTTCAGAAGGCTATGCTAGATGTTGTATTTTTCTAGGAAGTCAAGCCTATTGGTTTTGAGCTTCATAGTTGTATGTTAAATGTATGCAATGATCCCTTTTAGGACACATACTATGTCTAAAGGGAAGAGGTACTACTGAGTGATATATCCCCTTATCTTGAGAACGATTGTAACATGTCCATTTTATTTCCTAAATTATGAGAGAGTTTATGTTTGTCCTCATATTAACATATTTGTGGAAGAACTTGTATAGTATACTTTTCATTCTAACAAAAAATCATGTCTAATTTCCTTACACACTTGTTACTATATTAGTTATCTTATATCATGTGTCTATTAATTTTTCAGAATTTACTTCAATCTTATTTAGGATCTTAAATGAGAGAACAACATGTACAGCATATCTACAGCATATCAATCATGGACACAATAATGCAAGCACACAAGAGACACGGAGTATACTTGGGGAAAACCATAAAGGTGAAAAACCCCAATAACCTCCTCAGAGATAGATAGAGCAATGATAAAACCCAAGCATAAGAGATAGACATCGCCTAGCAGTAGCTTCTCCTCCTCCACAAGTGTGCCACTCTCACAAGAGTGTGAGAGAGAATAGAATGATGAAATAGAGTGCCTTCCGCACTCTATTTATACTTGACTTGACTTGCCTAATAACCTTTACTAGGTCGGCCTTAACTTAACCACATAACATAATGCTGACTGGGTTGAAACCCAATAGGGTGGTCTAATAAACCTTTGACCCACATGGCCAACCCCCAACAGGGTGGTCTAATAACCCTTCGACCCACATGACTTATACAGGGCCGACCCCAACAAGGTGGTCTAATAACCCATCAAGTATAAGTTACAACACTTACAATATAAATGACAACACTTCCGTATAGAGGAATAATACCATCTCTATAGGAGTACAATATACATATATGAAATACATTCTGAAGTTACATATACATCAACACTCCCTCTTAACTAGGAAGGTATTTCTCGTCACATGTCTTCTTGCACAAGTCATCTTCTCTGGATCATCGTCACTGGATAATCGTCATCGAGTCATCGTCATCGTCACTACGGCTGCTATCTCAATCAATCTTTGAATCTACTCGTCATAGGAAGTTCTACAGAGCTAGTCCTTTTTCATACTGGATGTAGGACCACCACCTGTAGGTCTTCATCATCACTGGCCATACTGTGGAATCCTCAAGACTTATTATGTGCATCACAAAACCTTGAAAGAGCATCCCAGGATGTTACGGGTACACAACTCCGACATGTAGGATCTCCTGGGCCACTATTACATGTGACCCCACCAAAAAACCTCGAAAGAGCATCCCAAGATGTTATGGGTACACAACTCCAACCTAAAGGATCTCCCAGGGAACAAATTACATGTGGTCACCACAAAACCTCGCAAGAGCATCCCAAGATGTTACGAGTACACAACTCTGACCTAAAGGATCTCCCAAGGCACAAATTACATGTGGTCATGGAAAAACCTTACAAGAGCATCCCAGGATGTTACGGGTACACAACTCCAACCTGCAGGATCTCCCAGGGCCCAAATTACATGCCATAGGACAAAACCTCGCAAGAGCATCCTAGGATGTTACGGGTACACAACTCCGATGTGAAGGATCTTCCATGGCACAAATTACATGTCCTCCCAGAGCAATGTCTCGAAAGAGCATCCCAGGCTGTTATAGGTACACAACTCCGACCTATAGGATCTCCTAGACATGCTCATCTGCACAACCTGATCCACGGCCACAAAGTATCATACTGATAGTCACCATACATCATCCTGATGTACACATGATCATCCTAATCATCATCACTGCATCGTCCTGATGTATATCATCTGGAGCAACATCCTAAAGCTCATCATCCATGATCATCCTGATCATACACTGCATCCATCTAATGCATACCAAGTATCTACCTGATACATATCATCATGATCCACCTGATCATACACTGTATCCACCTAATACCTAGATACACACTGTATCTACCTGATACATATCAATATACATGATATACCTGATCATACAATGTATCCAGCTGATACATATACAGATACAAGGTCCAAGCATCCATCATGATGCATACATACATAAACAATCCAACTGATCATATCCAACATCCAACATGATGCGTACATACATAAATGATCCAACTGATCATACAGAGCAGAAACTCGAACATTGTCCTGATGCTCATCATTCAACGCTTACATCCACAGCCATGTGAAGGATCCTCCTTCCAACATGCTTGGAATGGCTTCAACAAATGTCTCCATCACTTCTTCCTCGAAGTGTCATCGATCTAAAGAACACCAAGCCTCTCTCTGAAGTACTCAAACTTCACCTTGGCTAGTGGCTTCGTCAGCACATCTATAATTTGCTCATCCGTCGCAACATATAGGAGCTTCACTGCTCCTATTTGCACCATATCCCTGATATAGTGATATTTGATCTCTATGTGTTTCGACCTGTCATGGAACACGGGGTTCTCAGACAGCTTCACACAACTCTGGTTGTCACAAAAGATACCAGTAGCCTCAAGTGGTAGATCAAATAACTCAGATAGTAGCTTCCGCAGCCATACTACCTCACAACTAGCCGAACAGGATACAACATACTCTGCCTCGGTTGTACTCAGTGCTATGCAGTACTGCTTCCTGCTAAACCAAGAGATCACAACTGATCTCATACTGAAGTAGCACCCAAATGTGCTCTTCCTATCTGTAGCACTGCCTACCTAGTCTGAATCAACATAACCCCGATGGTTAAACTTTTGATTCACGTAATACTTGAGCCCATAATCCACTATGCCCTTCAGGCACCTCAGAACATGCTTTACAGCAACCAGGTGAACACCTCTCAGATCTGTCACGAACTGGCTCAATCAGTTCACCGCAAAGCAAATATATGGTCTCGTGTTCATCAGGGACATCAAGGACCCAATCATCTGACGATACATAGTGATATCAACCGGCTCAGATGAAGCATCACACATAAGATTTAGGTTTGATGCCATAGGTGTGGCCATGGCCTTGCAGTCCATCATCCTGAACCTCTTCAGGATCTCTACTGCATACTTCCCTTGTCCAAGGAAGATTCCATCTACACTCTGCCACACCTCCATACCTAGAAAATAGTGCATCATCCAAAATTTCTTCATCTTGAACTCGGCAGCAAGCTTTCGCTGCGTGTCGGGAATCAATATATCTTCACCTGTAACAAATAGGTCATCCATATACAAAATTAGTATCACTAGATTGCCTTCCTCAACCTTGTAGTAAAGTTTGGAATCCGCTTTACTCTTGGTAAAGCCCAAACTGGATAGAACATTGTCTATCCTACCATACCAAGTTCTGCACATATATGACTCCTTGTCATGTGTCTCAGAACCAAGTGGCTACTGTCTTGAAATCCATCTGGTGTATTTTCCATTTCATCACTGCAACCATATCAAGTACGGATCTAATGGAAGTGTATCTGGCTATAGGAGCAAAAGTCTCTATGCTACCACCTACAACATGCTTGATCTTGTGGATCCTCTTGGAATTCACTACAGACTCCCCTTCAGGTCTTGGGACTGCATCCCAAACATCTTCATGATCGACTGGTACTCCTTAATCATGGCATTCTTCCCAGATCTTGGGAACTTCAATATCTTCAATATTTTCAATCGATAACTTTTTTGCTGAACAAATGTTGTAGTCCTTCTTTTGTAGGTGATGGCATACGATCTTTCCTACACAACAAGTTAAATTGCATGATTATAAAACATCTCATAGTTTTTAAAACAAATTCTTACACATAAAGAAATATGCCATATAGTCATGCAATTATCTTAGCCAATGCTTCAATACAAACTTTATCCATATCCCATAAATTTCTAGATGCCCCAAAACATTGTTGAGAGTGTGCACAACTCCCAAAATGTCAGCAAAGAGGTTTCATTCTAGATAAGTAGCAATGGAATGTTTTACAGTGCCATAGGCCACTTACCCATGTATATTAGTAGTATACTATTCATCAATGCATCTATTCTAATATGCATAATACACAACCTAATTCCAGGAACATGAGTATATACATTATTGAACAGTATTATTTAAACAATAAAATATGCAAGGAATGATAATTCAAATACTTATCTTTGTTTGTTGGTTGGGTTGAATCCCTCTCAGTATTTGATTCTTTTCTGCAACTCCATTCTAATGTGGATTGTGAGAAGTGGTCAACTCCCTCTGAATATCTACATCCTTGCGGAAACTTCCGAAGTGTGCTCCTTCTTGATCTTTGCTTTCTTATAGGAACAACTGGAGTGTGCTCCCTCTTGATCTCTGCTTGCTTGCAGGAACAACTGGAGTGTTCTCCCTCTTGATCTTTGCTTCCTGGATTACCTGTCTTTGAACTTATATCCATCACTATGCATGCTTATTAGTATCATCATTGTGTTATCCTCGAGGTCTCATACATAATCACACATTCATTAGTATAATCTTAATACTATCAAAACACAATAATCTTAAACATGTATAGTAATGATCATTTCAAACATAGATAATAAACATTAGTATTCAAGGTTTCAGGGAAGTCTTCTTTTACTCATGCATATTCTTATTTGATCATAGGAGTCTTCTGGTTAGTTAAATCATCAATCAAGATAAGAGACATAAAATACATAAACCCTTGATTACTTACATTTCTAACTTTATGAATAAACATAACCAATCATACCAAATATCACTATATAAGGGATCCTAACACAAGGTAGGATTCTAACTTGATATAGGAAAAACATACCTGGATTGGTATGTTAGATAGTTATGTCTAACATACCCACATGATGTCTTCTTGTTCTCTTCAATGATGTGTGCTAGTAACCTGCATATCTCATAGGTTAACCATTATAGAACCAAGTTATACATACCTCGCAAATAGATCTTCTAAGTGATTCATGACAATGGATGAATCTTTTTCCTCATGTCATCGTGATCATATGTTCTTGAACTAGAACATGATTTGTCTTTCTTGGTGTACCTTTCATGTTAGCAAACAACATAAACCTCATACAACACCATAATACATTAGTAAAATCATAAGTGTCAACACCCTAATTAATGAATATCTTCTATCATGCATTCATAATTTTATTAAGGTCATATGACAAGTCTAAATTTAATCAAGATTGTACTAACCGTAATAACATGAAGACAAACATACCATAAACTTAATCATTAACAAATCTCGAAACATACCTGGATGAGTCATACCTATCAAGATTGCTTGTAATCTTCTTATGTAAGGCCTTAGCCTCATCTCCCTCTGAAATAAGAACTTCTTCACTTATGCAGGTGACCAATCCATTCTCTTCTAGGATTAACCCAATCCACTTGATTTGCAGGAACTGGATCTCGAGCTGGATTAGGGTTTGTCAGAGAAACCCTAAAAATTCAAATTTTGAATTTCAAACTTCCGAAAGGATAGCAGTATGCGCCTTGATGAGCTGATCAAGCTAGTATACTCATAATTTGAAAACTGCAAAGTTTCACCCCTCAAATTTGCCTTTGAAACTTCTAGATTCACTAGACATGACCACGAACTAGGGTTTGATAAATCCCACCCTTCTTCCCAATCAAAAGGTTCGATCCAAAGCTCTCAGCTTCTATTTTTCTGAGGAGCTTCCAGCGGTGGTCACAGATTTCAAAAATTCCCATTTTTGCAGAAGCCCTAATTTTCCACTTTTCTGATCAAAGTCTCGAACTAGGGTCTGATCAAGACCGACATTCTACCCAACCAAAAATTCTTATATTGGTCTCTAAATTTCTATTTTGATGAGTATCACTCAGTCGTAGTCTGCAATTACAAAAATTCCAACTTTCTCTGAAACCCTAAATTTCAGAAGCCATGAATAAAGGTGCTCAAAAATAATTTTGTTTTGATAGAAATATGTACCTGATTGTTTCTGGTGTCACTCCGAACTCTTCGATCCACAGGGTCTGAAATATTTTCCTATGATATCCTGACCTGTCATCTTTCCAACCCCATAGGTCTGACCTCAAATGGATTCTCTGAGAGAGATTTATGCCAAGTGTCGCAATGTGACCTGTTTATGGGATAAAACATGAGAGCGAACATGTACGGCGTTCCATGTATCACTAGTTCTGTTTCGGGATCTGAAAAAGTTACCTGAGAAAGTAAAATCCATTCACTACCTATCACTTTTTACAAAATTTCATATGGAGATTCCTATCCCAAGTTATGACCTTTTTTCCAAGGTCACCTGTTTATGACTCAAATCTAGAAGAGGAAGAAACCCTATATTGTACAGATCATAAAACACAAAGTGAAACGATTTAGAAGTTTCGTTTTGGACACAAGGTACATGGGGATCTGAGCTTCGACCTGTAGAAGTTTCATATCCGAAATTTTTTTCAAAATGGATTTATAGCGAAAGTGCTACAATGACTGGTTTTTGCTATATCAATCCCAAGCATCGCAAGTGCAACAAGTGTCATACATGCCATACCATGCCTTCTTTCAGGCTAGCTCTAATACCATGTTAATTTTTTAGAATTTACTTCAATCTGATCTAGGATCTTAACTAAGAGAACAACATGTACAGCATATCTACAGCATATCAATCATGGACACAATAATGCAAGCACACAAGAGACAGAGTTTACTTGGGGAAAACCATAAAGGTTAAAAACCCCAATAACTTCCTCAGAGATAGATAGAGAAATGATTCAACCCAAGCATAAGAGATACACATCTCCTAGCAGTAGCTTCTCCTCCTCCACAAGTGTTCCACTCTCCCAAGAGTGTGAGAGATAATAGAATGATGAAATAGAGTGCCTCCCGCACTCTATTTATATTTGACTTGACTTGCCTAATAACCTTTACTAGGTCAGCCTTAACTTAACCACATAACATAATGTTGACTGGGCTGACACCCAATAGGGTGGTCTAATAACCCTTTGACCCACATGGACGACCCCCAATAGGGTGTTCTAATAACCCTTTGACCCACATGACTTATACAAGAACGACCCCAATAAGGTGGTCTAACAACCCATCAAGTATAAGTTACGACACTTACAATATAAATGATGACACTTCCGTATAGAGGAATAATACCATCTCTATAGGAGTACAATATACATATATGAAATACATTCCAAAGTTACATATACATCAACAGTGTCTTATATGGATTTGATATTTGGAATTGCAACATTCATGTATATAGATCAATTTGAATAAAAATCAAGCAAATATATAAAAATTTTACAATTTATAATATTTAAATTTGAATGAATACACCGTGTCCAACCATTGGATATTACAAGGGAAGACAAATCATTCAACTCATGTAGAAAATTTGTCAGCATACCTTTCTTCAATATCTCCTTACTTGCATTGCAAAATGAATGAACTCCAATGTGTCCAACAGTTATGAGAATGGTCCAATGTTCCAAACTGAGCTCTGAGAATTGTCAAATGTAGATGTTGTGTCCAAGATGGTTGACCTGACTCCAATTTAGAAAAGAATGCAAGTTGAATGTGTGAGTGCAAGAAGATGAAAACTAAGATCATGCGAACCGGAGGGAGTTCACTATGTAAAACGAAAAATTGAAATAGATGATGGGCAAGAAAATTTTTGTTGTCTTTTTTAGATAGAGGAGCATGCACGCGTTAATAATGCACACGCACTAATAGTGCATGCGCGTTTCTAATGCATGTGCCCTCCTATGTGCATTAACTAGAAAATGTTCACCACAAACGTTCAATGTACGTTTGTGGTGAACGTTTGCTAGTTAATGCGTATAGGAGCGCATGCACATTAATAACACATGCGCACTAATAGTGCATGCATGTTATTAACATGCACATGCTCATTTCATGACATTACATGTGGTGGGTGAATGTTCACTACATTGTATTTCTAATTTCGAATGAACTCTTTTTTTGACTAATTTCTAATAACACATTTAATCAATTAATGTTTAGAGAGAGAGGAGATGGAAATTGTTGGTTATGGATTTAGAGAGGGGGGTAATATTGTGGGTTATTGGTTTAGAGAGAGAGAGAGAGGGTTAGGGGATGAGAGAGAGAGGGAGATTGTGGGTTAGGGGTTGTAATAGAGAGAGGGTGGTTGTGGGTTAGGGTTTTATGGAGAGAGACAAATTGGGGTTAGGGATTTAGAGAGAGAGAGAGAGAGAGATTGTGGGTTAGGGGTTTAGAGTAAGAGATGGAGATTGGGGGTTAGGGGTTGAGAGAGAGAGAGAGAGAGATCAAGGGGGGTAGGGGTCTAGGGAGAGAGACAAAGTGAGAGAGAGAGAGAGAGAGAGAGAGAGAGATATTGGAAATTAAAATGGTTGTACATTGGAAGCTATGTCACGTGAACATTAAGTTCACAATTTATTATTGATCTTGATGCTTGAAGCATTTGGTATCCATGTAAAATCAAATACAATATTTATTCTCGAAGAGATCCCCAAATAAGCAATAAAATTTAACATTAACCATGCTTTAATTCTGAGATTATGGTCATAAAAGGCTAACCTAAAACATGGTTAGGGGTTGAGAGAGAGAGAGAGAGAGAGAGAGAGATTGGGGGTTAAGGGTTGAGAGAGAGAGAGATTAGGGGTTAGGTGTTTAGAGAGGGATAAAGAGTATCATATTGGAAAGAGTGTGAAGTCTTGAAGCAGTTTAGAGAGAGAGAGGGATTGAGGGTTAGGGATTTAGAGTGAGAGAGATTGGGGGTTAGGGATTTAGAGAGAGAGTGTGTGAGATTGGGGGTTAGGGGTTTAGAGTGAGAGAGAGATATTAGGGTTTAGGGGTTGAGGGAGAGAGACCAAGGGGGGTACAGGTTTAGGTAGAGAGATTAAGGGGGGTAGATGTCTAGGGAGAGACACATAGAGGGAGTGATTGACATAGAGAGAGAGATTGTGAGAAAGAGATAGAGGTAATTAAAATGGTTGTACTTTTGAAGCTTTGTCACACAAACATTAAGTTCACAATTCATCAGTAGCCTCGATGTCGGAATTCTATATCCATGTAAAATCAAATACAATATTTATTCTCGAAGTGATCCCCAAATAAGCAATAAAATTCAACATTAACCATGCTTTAATTCTAATATTAGGGGCATAAAAAGCTTATGTAGAGCCTGGTTAGAGGTTGAGAGAGAGAGAGAGAGATTGGGTGTTATGGGTTGAGAGAGAGAGAGAGAGAGATTGGGGGTTAGGAGTTTATAGAGAGAGAGAGGGATATTTTGGGTTCAGAAAATAGAGAGAGGGGGAGAGATTGAGAAAGAAAGAAAGAGGGTTAGGGGTCTAGAGAGAGAGAGAGATTGGGGGTTAGGGGTTCAAAGAAAGAGATAAAGTAAAATATTGGGGCTTAGATATTTAGAGAGAGAGACAATGGGGATTAGGGGTTCAGAGAGAGAGAAAGAGATATATTGGGGGTTATGGGTTTAGGGGGAGAGAGAGAGAGTATCATATGTGAAAGAGTGTGAAGTCTTTTAGAAAGAGGTGCAAAAGCTAACAAATATCTACTATGAAGTTTTGGATGCTCTGAATACAGTCACACACACACATAGATTGTGGGTTAGGGGTTTAGAGAGAGAGAGATACTAGGGCTTAATGATTTAGAGTGAGAGTGAGAGAGAGACTAAGTATCATATGTGAAAGAGTGTGAAGACTTGAAGGAAAAGATGTTGATGTTGACCAATTTCTACTATTAAGTTTTGGATGACTCGAAGAGAGAGATAGAGAGAGAGAGAGAGTATCATATGTGAAGGAGTGTGATGTTTTGAAGGGTTTTAGAGAGAGATAGAGAGGTTAAGGGTTAGGGGTTTAGAGAGAGAGAGATTGGAAGTTAGGTTTTTAAATATAGAATGAGATTGGGGGTTAGGGGTTTAGAGAGAGAGATAGAGAGATTGGGGGTTAGGGATTTATATCTAGAGAGAGAGATAGTATCAGATGTGAAAGCATGTGAAGATTTGAAGAAAAAGATGCGGAATTTGACCAATATCTATTATGATGTTTTGGATCCCTAGAGAGAGAGAGAGAGAGAGAGAGAGAGATTGTGGGTTAGGGTTGAGAGAGAGAGATATTGGGGGTTACATATTTAGAGAGAGAGAGAGTATCTGACGTTGAAGAGTGGGAAGTATTGAAGGAAAAGATGCATAAGCTAACCAATGTCTAATATTAATTTTTGGATGCCATAGAGAGAGAGAGAGAGTATCATACTTGAAAGAGTGTGAAGTCTTGAAGGTGTTTAGAGAGAGAGAGGGATATTAAGGGTTAGGGGTTTAGAGAGAGAGAGAGAGAGAGAGATTGGGGGTTATGGGTTTAGAGAGAGAGAGAGGGATATGTTGGATTAGGCGGATACAGAGAGATAGGGTTAGGGGTTTATGGAGAGAGAGAGAGAGAGATTGGGAGTTATTGGTTTAGAGAGAGAGAGAAAGAGATTGGGAGTTATTGGTTTAGAGAGAGAGAGAGAGATTTGGGGTTAGGGGTTTAGGGAGAGAAAGAGAATGATTAAATGTTAGGGGTTTAGATAGAGAGAGAGATAGATTGTGGGTTAGGGGCTGAGAGAGAGAGAGAGAGTATGAGACGTGAAAGAGTGTGAAGTCTTGAAGGAAAAGATGCAGAAGATGACCAATATCTACTATAAAGTTTTGGATGTCTCGAATACACACACACACACACCGAGAGAGAGAGAGAGAGAGAGAGAGAGAGAGAGATTGTGGGTTAGAGGTTGAGAAAGAGAGATATTGGGGGTTACATGTTTAGCATGAGAGAGAGTGAGATAGTATCATACATGAAAGAATGTAAATTCTTCGAGGAAAGGATACAAAAGCTAACCAATATCTACTATTAATTTTTGTGTTCCCAAAAGAGAGAGAGAGAGAGAGAGAGAGAGAGAGAGAGAGTATCAAACTTGAAAGAGTGTGAAGTCTTGAAGGGGTTTAGAGAGATAGAGAGAGATTGAGGGTTAGGGGCTCAGAGAAAGAGAGATTGGGAATTAGGGGTTTATAGATAGAAGGACATTGTAGCTTAGGGAGAGATGGAGAGAAAGAGACTAAGAGAGAGAGAGAGAGATTGGGGGTTAGGGATTTGGAGAGGGAGATATATTGGGGGTTAGGGGTTTAGAGAGAGAGAGATATTGGGGTTTAGGGGTTCAGAGAGAGAGAAAGAGAGAGATTGGTGGTTAGGTGTTTAGAGAGAGAGATTGGGGGTTAGGGGTTTAAAGAGAGAGAGAAAGAGATATTAGGGGTTAGATAGAGAGAGAGCTTGTGGGTTAGGGGTTGAGAGAGAGAGAGTATTAGACGTGAAAGAGTGTGAAGTCTTGAAGGAAAAGATGTAGAAGCTTACCGATATCTACTATGAAGTTTTGGATGCCCGATATATATATATATATATATATATATATATATATATATATAGAGAGAGAGAGAGAGAGAGAGAGAGAGAGAGAGAGAGAGATTGTTGGTTAGGGGTTGAGAGAAATATATATTGTGGGTTATATTTTTAGAGAGAGAGAGAGAGAGAGAATATTAGATGTGAAATACTATGAAGTCTTGAAGGAAAACATGGAAAATTTAACCAATATCTACTATTAAGTTTTGGATACCTTGAAGAGAGAGAGAGAGAGTATTAGATATGAAAAAGTGTGAAGTTTTGAAGGGTTTTAGAGAGAGAGAGAGAGAGAGAGAGAGAGAGAGAGATTGGGAGTTGGGGGTTTAGAGAGAGAGAGAGAGAGAGAGAGAGAGATTGGGGGTTAGTGTTTTAGAGAGAGAGATATATATATTAGGGTTTTAGAGAGAGAGATAGATTGGGGGTTATGGGTTTAGAGAGAGAGAGAGAGAGAGAGAGAGAGAGAGAGAGATTTATAAGAGATATATTAGGGGTTAGGGGATTAAAGAGGGAGTAACATTGGGGTTTAGATGTTTAGAGAAAGAAAGAGATTAGGGGTTTAAGGGTTTAGAGAGAGAGAGAGAGAGAGAGAGATTGGGGGTTATGGATTTAGAAAGAGAGAGAGGGAGAGAGAGATTTGGGGTTATGGGTTTAAAGAGAGACTGATATTGGGGATTAGGGTTTTAGAGAGAGAGAGAGAGAGAGAGAGAGAAATTGGGGGTTAGGGGTTTAGAGAGAGAAAGAGATTGGGGGTTAGGGTTTATAGAGAGTGATATATAGAGTGCGGGTTTAGGGGAGGATATAAATAAATATATATATATATAGAGAGAGAGAGAGAGGGTAAGGAGTTTAGAGAAAGAGATGTTGATGTATTTGTAACTTCAGAAGACATTCACTCGTATATTGTATTTGTACTTTATTGTATCCCCAACGAAGATGTATTATTCCTCATTGGAAGTGTCATCAGTTGTACTTGCATGTGTCGCAAGTTATATTGTAAGTGTCGTAACTTATACTTGATGGGTTATTAGACCACCTTGATGGGGTCAACCCTGTATGAGTCATGTGGGTCAAAGGGTTTTTAGACCACCCTAGTAGGAGTCGGCCCAGTCAGCATTATGTTAAGTGGTTAAGTTGAGGCCAACATAGTTGAGTAAAGGTCAAGTGAAAGTTAGTGTATAAATAGAGAGTGTGTCTCTCTCATTTTACACATTCTATTATTCACTCACTTTGCATTAGTGAGAGAAGAGGAGAGTGCGCACAAGTGGAGGAGGAGCATGTTGCTGAATATATATATCTTTCTGGTTTGATCTCGATGATCCTTGTATTGATGCTTATTCTATCTCTGAGGAAGTTACGGGGTTTTTAACCTTCTTGGTTCTCCCCGATTAAATGTTTTGTGTCTCTTATCTCTTGTCTCTTATGCTTGATATGATGTACATGTTGTTCTTTCAGTTAATATTCTAGATATATTGAATTAAATGATGAAAATATAACATGGTATCAGAACTAGCCTGAAGGAAGGCATGATATGGCATTTATGAGACTTGTTGCAGTTGCGACAAATTGAAAGCTAGGGCTTGATATAGAAAAAACCAGTCATTGTAGCACATTCACTATAAATCCATTTTGGAAAAGGTTCAGGTTCTGAAACTTCTATAGATCATAGATGACATCCCCATGTACCTTTTGTCCGAAGCACAAAATCGGATTCGTTGTACTTTGTGAGATATGATCTGTACAATCTACGGTTTCTACCTCTTCCAAAGCTCAGTTATAAATAGGTGACCTAGGGAAAAAGGTCACAACTTGGGCTACAAATCTCCAAATGAAATTCTGTAAAAAACAATAGTAAGAGAACGGACTGTATTTTCTCAGGAACATTTTTTAGAGGCCAAAATTGAACCAGTGACACGTGGCACTCCTTACAAGTTCGCTTTACTGTTTTATCCCATAAACAGGTCACGTTAAGACACTTGGAATAACTCTCTCTCAATGAATCCATTGAGGTCAGAACTATGGGGTTGGAAAGATGACAGTTCAGGCTACCACAATCCGAAGTTTCAAACCCTGTGGATTCATAATTTTAGAGATGCATCATAAACAATATGGCATATATTTCTGTCCAAATAGAATTGGATTCTGAGCACCTTCATTTTTTGGATCGTCACTGTTGTGGGAAATTAGGGTTTCGGAGAAAGTTGAATTTCTTGGAATCGAACGCCATATCTAGATGCTCCTCATAAAAATCAAAATTTAGAGACCAAGATCGAATGTTTTGGTTGAGAAAAAGGCCTGGATTGATCAAACCCTAGTTTGGGATTTTGATCGAAAAGGTGGAAAATTAGGGATTCTGCAAAAGTTGGAGTTTTTGAAATCTGTGACCACAGTTGGAATCTCCTTGGGAAAATCAAATTTTAGAACACAAGGTTGGACCTTTTGGATGGGAAGAAGATTGGGCTTCATCAAACCCTAGTTTGGGATCCTCTCTAGAAGATCCGAAAGTTTCAAAGGCAATTTTGAGGGGTCAAATTTTGCAATTTTAAAAATTGAAGTATACCAGCTTGATCAGCTCAACAAGACACATCTTTCCATCCATTTAGAAGTTTGAAATTCAAAATTTGAATTTTTAGGGTTTCTCCGACAAACCCTAATCCAACTCTAGATCTAGTCTCAGCAAATCAAGGTGGATTGGGTTGATCCTAGAAGAGAATGAATTGGACACCTGCATAAGTGAAGAAGTTCCAGTTCCATATGGAAATAAGGCTAAGAAGACTACAAGCAATTCCGACAGGTATGACTTGAAGAGATACAGGCATGTTTGTGAAATTTGTTCATGATTAAGTTTATGATATGTTTGTCTTCATATTATTAGTACAATCTTGATTAATCTTAGACTTGTCTTATCACCTTAGTAAAAGTATGAATGCTTGTAGACATTCATTGATTAGGGTTATGACATTTATGATTGTACTAATGAACCATGATGTTGTATGAGGTTGATGTTGTCCGCTAACATGAAGGGTACATCAAGAAAGACAAATCAAGTTCTAGATCAAGAACATAAGACCATGGTGACATGAAGACAAAAGACTCATCCATAGCCATTATAGAAGCTCTACTTACGAGGTATGTATATTTTGGCTCCACAATGGTTAACTTATGAGTTATGCAGGTTACTAGCACAAGTCATTGAAGAGAACAAGAAGACATTGTTTGGGTATGTTAGACATAACTAGCAAGCATGACAGTCCAGGTATGTTTTTCCTATATCAAGTTAGATTCCTATCTTGTGTTAGGATCTCTTATATAAGTATGTTTGGCATGTTTTATTAATGATATGACAAACTCGAAGACTCCTATGGTCAAATAAGAATTTGCATGAGTAATAGAAGTCCTCCCTGAAACCTTGAATACTAATGCCTGTGATAAATTACATGTCTGTGAAATGATCATGACAATACATGTTAAGATTATAATGTTTTAATAGCATTGAGATTATACTAATGTATGTATGGTTATGTATGAGTTCTTGAGGATAACACAATCATGAAACTAGTGCACACTTAAGCATGCATAGTGATCCAGGATTGATATAAGTTCAAGGATAGGTAATATAGGAAGCAAAGATCAAGAGGGAGCACACTCCAAAAGTTCCTACAAGGAAGCAAAAATCAAGAGAAAGTCTACCCAACAGCCAAACAAAGATAAGTATTTGAATTGTCATTTATTATATGTTTGATTAATTAAATGATACTTATATTCCTAGATTTAGGATGTATACTATGCATATTAAAAAAGTTGCATTGATGAACAAGATACTACTAATATGCAAGTAATGGGTAAGTAGCATATGGTACTGTACAACATTCCATTGCTACGTATCTATAATGAAACCTCTTTGCTGACATGCTGGGAGTTGTGCACACTCTTAACAATGTTTTGGTAGAGATGGAAGGCATCTACAAAGTTACAGGATATGGTTAAATGTTGTATTGAAGCATTGGCTAAGATAAGTGCATGACTGTATGACATATGTCTTTATGAGTAAGAATTTGTTTTGAAATATATAAGATGTTTCTAATCATGTAATTGAACTTGTCTTGTAGGAAAGACCATGTACCATCACCTACAAAAGAAGGACTACAACATTTGTTCCAGCAATGAAATTCAAAGAAAAATATCTATTGAAGATATTGAAGAATCTGAAGTTCCCAGGATCTGGGATGCAGTAATGGAAGAATGCCATGATTGAGGAATATCATTCGATCATGAAGAATGATGTTTGGGATTTGGTCCCAAGAACAGAAGGGAAGTCTGTTGTGACTTACAAATGGATCTATAAGATCAAGCATGCTGCAGATGGTAGAATAGAGAAATACAAGGTGAGGCTTGTGGCTTGTGGCTCGTGGCATCTCCCAGAAAGAGGGAATAGATTATGAAGAGACTTTTTCTCTTATAGCCAGATACAATTCAATCAGAACAATACTTGCTCTGTATGCAGTGATGAAGTGGAAGATACACCAGATGGATGTCAAGATATCTTTCTCGAATCGTGTAGTCGAAGAGGAAGTGTATGTGGAGAAGCCACTTGGTTTTGAGACGCATGACAGGGAGTCATATGTGTGCAGGTTGAAGAAATTCTTGTATGGCTTGAAGAAATATCCTAGGACTTGGAACGGTATCATAGACAGCTTTCTATCCAATTTGGGCTTTACCAAGAGTAAATCAAATTCCAACCTTTACTACAAGGTTGAGGAAGGCAATCCAGTGATACTCCTATTGTATGTGGATGACCTGTTTGTGATAGGTGAGGATAGATTGATTTTCGACATGAAGAGGAAGCTTGATTCTGAGTACGAGATGAAGGACTTGGTCATGATGTATTACTTTCTAGGCATGGAGGTGTGGCAAAGTGTAGATGGAATCTTCCTTGGACAAGGGAAGTATGCAGTAGAGATCCTGAAGCAGTTCGGGATGATGGACTACAAGGCCATGGCCACACCTATGGCATCGAACTTGAAGCTTCACTGTGATGCTTCATCTGTGTCAGTTGATGTCAGAGTGTATCGTCAGATGATTGGGTCCTTGATGTATCTGACGAACACAAGACCAAATATTTGCTTTGCGGTGAACACCTTGAGCCAGTTCCTGACGGATCCTAGACATGTTCACCTGATTGCTGTGAAGCATATTCTAAGGTACCTGAAGGGTACAGTTGATTATGGGCTCAAGTATGATGCGAATAAAAAGTTTAACTTGGAGGGTTATGTTGATTTAGATTGGCAAGATAGTGTTGCAGATAGAAAGAGCACTTTAAGGTGCTACTTTAGTATGGGATGAGGTGTGATCTCTTGGTTTAGCAGGAAGCAGTCTTGCGTAGCACTGAGTACAGACGAAGCAGAGTATGTCGCAGCTTGTTCGGCTAGTTGTGAGCTAATATGGCTTAGGAAGCTATTGTCTAAGTTATTTGATCTTTTGTTGGATGCCACTGGTATGTTTTGTAACAACCAGAGTTGTGTGAAGTTGTCTGAGAACCCGGTGTTCCATGATAGGTCGAAGCACATCGAGATCAAATATCACTATATTATGGATATGGTGCAGAGAGGAGCAGTGAAGCTCCTGTATGTTGCGACGGATGACTAGGTTGAAGATGTGTTGACGAAACCACTAGCCAGAGTGAAGTTTGAGTAATTCAGAGAGAGGCTTGGTGTTCTTCATATTGAAGGTACTTCGAGGAATAAGTGATGGGACACATTTGCAGGATCCATTCCAAGCATGGTGATAGGAGGATCCTTCCCATGGATGTGGATATAAGAATTGTGCGATGAGAATCAGGACGATGCTCCATTTACTGCTTTGGATATGCATCAGTTGGATTCTTTGTATGATCAGTTGGATCATGTATGATGACGTGCATCAGAACAATGCAGTGACAATGATGAGGATGATCATGTGTGATGAGTATCAAGATGATGCTCTGGATGATATGCATCAGGACGATGCAGTGACGATGATCAGGATGATCATGTGTGATGAGTATCAGGACGATGCTCTAGATGATATCCATCAGGACAATGTAGTGACGATGATCAGATGATCATGTTGTTGATGTATATGTAACTTCGGAATGTATTTCATCTATGTATTTAATATATATTTATTGTACCCTTATTAGAGATGTGTTATTCCTCTATAAGGAAGTGTCGTCATGTGGATTGACAAGTGTCGCAAGTGTGTGTACTTGCTGATGGGTTATTAGACCACCATGTGTGGAGTCGGCCCTGAAATATATATATTATAATGTGGATGTACCTTGCTATACAAGTCGGCCCCATAAGGTCACTGGGCAAACAGGTTAGTATAAATAGAGATCAGGTGATCTCTATTTAATTTATTCAGAAAGTTATATCTCTCTCACTCAGAAAGTGGCGCACTAGTGAGGAGGAGGATCATCTGCTACTAGGAGACTATCTTAGTTTTTTTGGTTGTACTTTGGTTGAGCCATTGCTCTCTCTATCTCTGAGGAAGTTGTGGGGTTTTTCACCTTAGGGTTTTCCCCACGAAAACTCTGTGTCTCTTGTCTCTCATGCTTTTGATTCTTGTGATGCTTGTCATCCTTATTGTGATTGTCATGCATTGATATACTGTATATGTTATTCTCTCAGTGAAGATCCTAGAGTATTTTGAATTAATGCTCAAAATTTAACATGGTATCAAAGCTAACCTGAGAAGAAGACATTTTGCAGTGATGCAAACTTGAGTTTCTTTTTTATTGGGTTTCTCTCCACATATTTTGGGATAGCAGTATAGTATATTGACTCTACTCATCAAGGAGAATCTATCTGTCCAATCAGAATTCAATTCTGAGCTTTTTCATATTTGGCCCTAAAAATTAGGGTTTCCACAAAAATAGGAATTTCTGAAATCTGAAGACATAGCTAGAAGCTCCTTGCAAAAATAGAAGTTTAGAGCTTTGGATCGAGATTTTTGGCTGGGTAGATCTCCGAGAAACTCAAACCCTAATTCAGGGCTCTCCCAAGTGAAACCGGGAGGACAAAAAGGCAAATCTGAAGGGTAAAACTTTGTTGATCTCAAATTCTGAATGCACCATGATGATCATCTCATCAAAGCGCATCTTTCTATCCTTTCATAAAATTTAAATTCACATTTTGAATTTTTAGGGTTTTTCCGACAAACCATAATCCTGGACCAGATCCATTTTTCAGCATTTCAAGTGGTAAGACCTAAATCTTTTCTATTTCCATTTGAAGTACTCTTTAAGATGTCTCACCACACCAAGCTTGAGGATAATCTTGAAGGGGTTGATAACTTCCGAGCTTGGAAGTATAAGGTTGGGTTAATCCTGGAAGAGAATGAGTTGGACTCATATATAAAAGAAGACATCCCTATCCCAGAGGATGAAGAGGCCAAGGTATTGCATAACAAGAACTTGGTCAAGGCAAAGAGAATCATTGTTGATTCTATCAAAGATCATCTCATACCCCATGTGTCTTCTCTAAAGACACCCAAGGATATGTTTGACTCTTTGACCAAGCTATATGAAGGGAAGAACATGAATCGGAAGATGACTCTATGGAATCAATTGAAAGGGGTCAAGATGTTGAATGGAGAAACCATTCAATCTTACTTCTCCAAGGTACCTCAGATCAAGGAGCAACTTGAAGCTGCGGATGAAGTAGTGGACAATGGTGAAGTTATTATGACCACTCTGAATGGCCTACCTAGGTCATGGGATTCCTTTATTCAAGAAATCTGTGTAAGAAAGAAATTGATCTCTTTCAGTAAACTATGGGAGGAATGCTTTCAAGAAGAAGCTAGACTTGTATCTCGTGAGGAAAAGATGGGAGGTGAAGATCAAGTTCTTACAACTCACACCAAAAGAAGCAATCCCAAGAAGGAGCACTCTCGCTACAAAAGATCCTATCAAAAGAATAAGAAGGATCTAATATGATTCACATGCAATAAGAAGGGTCACTTTGCTTCATATTGTCCCAAGAACAAAAGGGATAATAACAACAACTTTAGCAAGAAGAAGAAGGGCAACAAAAGAAAGTTCCATGGTCATGCTGCCGAGGATGATGAACCTCCAAAGAAGAAGGCTAGGGCATAAAGTAGTGATGATGACTCATCAAGTGAAGAAGAGTATGTTCTAATATCTACTCTCACAGGTACTATCTCCCATGGTTGTAATGATTGGTTGATTGATAGTGGGGCTTCCAAACACATGATTGGGTTTAAGGAATATTTTGTGAATCTTTCTAAACATGAATCACCCCATACGGTGAAATTTGGGGATGATTATCAATACCCAATCAAAGGAAGTGGTGAAGCCTCCTACAACCTAGATTCTGGAAAATCTTTGAAGATGAAAAAAGTCCTTTATGTACCTGGGCTCAAGAAGAACTTACTCTCCATCTCTGCATTGGATGCAAAAGGTATGAGGGTTGCATTTGTGGATGGCCAAGTCCTAATGTGGCCAAAGGGAAAGACCGTAGATGATGCAGTAGTGATTGGCGAGCAAGAGGGAGGATTGTATAAATTGAAGGGACAACCTGAACATTCCATGGTGCATGAATCCATGGAGCCAAGTGAACTTTGGCATAGAAGACTTGCTCATATGCACTATAGGGCACTTCCAATTGCAAGCAAGGTTGTAGAAGGTATTCCTGAAATCAAGACCAAACATGAAGGTGTTTGCAAAGGATGTGCAAAAGGTAAGAACATTAAGAAGGCTTTCCCAAGCAGTGAAAGCAAGGCCAAAGATATCCTGAAAATCATCCACTCAGATGTATGTGGTCCTATGTCATCCAGTTCTCTTAGTGGGTATGTTTACTATGTCTCATTTATTGATGACTTCTCCAGGAAGATATGGGTATACTTCTTGAAGAACAAAGATAAGGTGTTTGATAAGTTCAAGGAATTCAAAACCTTGATGGAAAATCAAACTGACAAGAAGATCAAACATTCAGATCCGACAATGGTGGAGAGTTCACCTCAGGTGACTTCAAGAAGCTTTGTAGTGATTCAGGGATTAAGAGGGAGTTGACTGCTCCTTATAATCCTAAACAGAATGGAGTTGCAGAAAGGAAGAACAAAATATCATGGAAGCAGCAAGCGCAATGCTACATGACCAGGATCTACCTATGCATCTATGGGCAGAAGCAGCTAGAACAGCTATATATGTGTAGAACCAAACACCCCACAAAATATTGGACAACAAGACACCAGAAGAGGTCTTTTCTGGTAAGAAACCTGAAGTCAACCATCTCATAATATTTGGTTGTCTAGCATACACTCATGTCCCAAAGGAAAAGGGGACTAAACTAGATCCTGCAGGAAAGAAGGGTATCTTTGTGGGTTACAGTGAAAGCTTGAAGGCTTACAGATTATACTTTCCAGGGTTCAAGAAGATTGATGTCAGCAGGGATGAATATAAGTTCAAGGACAGGTAATCCAGGAAGAAAAGATCAAGAGGGAGCATACTTCAGCAACTCCTTCCAGGAAGCAATGTCTCATAGGGAGTCCACCCAACAAACAAACAAAGATAAGTATTTCAATTATCATTTCTTGCCTATTTTGTTTAAATAATATTATGCTTATGTTCCTAGACTTAGGAGATGTATTGTGCATATTAGAATTCTTGCATTAATGAACAGTATACTACTAATATGCATTCAATGGGTAAGTGGCCTATGGCACTGTACAACATTCCAGTGCTACTTATCTAGAATGAAACCTCTTTGCTGACATGTTGGGAGTAGTGCAAACTCTTAACAATGTTCTGGTAGATACTGGAAGGCATCTAGAAAGTTGTGGAACATGGATAAATGTCGTATTGAAGCATTGGATAAGATAATTGCATGATTGCATGACATATTTCTTTATGTGTAAAGAATTTGTTCTGAAAATTATGAGATGTTTCTAATCATGCAATTTAACTTGTTTTGTAGGAAAGACCGTATATCTTCACCTACAAAAGAAGGCTTACAACATTTGTTCCAGCAACAAAGATATCTATTGAAGATATTGAAGTTCCCAGGATCTGGGATGAAGAAATAGAATTCCATGATCCGTCGATCATGAAGATGATGTTTGGGATGCAGTCCCAAGACCTGACAAGGAGTCATATGTGTGCAGATTGAAGAAAGCCTTGTATGGCTTGAAACAAGCTCCCAGAACTTGGTATGGTAGGATGGACAGTTTCCTATCTAGTTTGGGCTTTACCAAGAGTAAAGCGGATTCCAACCTTTATTACAAGGCTGAGGAAGAGAATCCTGTGATTCTACTCCTGTATGTGGATGACTTATTTGTAACAAGAGATGACAGATTGATTGCAGATACGAAGAGGAAGCTTGCTACTGAGTTCGATATGAAAGATTTGGGAATGATGCATTATTTCCTAGGTATGGAGGTGTGGCAGAATGCAGGTGGGATCTTCCTTGGTCAAGGGAAGTACACAGTAGATATCCTGAAGAGATTCAGGATGACGGATTGCAAGGCCATGGCCACACCTATGGCATCGAATCTGAAGCTTCTATATGATGCTTCATCTGAGCCGGTTGATGTCTCTAGGTATCGTCAGATGATTGGGTCCTTGATGTACCTAACGAACACGAGACCAGATATTTGCTTTGCGGTGAACACATTGAGTCAATTCCTGACAGATCCGAGGAGTGTTCATCTGGTTGTTGTAAAGCATGTTCTGAGGTACCTGAAGGGTACAGTGGATTATGGGCTCAAGTATGAAGCGAATCAAAAGTTTAACCTACAGGGTTATGTTGATTCAGATTCGGCTTGCAGTGCTATAGATAGGAAGAGCACATCTGGGTGCTACTTCAGTATGGGATCAGGTGTGATCTCTTGGTTTAGCAGGAAGCAGTCCTGTGTAGCACTGAGTACAGCTGAGGCAGATTATGTTGTAGCCTGTTTAGCTAGTTGTGAGGTAGTATGGCTACGGAAGCTACTGTCTGAGTTATTTGATCTCCCATTGGATGCTACTGGTATCTTCTGTGATAACCAGAGTTGTGTGAAGCTGTATGAGAACCCAGTGTTTCATGATAGGTCAAAACACATAGAGATCAAATATCACTATATCAGGGATATGGTGCAGAGAGGAGCTGTGAAGCTCTTGTACGTTGCGACAGACGAGCAGATTACAGATGTGCTGACGAAGCCACTAGCGAGGGTGAAGTTCGAGTACTTTAGAGAGAGGCTTGGTGTTCTTCTGATTGATGACACTTTGAGGAAGAAGTGATGGACACATTTGCTGAAGCCATTCCAAGCATGTTGGAAGGAGGATCCTTCACATGGCTGTGGATGTAAGCGCTGGATGATGAGCATCAGGATGATGTTCTAGTTTATGCTAGATATGATCAGTTGGATGATTTATATGTATATGTATGTATGCATCATGTTGGATGCTGGATATGATCAGTTGGATCATTTATATGTATATATATGTATGCATCATGTTGGATGTTGGATATGATCAGTTGGATCATTTATATGTATATGTATGTACGCATATGTTGGATGTTGGATATGATCAATAGGATCATTTGTATTTTGTATATGCATCATGTTGGATGCTTGGACCATGTATCTGTATATGTATAAGGTGGATACATTGTATGATCAGGTGGATCATGTATGGTGATATGTATCATGTATTTGTATTTGTATCAGGTGGATACACTGTATGCTCAAGTCAATCATGTATGATGATATGTATCAGGTAGATACTTGGTATGCATCAGGTAGATGCATTGTATGATCAGGATGATCATGGATGATGAGCTTTAGGATGTTGCTCCAGATGACATGCAGCAGGATGTTGCAGTGATCATGATCAGCATGATCATGTATACATCAGGATGATGTATGGTGAGTATCAGGTTGATACTCTATGGCCGTGGATCAAGTTTTGCAGATGAGCATATAATTTGGCCCTGGGAGATTTGCAGATAGTCTTTAGAGGTTTTTCCTATGGCATATAATTTGGCCCTGGGATATCTGGCAAATGCTCTTTCAAGGTTTTGCTCTGGGAGGACATATAATTTGGCTCTGGGAGATCTGCAGATAGTCTTTCGAGGTTTTTCCTATGGCATATAATCTAGCCCTCGGATATCTGGCAGATGCTCTTTCGAGGTTTTGTCCTATGGCATATAATATGTCCCTGGGAGATCCGATAGGTTGGGCTGTGTGCCCGTAATAAGTCCTGGGATGCTCTTGCGAGGTTTTTCCATGACCACATATAATCTGTTCCTGGGAGATCCTATAGGTAGAGCTGTGTGCTCGTAACAGCCTGGGATGCTCTTGCGAGGTTTTGTGGTGACCACATATAATCTGTCACTAGGAGATCCTATAGGTAGAGTTGTGTACTCGTAACAGCCTGGGATGCTCTTGCGATGTTTTGTGGTGAGGTCACATATAAGATGGCCCTGGGAGATCCTATAGGTAGAGCCGTGTGCTCATAAAAGCCTGGGATGCTCTTTCAAGGTTTTGTGACTCATGTAATAAGTCCTGAGAATTCCACAGTATGGCCAATGATGACAAAGACCTACAGGTGGTGGGCCTACATCTAGTATGAAAAGGGACTGGCTCTGTAGAACTTCCTATGACAAGTAGAGTCAGAGATTGGTTGAGATAGCAGCAGCAGTGATAATGACGATGATGATGATCCCGAGAAGAAGACTTGTCTAGCAGATCTATGTCGAGTAATACCTTCCTATTTAAGAGGGAGTGTTGATGTATATGTAACTTCAGAATGTATTTCATCTATGTATTTCATATATATTTATTGTACACTTATTAGAGATGTGTTATTCCTCTATAAGGAAGTGTCGTCATGTGGATTGACAAGTGTCGCAAGTGTGTGTACTTGCCGATGGGTTATTAGACCGCCATGTGCAGGGTCGGCCCTGAAATATATATATTATAATGTGGATGTACCTAGCTAGACAAGTCGGCCCCATAAGGTCACTGAGCAAACATGTTAGTATAAATAGAGATCAGGTGATCTCTATTTAATTTATTCAGAAAGTTATATCTCTCTCACTCAGAAAGTGGTGCACTAGTGAGGAGGAGGATCATCTGCTACTAGGAGACTATCTCAGTGTATTTTGGTTGTACTTTGGTTGAGCCATTGCTCTCTCTATCTCTGAGGAATTTGTGGGGTTTTTCACCTTAAGGTTTTCCCCACGGAAACTCTATGTCTCTTGTCTCTCATGCTTTTGATTCTTGTGATGCTTGTCATGCTTATTGTGATTGTCATGCATTGATATACTGTATATGTTATTCTCTCAGTGAAGATCCTAGAGTGCTGTGAATTAATGCTCAAAATTTAACACATGTGTCATGAGTATCGGGATGATGGTTAGGATGATATGCATCAGAACGACGCAGTGCTGATGATCAGGATGATCAGGATGATCATGTGATGATATACATCAGGATGATGTATGGTGAGTATCAGGTTGATACTCTGTGGCCGTGGACAGGTTGTGTGAGGGTAGCATGTAATACGTCCTAGATATCTGGACAGGTTGTGCTAGTCACGTAAAGGCCTCGGACGCTCTTTAGAGATATTTCTGGGAAAGACACTCTTTTATGGTTTTGCTAGACCACATGTAATGCGTCCTAGAGATCTGGACGGGTTGTGATAGTCACATAAAATGCCTCAGATGATCTTTAGAGATCTTTCTAGGAAATACACTCTTTTAAGATTTTGTGGGGACCACATGTAATACGTCTTAGAGATCCGGACAGGTTGTTCTAGTCACATAAAAGGCCTCGGATGTTCTTTAGAGATCTTGCTATGCAAGACACTCTTTTAAGGTTTTGTGGTGGGGGTCACATGTAATACATCCTAGAGATCCAGATAGGTTGTGCTAGTCACGTAAAAGGCCTCAGATGCTCTTTAGAGATCTTGCTAGGAAAGACAATCTTTTAAGTTTTTGTGACAGTCACATGTAAGTTGACCTGGGAGATCTTTTCGGTCATGCTTCGGCACATAAAGGATCCTGGGATACTCTTTCGAGGCATTGTGACGCATGTAATAAGTCTTGAGGATTCCATAGTATGGCTGGTGTTGAGGAAGACCTGCAGGAGGTGGGCCTACATCCAGCATGAAAAAGGTCTGGCTCTGTAGAACTTCCTATGACGAGGAGAATTCAGAGATAGCCCAGTGATCAAGATGTCGAGTATAGCAGCAGTGATGATGATGATGCTCCGTGATCTAGTGTTGATGATACAGCTCCAGAATTGAAGACTTGTGCCTATATGTATTGATGACTTGTGTCAAGAGAATACCTTCCTAGTGAAGAGGGAGTGTTGATATATTTGTAACTTTGGAAGATATTCACTTGTATATTGTATTTGTACTTTATTGTATCCCCAACGGAGATGTATTATTCCTTCGATTGGAAGTGTCGTCAGTTGTACTTGCATCTGTCGCAAGTTATATTGTAAGTGTTGTAACTTATACTTGATGGGTTATTAGACCACCTTGATGGGGTCGGGCCTGTATGAGTCATGTGGGTCAAAGGGTTATTAGACCACCCTAGTAGGGGTTAGCCCAGTCAACATTATGTTAAGTGGTTAAGTTGAGGCCGACCTAGTTGAGTAAAGGTCAAGTGAAAGTTAGTGTATAAATAGAGAGTGTGTCTCTCTCATTTTACACATTCTATTATTCACTCACTTCGCATTAGTGAGAGAAGAGGAGGGTGTACAAAAGGGGATGAGGAGCATGTTGCTGAAGATATCTATCTCTTGGGTTTGATCATGGTGATCCTTGTATTGATTCTTATTCTATCTATGAGGAAGTTGCGAGGTTTTTCACCTTCTTGGTTTTCCTTGGTGAAATGTTTTATGTCTCTTGTCTCTTGTCTCTTATGCTTGATATGTTGTGCATGTTGTTCTTTCAATTAAGATCCTAGATCTATTGAATTAAATGATGAAAATCTAACAAGAGAGAGAGGGTAGTGGTTAGTGGAAGGAGTAGGTGGGAGGCCAAGAGAGACAGAGAGAGAGTGGGTGGTTAAGGGTAGGACGGGATTAGGGTGGAGAGGGATATATAGAGAGAGAGAGAGAGAGGGCTGGTTAGTGGTAGGGGTGAGAGAGAGAAAAAGAGAGATTGGGTGTAACTTAGGGGTCTAGGGAGAGAGAGAGGGGGGGGATTGTTGATGGTTAGTGGTGGGGAGTTATGGGTAGAGAGAGAGAGAGAGAGAATATATTGAGGGCTTAGGGGTTGAGAGAGAGAGAGAGAGATTGGGTTTATAGAGGTTTTATACATACACACACACATAGACATTGAGGTTTAGGGATTTAGAGCGAGAGAGAGAAAGTGGGGATGTAGTTAGTGGTAGGAGTAGGTGAGAGATCATTAGAAAGCTAGAGACCGGTTGGTTAAGGGTAAGGGAAGAGTAGGGGAAGAGGGATATAGAGAGAATGAGAGGGATGCAGAGATGGTTAGTGGTAAGGGAGGGAGAGAGAGATAGAGAGACAAGGGGGTGTAAGGTTATGTGGGTGAAGAGTGCGGGTTTGGGGGAGGAGATATAGAGAGAGAGAGATATTAGGGGTTAGGGGTTTAGAGAGAGGAATAGAGAGAGAGAATGAGGGTTAGGGGCTTAGAGAAAGAGATAGAGAGGAGGAGGATGGAAGCGTGGTTAGTAGTGTGGGAGAGAGAGAGAGATCGAGGGGTGGTGGTTAGTGGCAGAATTAGGTGAGAGGTCGGGAGAGAGAGAGAGTGATTGGGTTGTTAAGGGAAGAGGCAGAGGGATATGTATATATAAATATAGAGAGAGAGAGAGAGGGAGCGGGTAGGGGTAGTGTCACATCCCCTCCCATGGACCCAATTCGAGGAAGGGGACATGATACCAAATTCTTGGCTTTTAGATAAACGCAACCCCATTCATTAGATTCATACAAATTAAAACCAATGTGTGCAGATGCAATTCAACAAACATACACAATGGAAATAAACCTCATCCACACACATATCATATGCATTCAACATAATAATAGTCATCAAATTAATACATTGTTGAAGTAAAAGACATAGATAGAAAAATACTTATCTTGACTGTGGAATGGTCCCAACCAACTAGCTATGCCGCTGCAACGTTCCACCCAACCATTGGTGTCTGCCCAACCTGTATTATTTCATCACTTAGAGGCCACCCCTTAGCTAGGAATGATTTCTACAAGGAAAAGGGGACACTCAAACTCATAGACAGCCAATTAATCATTGCATCTAAGCCAAACCAATCCACATCTGGGTTTATCAGGCTAAATTTGAGCCCTCTTCATCTCTAGATACTTGCATTCAAGCTCAAGACAAAGCAACTGATACCCATAACCCATACCCCAACATACTATTTTCTCACACAACAAGCACAATCATTGGGCATGGATACACATGTTTAACAATGGGATTTGCAAACAAGAGGGCCATGGGTTTCCCCCAAATCGTTTCCAGCCAAAAACGGATTGTGGGATGGGGAAAAACAATCACAGGGAGGAAAATGATTTCACCCCCAACTATCTAAGCATTCAGCGGCCCAAATGGTCTCTATGGAACCCCAATTCAATTCCCCTTCTTCCGCACTGGTATACAACACAAAAAAACCCTTCTCCCAGCTGAGAATGAAGGAAAACATAGAATTTCGATGGAGAAAAACGCCCAGCCAGCTCCCAACTCGTGAGATAGAAAAACTGGTTGATGGGTAATGGCTTGGGGAGAAATTCATAACTCTTTTCTTTCCCAAGAATCCAAACATGATTTTCCATGAAGGGTTGTTTTCCCATACCCTGAATTCGGACAACCATACCTCCCCATTCCCCAAGGCATTAACTATTTCAACCCACTCTTGGGAGAAATGAATGATTGGGTACAAAAGTCAACATGGGTAGTTGAGGGTTTTAATGGGCTCTCTCATTGACACTTGGCTTGACTTGATTGTCTCCAAGGGTTTGAATATTTCCCTCCCAATTCCTTGTAAAATCATGCCCCCATCTCTTGTTGCATTGCATAGCTAGTTGTGGGTATTTCATTAAAATGCATATTTACATGATATTTGCAATTCCATTGTGACTGGATAGCACGTAAACCATATACATCACTAAATCGATGGCGGGGCCTTGTCCTTGAGCTCCTCACCACAATTTTACAACAATATTACATTATCTACATTTTAATGCATTGGGGTCAAAATCGGGATGTTACAGGTAGGAGGGTGAGGAATGGTGGTTTGGAGAGAGAGGGGGGGGGGGGGTTAGTGGTAGGGGGTAGGGGGATTAGGAGAAAGAGGGGGAGTGGTTTATATATAGAGGGTATGTAGGGTTAGGGTTCAGGGGGACAAAAAGAGAGATAGACAAGGGGAAGATGAGAGAGGGAGGGTTAGAGAAATAGAGAAAGGAGGGGGTTAGGTTTTAGGGTAACAAAGAGGCTATATAAAGAGATGGGGGACATAGGATTTATGGTGTAGGGAGAGACGGTGGGGCTTATGCTTTATGGTATAGGGGTAGATGGGGGGTGGAGAGAGGGGGGTGGATTTATAAAGAGGGAGGGGGCGTGGGATTATATTGAGAAATTGAGATATAACTAAAATGAGGGAGAAACAAATAAATAACATGATCACACATGAACTATTAGTGTGTGCGTGTTATTAGTATGTATGCATTATTAGTACAAGTGCGCTCTTAGTTCACATGTTAATAGCATGTGTGCGCTTTTAGTGTGAACCCGTTATTAATGTGCGCACACTCTAAAATTTAAAAATGTTTGGCGCACTTGCCTTTTTCTATTTCCATGTATAATGACTTGGTAGGTTTGGATCTAGGTTCAAATTACCAAACCTTGTGCCTTGGACTTCATTATAGAAAAACACATCATGTTCTACAACTTCATGTTTTTCAACCTTGAATCTATATATGCTCCACTTGTCCACTACTAATGAAACTAATCACACTTATAGAACTCTCTGTGCATATTCCAAATATCTCTTTTTTTAAAACTTGTTAATATTTTCTATTTTTTATTCATTTTTGTTTGTAATCATGTCATATTTTCATAAAACATAGGTCATGTATTTCAGTTATAACTTTTGACTAGCTCACATATTTCAAGAATAGAAAAGAACCTACAAAAGCATACTAGAAGACCTACGCACTAAAAAAAAAGTAAATTGATTGTGTTAAGACTATAATAGTTGGGCCTAATACTCGACCTTCTCATTCTAGAGCTTCGTTGACTTCCTAAATTTAAAAAAAAATATAAAATTAACTTGGAAATTTTTGGAAAAATATCATTGCACTAGAAGCGTCTGTTATCTACAACTTTACTTTTTTTTTTTTACAAATTTGGATAGTTTACATACCAAACCGGGGCCTAACGCAAACATATGCATTATGTTTTAGAAAAAAAAATTCCAATCTTAGAAGAACACCATTTTTGGGGATTTATACCTATTTTTCATATATAAAAGTTATATATTTTGAATTGTATACGTTTTATCTTTTTACACCATATTCTAAAAAGTTGTGTAGGTACCTTAAATTTTTCATTTTAATCATCAAATTTATGTTTTCCAAGAAGTCAATTATAACTAACATATCATAAATGGGTATTATTACCAACCACCATAGTAAAACAAAAAGATTATACATACTGGGTACCTCTTAGGTAATTTTGTTGCCACTTTAGCAATTGATTCCCTTGTGAAGCTTGAAGTAACAATTACCACATAACGTCCATTGTGAAACTTGAAGTAACAATTACCCACGTAACGAAAGCATGGAACAACATGGCATACCATGAAACCAATGTAAGTTCTACAACCTACCTCTTTCATAGTGTGCCTTTTGATGCATATATTACACCGTAATGAAAAGGTACTTTATCACAATCAAGTCGTCACCACGTGTCATCGCCTCAAGCAAAAAACATAATAATAATAATAAACAAGGGAAAAAGTTGCGACGAAGCTAAGTCCCCGCCAAATGGTGGTAGGAGATATTTTTGAATTTTAGGTAATGTTGATGAACTAAACATGGCAATGTGATGGAGGAGCATCCAACTCATATTTTCTTTGGTTGATGACCCGACCT
Organism: Larix kaempferi; assembly: GCA_027924585.1. Taxonomy (NCBI): domain Eukaryota; kingdom Viridiplantae; phylum Streptophyta; class Pinopsida; order Pinales; family Pinaceae; genus Larix; species Larix kaempferi. The sequence goes on from BSBM01001259.1 coordinate 2,512,114, forward strand.
TCCATGTAATCACTTCTGTTGATGTATATGTAACTTCGGAATGTATTTCACATATATTATATTGTATTCCTATAGAGATGGTATTATTCCTCTATACGGAAGTGTCGTCATTTATATTGTAAGTGTCGTAACTTATACTTGATGGGTTATTAGACCACCTTGTTTGGGGTCGGCCCTGTATAAGTCATGTGGGTCAAAGGGTTATTAGACCACCCTATTGGGGGTCGGCCATGTGGGTCAAAGGGTTATTAGACCACCCTATTGGGGGTCGGCCCATTCAGCATTATGTTATGTGGTTAAGTTCGAGCCTACATGAGTTAGGTAAAAAGGCAAGTCAAGTCAAGTATAAATAGAGTGCGGGAGGCACTCTATTTACTCACTCTCACTTATCACACATGCAATCAAGGAGGAGTGGTGCACTTATGGAGGAGGAGGATCTGCTTCTAGGTTATGGCTATCTCTCTTGGTTGGTTGTATCATTGCTCTATCTATCTCTGAGGAAGTTATTGGGGTTTTTCACCTTTATGGTTTTCCCCAAGTAAATCTTTGTGTCTCTTGTGTGCTTGCATTATTGTCTCCATGATTGATATGCTGTAGATATGCTGTACATGTTGTTCTCTCAGTTAAGATCCTAGATCAGATTGAAGTAAATTCTGAAAATTTAACATGGTATCAGAGCTAGCCTGAAAGAAGGCATGATATGGCATGTATGACACTTGTTGCACTTACGATGCTAGGGCTTGATATAGCAAAAACCAGTCATCGTAGCACTTTCGCTATAAATCCGTTTTGGAGAATTTTTCGGATCTGAAATTGTTACAGGCCAATGCTAAGATCTCCAGGTATCTTGTGTCCAAAGGAAAACCTCTAATTCGTTGTACTTTGTGATTTATGACTTGTACAATATAGGGTTTCTGCCTCTTCCAGATCTGAGTCAAAATCAGGTGACCTTGGGAAAAAGGTCATATCTTGGGCTAGGAAGCTCCAAATGAAATTTCGTAAAAAGTGACAGGTAGTACACAGTCTGCACTATCTCAGAAAACTTTTTCAGAGGCCGAAGTTGAACCAGTGACACGTGGCACGCCGTACAAGTGCGATCTCCTGTATTATCCCATAAACAGGTCACGTTGCGACATTTGGCATAACTCTCTCTCAGAGAGTCCAATTGAGGTCAGACCTGTCAAGATGGAAAGGTAACAGGCCGAGCTATCTCAGAAACCTTTTTCAGAGGCCGAAGTTAAAACAGTGACACGTGGCACGCCGTACAAGTTCGCTCTCCTGTTTTATCCCAAAACAGGGCACGTTGCGACATTTGGCATAACTCTCTCTCAGAGAATCCAATTGAGGTCAGACCTATCAGGATGGAAAGATAACAGGTCAGGCTATCTCAGGAAACTTTTTCAGACCCTGTGGATCAAAAATTTCGGAGTTACACCAGAAACAATCAGGTACATATTTCTGTCAAAACAGAATTATTTTTTGGTACCTTCATTCATGGCTTCCGGAATTTAGGGCTTTGAAGAAAGTTGGAATTTTTGTAATCGGAGACCACGGCTGGATGCTACTCATCAAAATAGAAATTTAGAGACCAAGATCAGAATATTTGGTTGGGCAGAAGGCCGGGCTTGATTAGACCCTAGTTCGGGACTTTGATCAGAAAAGTGGAAAATTAGGGCTTCTGTAAAAATGGGAATTTTTGAAATCCGTGACCACGGCTGGAAGCTCCTCAGAAAAATAGAAGCTTAGAGCCTTGGATCAAACATTTTTATTGGGAAGAAGAGTGGGCTTCATCAAACCCCAGTTCAGGGTCACGTCCAGTGAATCCGGAAGTTTCAAAGGCAAAATTGAGGAGTGAAACTTTGCAGTCTTCAAATTTTGAATATACCAGCTTGATTAGCTCATCAAGGCGCATAATTCTATCCTTTCGGAAGTTTGAAATTCAAAGTTTGAATTTTTGGGGTTTCTCTGACAAACCCATATCCAGCTCCAGTTCCAGTTCTTGCAAATCAAGTGGATTGGGTTAATCCTAGAAGAAGATGGATTGGTCACTTGCATAAGTGAAGAAGTTCATGTTTCAGAGGGAGATGAGGCTAAGGCCTTACATAAGAAGATTACAAGTGATTTCGACAGGTATGACTCATCGAGGTATGTTTTGAGATTTGTTCATAATTAAGTTTACGGTATGTTTGTCTTCATGTTATCACGGTTAGTACAATCTTGATTTTAGACTTGTCAGATCACCTTAATAAAATTATGAATGCATGATAGAAGTCATTCATTTATTAGGAGTATGAAACTTATGTTTGTACTAACACATTGTGATGTTGTATGAGTTTTATGTTGTCTACTAACATGAAAGGTACACCAAGAAGACAAATCATGTTCTGGTTCAAGAACATATGATCATGATGACATGAGGACAAAGATTAATCCATTGTCATGGATCTCATAAAAGATCCATTTACGAGGTATGTATAACTTGGTTTTATAATGGTTAACCTATGAGATATACAGGTTACTAGCACAAGTCATTGAAGAAGAACAAGTAGACATCATATGAGTATGTTAGACATAATTAGCTAGCATGCTAATCCAGGTATGTTTTTCCTATATCAAGTTAGAATCTCACCTTATGATAAGATCCTTTATTTAAGTATACTTGGCATGATTGATTATGATTATTCATTGAAGTTAGTACTCATGGGTTTAGGCATATTATGATTTTTACTTTGATTGATGATATGACTAACCAGAAAAGTCCTATGGTCAAATAGGAATATAAGTAAAAGAATTATGTCTCTTATATTGATTGATTTGACTAACCAGAAGAATCATGAAGGTATAGGTTTGAGTAATTACAGGTTTAGACATGTTATGTTTCTTATGATTTGACTAACCATAAGAATCCTACATAAACCTTGAATGCTAATGCTTATTATTTTCTGTTTGAAATGATCATGACTATACATGCTTGAGATTATTGTGTTTTAATAGTATACTAATGAATGTATGATTTTATATGAGATCACAAGGATAACACATTCATGATACTAATAAGCATGCATAGGGACCAAGGATGAATATGAGTTCAAGAACAGGTAATCCAGGAAGCAAAGATCAAGAGGGAGTACACTCCTGTGGTTTATGCAAGGATGCAGATATTCAGAGGGAGTTGACCATCTCTCTACATTCCACAACAGAAAGGTGTAGAAGAAGCTACTGCAGATTAGGACTCCAGCAGCTCCTGCAAGAAAGCAAAGACTCAGAGGGAGTCCACCCAATGAACAAACAAAGATAAGTATTTTAATTTCTTGCATATGTGTTTGTTTAAATAAAATTGTTCAATGATGTATATGCTCATGGTCTTAGACTTAGGTTGTGTATTATGCATATTAGAATAATTGCATTGATGAACAGTATACTCCTAATATGCATGGGTAAGTGGCCTATGGCACTGTACAACATTCCATTGCTACTTATCTAGAATGAAACCTCTTTGCTGACATATTGGGAGTTGTGCACACTCTTAACAATGTTGTGGTAGAGATTGGAAGGCATCTAGAAAGTTACAGAATATGGATAAATGTTGTATTGAAGCATTGGCTAAGATAATTGCATGACTGTATGGCATATTTCTTTATGTGTAAGAATTTGTTCTGAAAACTATGAGATGTTTTCTAATCATGCAATTTAACTTGTTGTGTAGGAAAGATCGTATGCCATCTCCTACAAAAGAAGAACTACAACATTTTGTTCCAGCAACAAAGATATCTATTGAAGATATTGAAGATATTGAAGTTCCCAGGATCTGGGATGAAGAAATGAAATGCCATGATCCGTCGATCATAAAGAATGATGTTCGGGATGTAATCCCAAGACATGAAGGGAAGTTTGCTATGACTTCCAAATGGAACTATCAGATCAAGCATGTTGCAGATGCCAGCATAGAGAAATATAAAAGTGATGAAATAGAAAATACACCAGATGGATTCAAGACAGCTTCCTTGAATGGTGTAGTTGAAGAAGAAGTGTATGTGGAGCAGCCACTTGGTTCTGAGACACATGATAGGAAATCATATATGTGCAGAACTTGGTATGGTGAAGATAGATTGATTGCCGACACGCAGCGGAAGCTTACTACCGAGTTCGAGATGAAGAACTTGGGGATGATGCACTATTTGTTTTTGGCATGGAGGTGTGGCAGAGTGCAGAAGGAATCTTCCTTGTACAAGGGAAGTATGCAGTAGAGATCCTGAAGAGGTTTGGGATGATGGATTGCAAATCCATGGCCACACCTATGGCATCGAATCTGAAGCTTCTTTGTGATGCTTCATCTGAGCCAGTTGATGTTTCTATGTATCGTCAGATTATTGGGTCCTTGATGTACCTGACGAACACGAGACCAGATATTTGCTTTGCTGTGAACACATTGAGCCAGTTCCTGACGGATCCGAGGAGTGTTCACCTGGTTGCTGTAAAGCATGTTCTGAGGTACCTGAAGGGTACAGTGGATTATGGGCTCAGATATGAGGCGAATCAAAAGTTTAACCTGCAGGGTTATGTTGATTCAGATTGGGCTGGCAGTGCTGCAGATAGGAAGAGCACATCTGGGTGTTGCTTCAGTATGGGATCAGGTGTGATCTCTTGGTTTAGCAGGAAGCAATCCTGCGTAGCACTGAGTACAGCTGAGGCAGAGTATGTTGCAGCCTATTCAGCTAGTTGTGAGGCAGTATGGCTACGGAAGCTACTGTCTGAGTTATTTGATCTCCCGTTGGAAGCTACTGATATCTTCTGTGATAACCAGAGTTGTGTGAAGCTATCCGAGAACCCAGTGTTTCATGACAGGTCGAAACACATAGAGATCAAATACCACTATATCAGGGATATGGTGGAGAGAGGAGCTGTGAAGCTCCTGTATGTTGCGACGGACGAGCAGATTGCAGATGTGCTGACGAAGCCACTAGCCAGGGTGAAGTTCGAGTACTTCAGAGAGAGGCTTGGTGTTATTCAGATCGAGGACACTTCGAGGAAGAAGTGATGGACACATTTGCTGAAGCCATTCCAAGCATGTTGGAAGGAGGAACCTTCACATGGCTGTGGATGTAAGCGCTGGATGATGAGCATCAGGATGATGTTCTAGTTTCTGCTTGATATGATCAGTTGGATCATTTTATGTATGTATGTACGCATCATGTTGGATGCTGGATATGATCAGTTGGATCATTTTATGTATGTATGTACGCATCATGTTGGATGCTGGATATGATCAGTTGGATCATGTGTATGTATTTTATATGCATCATGTTGGATGCTTGGACCATGTATCTGTATATGTATCAGGTGGATACATTGTATGATCAGGTGGATCATGTATGGTGATATGTATCATGTATTTGTATTTGTATCAGGTGGATACATTGATGATCAGGAGGATCATGTATGATGATATGTATCATGTATTTGTATCAGTTGGATACATTAATGATCAGGAGGATCATGTATGATACTTGGTATGCATCATGTAGATGCATTGATGATCAGGTGGATCATGCAGCAGGATGTTGCAGTGATGATCAGGATGATCATAGATGACAAGCTTCAGTATGTTGCTCCAGATGACATGCAGCAGGATGTTGCAGTGATGATCGGGATGATCATAGATGACGAGCTTCAGGATGTTGCTCCAGATGACATGCAGCAGGATGTTGCAGTGATGATCAGGATGATCATAGATGACGAGCTTCAGGATGTTGCTCCAGATGACATGCAGCAGGACGCTGCAGTGATGATGATCAGGATGATCATGGATACATCAGGATGATGTATGGTGAGTATCAGGTTGATACTCTATGGCCGTGGATCAGGTTGTGCAGATGAGCATGTAATTCGTTGCCCTGGGAGATTTGCAGATGGTCTTGCGAGGTTTTGCCTATGGCATGTAATTCGTTGCCCTGGGACATCTGGCAAATGCTCTTTCGAGGTTTTGCTCTGGGAGGACATGTAATTCGTTGCCCTGGGAGATCTCCAGATAGTCTTGCGAGGTTTTTCCTATGGCATGTAATTCGTTGCCCTGGGATATCTAGCAGATGCTCTTGCGAGGTTTTGTCCTATGGCATGTAATTCGTTTCCCTGGGAGATCCGATAGGTTGGGCTATGTGCCCGTAATCAGTCCTGGGATGCTCTTGCGAGGTTTTGCCATGACCACATGTAATTTGTTGCCCTGGGAGATCCTATAGGTAGAGCTGTATGCTCGTAACAGCCTGGGATGCTCTTGCGAGGTTTTGTGGTGAGGTCACATGTAATTCGTTGCCCTGGGAGATCCTATAGGTAGAGCTGTGTGCTCGTAACAGCCTGGGATGCTCTTGCGAGGTTTTGTGACGCACGTAAAAGTCCTGAGGATTCCACAGTATGGCCAGTGATGATGAAGACCTGCAGGTGGTGGGCCTACATCCAGTATGAAAAAGGACTGGCTCTGTAGAACTTCTTATGACGAGTAGATTCAGAGATTGATTGAGATAGCAGCAGCAGTGACGATGATGATGACTCGATGACGATTATCCAGTGATGATGATCCAGAGAAGATGACTTGTGCTAGAAGAACTGTGCTGAGAAATACCTTCCTAGTTAAGAGGGAGTGTTGATGTATATGTAACTTCGGAATGTATTTCACATATATTATATTGTATTCCTATAGAGATGGTATTATTCCTCTATACGGAAGTGTCGTCATTTATATTGTAAGTGTCGTAACTTATACTTGATGGGTTATTAGACCACCTTGTTTGGGGTCGGCCCTGTATAAGTCATGTGGGTCAAAGGGTTATTAGACCACCCTATTGGGGGTCGGCCATGTGGGTCAAAGGGTTATTAGACCACCCTATTGGGGGTCGGCCCATTCAGCATTATGTTATGTGGTTAAGTTCGAGCCTACATGAGTTAGGTAAAAAGGCAAGTCAAGTCAAGTATAAATAGAGTGCGGGAGGCACTCTATTTACTCACTCTCACTTCTCACACATGCAATCAAGGAGGAGTGGCGCACTTATGGAGGAGGAGGATCTGCTTCTAGGTTATGGCTATCTCTCTTGGTTGGTTGTATCATTTCTCTATCTATCTCTGAGGAAGTTATTGGGGTTTTTCACCTTTATGGTTTTCCCCAAGTAAATCTTTGTGTCTCTTGTGTGCTTGCATTATTGTCTCCATGATTGATATGCTGTAGATATGCTGTACATGTTGTTCTCTCAGTTAAGATCCTAGATCAAATTGAAGTAAATTCTGAAAATTTAACAACTTCCAGAAGGATTGGTTCGTTGTTAAGTAGATAGGATAAGTTTTAGTTTGTAATAAGTGGCAATTTTCCATTATTCTCCTTGAACCCTGCGAGGAATTCTTCAAGGATAGATCTATGCTATTAGGATTTATTTTATTAGATATTCAGATCCAATCTATTCGGATTTGACAGGTTTTACTGAGTATTATTTAAAGAATTAAATTGTAACAAACTGTGTGTGAGAATGAGTGCATAGACGTGTATGTAGAGGGAGTGGATAGAGAGTATGGAATGAGGAGTGCAGAGACTATGGAGAAAATGAAATTCTAATCAATTGAATGAAGAATAGAGATCCAGACTCTACACATGTTTGATTCTCTTCGTCTCTCCTTCTAGTTCTGTGTTTAGTGTGAATTCACTCCACATAACTCTGCGTATAGCTCTGCGGTTTCATGTCATTGTAACCTTTGAATTATAGGAGTAATTGATCCTTTCAGTGATCAATTCAATGAATATTTCATAGGATTAATGAAGTGTTCTTTCTACAGGTCTAACAATACTCAAAGATTTCGCTGACTTGACAAATCAACTTTTTTTAGTTGTTGACTAAATTGGGAAAGGAGTTTGACTAGACCTGTTACTCTTACCTGGCATCATATTTGGTATCAGAGCAGGTTAAAGATGCCACCAAGACAAGGGATAGCACGTGGAGTCCACTTGGGATGAGGACATGGAAGAAAACCTGCAGAAACAAATATGCAGAGGGAAATGACAAGATTGGAAGCAAGGTTAGAAGCTCTGGAAAGACAAAACTATGTAGACAATTCAGACAACAGTGATGCAGAAGAAGAATCCCCTGATGATGAAGAAGAAGTTTTCGAAGAAGTCAAAGTTCTGAAGATGCTGATGAAGGCTAGTAGCAGACCTAGAGTGGAGGTACCTATGTTTGAAGGTAATTTAAATGTTGAAGAACTCATGGATTGGATTAATGCTATGGATAAATATTTTGATTTTGAAGAAATTGAAGAAAAGAAGAAAGTAAGATATGCAGCTACCAGAATGAAGGGACATGCATCCATATCGTGGGATGAACTCCAGATCCATCGAGAAAGGAGAGGTAAGTCAAAAATAATTTCTTGGGATAAGATGCTACGTAAGATTAAGAGTCAGTTTATTCCTAAGGACTATCAATTGACCCTTATTAGACAATTATAGAACCTTAGACAGAAGGCCATGACTGTAAAAGAGTACACAGAAGAGTTTTTTAAATTGAGTATTAGAGCAGGATAGAACCAGAGAGACATAGAAAGAGTAGCTAGATACATCAATGGATTGAGATATGATATACAGGATGAACTCAGTTTGTTAAACTTGAAAACAATAGAAGATGCATATCAGGTAGCTTCTAAGGTTGAAGAAAAATTATTAAGAAAACATAACTAGAGAAATAAGGGAAATAATATTGTCAAGGGTAGAGGACCTCTAGTAAGAGGAGGAAGAATTTCTGAAGATGATGCTGAAAGTTCCAATAGTCATCCATCACAGTGAGGGGGATTCAGAGGAGGTCGAGGACGAGGCAGATCCAGAGAGCTAAAATGTTATACTTGTGGAGATATTGGACATATGTCTTGGAATTTCCCAAGAAATTAGTCTTCAGGTCAGAGGAATGTGAATGTTGCAGAAGCTCAGGGAGAGACAATAGATGAAGCAAAAGGGAATAACACTCCCAAAGAAGGTGAATCTCTCATGTTGAAGAGATTTCTAGTGAAAACAGAGAAGCAAGTAAATGAACCAACCCAAAGGAATAATTTGTTCAAAACAAGGTGTAAGTGACAAGTTAAGTGTTGCAAAATGGTTATTGATATTGGTAGTACTGACAACTTGGTTTCTACAGAGATGGTAGAGAAGCTAGGATTGAAAAGAATGAAGCATCCCACTCGCTACAAAGTGTCATGGCCGTAGAAAGGACATCAACTCTTGGTGAATGAGAAGTGTAATGTAGAATTCCAAATTGGTACTTACAAGGATGAGATTCTATGTGACGTTATGCCTATGGATGTATGCCATATACTCTTAGGAAGACCATGGCAGTATGACAGAAAGGTTGTTCATGATGGGAGAAAGAATGTTTATTCTTTGGAGAAGGATGGGAAGAGATATACCTTGTCACCCTTGGAGGATGATAAAATTCAATAGTGTTCCAATTCAAGTGTTCTGTTGATGACAGGAAAGGAGTTACTACAAGAAGTTCAGAAAGATGAAGAACTACACTTTGCTATCATTGGCAAACCAAAGGTAATTTTGAATCCTACCAATTTGAATGATTTTCCTATTGAAATTAAAACTTTGCTTGATGAGTGTGCTGATATCATTGTGGATGAACAACCAAATGAATTACCTCCTGTGAGAATAATTAGTCATCACATTGATCTAATTCCTAGTGCAAGTTTGCCTAATAAAGCAGCATACAGATTAAATCCTTGAGAAAATGAAGATATTAAAGAGCAAGTGCAAGAATTGTTGGATAAAGGATTGGTCAAAGAAAGTTTGAGTCCATGTGCAGTACCCACTGTACTCAGTCCGAAGAAAGATGGTGGGTGGAGGATGTGCATCGACTCAAGGGCAATCAATAAGATTACTATCAGGTATATATTTCCCTTGCCTAGAATTGAAGATCTCTTGGACTATTTGAGTGGTTCGAAATATTTTTCAAAAATAGATATTAAGAGTGGATATCATCATATTAGGATAAGGGAAGGGGATGAATGGAAAACAACTTTTAAAACTAATGATGGATTATATGAGTGGTTAGTAATGCCATTTGGGCTTACTAATGCACCCAACACTTTCATGAGATTGATCAATGAAGTTTTGAAAGAATTTACGGGGAAATTTGTGATAGTGTATCTAGATGATATTTTGATTTTCAGTCAAGACATAGAAGAACACTTGAGACACCTTCAGTTGGTATTGGAAACTTTACAAATAGAGAAATTGCTGATAAACCTGAAGAAAAGTAGTTTCGTGAAGAAAGAATTGGTTTTATTTAGGATTTATAGTTTCAGAAGAAGGACTGAAATGGATCCTGACAAAATACAAGTAATTCTGAATTGGCTTGTTCTGGAGAATGCTGGTGAGGTAAGAATTTTTCATGGACTTGCTAGTTTCTATAGAAAGTTCATTAGAAATTTTAGTCAGATATGTGCACCTTTGATAGATACTTTTAGAGGAAGTAGACAACCCTTCAAGTGGACAGAAGTGGTTGACAGAAACTTCAAGTTGTTGAAGAAAAAGGTGACTAAAAAGCCTTTCTTGGCCTTGCCTAGTTTTGACAAAGTGTTTCAGGTAGAGACATATGCAAGTCGAATAGCAGTGGGAGCATTTTTGAGTCAATAGCAAAGGCCAATGGCATACTTTAGTGAAAAGTTGAATGAAGCAAAAATAAAATATTCTTCATATGACAAGGAATTATATGCTATTGTGCAGGCTCTAAAGAAATGGAGACATTATTTAATTCCAAAAGAGTTTGTATTGTATTCTGACAATCATTCTTTGCAATACATAAAAAGTCAGCCAAAACTAAATCAAAGACATGCAAAATAGGTAGAATTTATGCAGAACTTTACCTTTGTTATCAAACATAAGAGTGGAAAATCTAACAAGGTTGTTGATGCTTTGAGTAGGGTGAATCTCGTCTTGTAGGAAGTTAAAGTAAATACTTTGGTATTTGGAAATCTAATTGGTATGTATAAAGAAGATTCAGATTTCAAAGAAATATATGAAGCATATGAGAATCCTATTTTCTATAATAAGGGTCAGTGGTTAGATTATGTGTTACAGGAAGTTCTGTTGTTCAAAGGAAGTAAGTTATGTATTCCAGATTGCTCAATGAGGGAGAATTTAATCCAAGAAAAGCATAGTGGAGGACTTTCAAGACATTTTGGGTAGGACAAGACTTTTGCAGTAATAGGTAATTTTTACTTTTGGCCAAAAATGCAGCGTGATGTGAAAAGGTTTGTTGAAAGATGCAAAGTATGTCAGCATGCGAAGGGAAGAAGTCAAAACTCAATTTTATATCAGCCATTGCCTATTCTAGCTAGGCCTTGGGATGCAGTAAGCATGGATTTTTTTTTAGGTTTACCTAGAACTCAGAGAGGTCATGATTCTATTTATGTTGTGCTAGATAGATTTTCCAAAATGGCTCATTTTATTGCGTGTAAGAAAACAAATGATGCAACTAATATTGCTAACCTATACTTTTCAGAAGTTGTAAAGTTACATGGGTTACCTTTGAGTATTATGTCTGACATGGATACAAAGTTTGTTGGTAATTTTTGGAGAACTCTATGGAAGAAGTTGGGGACTAATCTCGGTTTTAGTTCATCTCATCACCCTCAAAATGGTGGACAAACAGAGGTGGTGAACATGAGCTTGGGGAATATATTGAGAAGTTTGGTGTATGAACATCTAAGACAATGGGACTTGGCTTTAGCTCAGGCTGAGTTTGCTTATAATGATTCACCTAACAGAAGCACAAGAATGAGTCCTTTTCAGATTGTCTATGGGATGCATCCAAGAGGTGTATGTGAACTCTTAGAGATTTGGGAAAACAGGAGAGAAGGAGTGCAGAAGGCGAAGAATTCACAATTAGCATTCATGAGCTACAAGAGAACATCAAGAAAAGATTACAGGAAAGTATAGAGAAGTATAAACAACGAGCAGACTTGAAGAGAAGAGAAGTAAATTTTCAGGTTGGGGATTTAGTAATGGCCTATCTCAGAAAGGAGAGGTTCCCAAAAGGGACTTATAATAAATTGAAACTTAAAAATATTGGAACTTGTAAAATATTAAGGAAGTTTTCTGCAAATTCCTATGAGATTGAGCTTCCTTCTGACCTTCAAATTTCACCAATTTTTAATGTTTCATATTTATATGCTTTCAAAGATGCATGTATCCAGACAGATAGTGTATCTTCATATGGGAATGATATAGCTATTGATTGGCAATGGCAACTTCCACAGAAAGAGAAGTCTCATATTGAATCCATCCTTGACAAAAGAATATTAAAGGAGACCAAGAACAAAACTCTTTTTCAGTACTTAGTCAAATGGAAGAATCAACCTACTGAAGATGCAACCTGGATGATAGAAGATGAAATTTCCAAATACAATGTAAATCTTGAAAATATTATGAAGAATTATTTTCTTCCCTAGGAGTATGATGCAAGAGCATCTAGCTCATATGTTCTTTGGTTGATGACTCAACCTTCCATGTAATCACTTCCAGAAGGATTGGTTCATTGTTAAGTAGATAGGATAAGATTTATTTTGTAATAAGTGGCAATTTTCCAAGGATCAGTTTTATTTTGTAATAAGTGGCAATTCTTCAAGGATAGATCTATGCTGATAGGATTTCTTTTATTAGATATTCAGATCTAATCTATTCAAATCTGATAGGTTTTGCTGAGTTTTATTGGACCTGTTACTCCTACCTGGCATCACAATGGATGATGCAGTTGTGCATGTTGACGAAGTGGACAATGTTATGGCGCGGCGTGCAACAAATGGTATTGAGAAATTAAGCATAGTGCAACGTAACATAGGAGGGGATGCCACTTTCATGAGTATATTGTCATATAGCTCTTCATCCCTAAAGGACTAACAAATATGTATGATGTGAATGAGAGTGGTTGGGGTGACATGGTACCTATAGTAATTTCAGCATACAAAACTATGTATAAAAAGTTGTTTCATTAGACAACATCCAAGTTTGTATATGGACAATAGGCAATTTCACTCCTAGATTTTAGTGCTTAAATTGACCTAGCGAAAGCAAATGAGAAATGATTATCAATTGAACAAAAAAAGCACCGAAAGGCCTAGAAATGGACTCGAGCAATGTAGATGTTGTTTTACTTTATGACATCAAAGTTAAGCGAAAATCATGAAAAATGGAAATAATCTATATTAGAACTAATGTTGTTGAATACATTAAACCACCATTAAACCCTATTCACTATAAAAAATAGACCAATAGTCATCAACTGCAACTGGACAATAACAATTAAAGAATGACATCAAGTTGGATAATGAGACCAATGAAAGCATATATATATATAACTACATTCTTCAATATAGGATGATTTGGTCCATCAGATGCAATAGACGACTATGAATGATGGTAGTATGTATGCTTAACTATATTTGAATGAACTTTATACATGTTATTATTATTCAATTATAAGTTGCTTGTTGAAATTCAGGACAATCTGCACTTGCTTATTATTATCTTTAGGTCTTGGACTATTAACCTAGGAAAAAATTAACTCTTAATTAATAAAAGCCATTTTCAATTTTACTCCATGAACAAACTATATCATTTTTTATATAATTTATAAAATGAGTAAAATTTAAATATTAAATTAAATATTATGAAAATTAAAAATATTAAAAAAAAAAAATATAAATCGTTATTTGATGTAATTGGATGTTGTATATTGTTTCATGCATAGAAATAAGGCTAAATGAGAATAGAAAGTATATAATTTCAAGAAAAACATTCTTAACTTTTTGCTTGGAATATTATTAGTCCCTGCCAAGGCAAGGATATACTTTCCATTGGAAAGTCAATGGTATTTGACTTTCATTAGTTTTGAAATTTTTTTGAAATATTAATGTTATTTTCATAATGTTTTAAAAAAAAAGTATTAATTTGATTTTTTTGAAATTTTTTTTTTTTTTTTGAAAACTGAAAAATTGCTTTTTTCAATGGTGAAGGACAGTTATGATATGACATAAATGCCTAGAGGAGAGGCTTAAATTCTCAGAAATTAAAATAAAAATAAAATAATTTAAAATTTAAAAAATTTAGAATTTTACACATCATCACTTTTAAAATTTATTTTATATAATCCAACAATCTTAAAAATAAATACACGGGTTACATGGGTCATGGCTATGGAGTTGTGGGGCACCGAAGAGGGAGATCAAAGTTGGTTAATTATTTTTTGTGTGGTTTAATGTTACCATCTTTCACACGAGTCTCGACTTGCGCATTAATTAACCTTGTTACAAGGATTTATAATATTTATCATCAGTTTTTTTAATATAATCCAAAAAATTTAGAGTAAATACACGGGTGTAACGGGATTTGATATCCATCTCTGGTGCCCTGCAACTCCATTTCCATGACCTTTTTTGTCTGGTTTAATGTTACCAGCTTTCACAGGAGTCTAGGATTTCCCATTAATTAACCTTGACTGCATTCTGGATTTAGCATTTAATTTGGGCATTTAGGGTTTATGAATTTATTCTAGTATTTGGGATGATTTTGCTTGAATGGAATGCATTCAACATTTAATTTAGGTTGTACAACATGATGTGGATACAGATTTAACAATGGAGGCTATATCGAGGATTTATTATGACTGTATTGCAAGCAGAAGCATCCAGATTGTTGTGATTTATCGTAGTTTGTCTGTGAAGTAGAAGCCTCCATAATTGTCTCTGTTTTTGTTCCCGTGGTTGGATATCCTAGTTTGTGCTGCATTAGACTCTTCCTGCTTGATATCTTGGTTCTCTCCTATGCTCGAGGTCAGCAACTCCTCGATACGTTCGTTTCCATCCGTGCTCGAGGTCAGCTACTAATTTTGGTTAATTTGTAATTTTTTTCATTATGTGATTGATTTGTTACTTCATTATCCTATGACCATTTTATGATTCAACTACTACATATGTATTTGATATTGTGACTTTGAGTGCTACAAGGCTTGTATATCTGTTAAATGAGTTAATTCAAGTAATTGCAAGTTTATCTGATTGATGCATTTTCCTATTTTGCTTTTAATATTAAGAGTAAGAGCATTTTCATTCACCTTATTTTGAACAAATCTCTTAATTTGGATTACATTGTTTCAACTTATAATGTCATTATATCTAGAAAGTTGTAATAAATCCCAAAATATTTATGATTTTCGATTCTGGTTCTTTCTTGCAATTCCATATTGCTGGAATTCCCTTATGAAGCATAGGGCGATGCTCTACAATACAAATATTCCAGTCAGTATCCATGACTGGATTGTGCACAAAAGAGGTTTTGGTTGCTTGTATTGATGCAAGTTGATTTTGAAAGTTTTAGTTTGTGTAGTACAAATTTCTTAATTGCTATCATTTTAGTCTCTTATCCTAGCAAGTAGTTCTTGTTCCTACTGATGGTAGGTGAGTGTTTGTTGTTTGGAAATGATCAAGTTATAGGTTACAAACTCATTTAGTATTTGACTAATTCAATATTTTAATAAATGCCATTTTTTAGGGTTATTATTTGTCTTATTTTGTTACCAGTCTCCTCAAGATATTATTATTTAATATCATTGATTTGCTTGAAGTGAAGTTGAATCTGTTTATTTATGTTTTTAATTACATGTCATCAACAATGGTTACAAAATAGATTAGTGATTCAGCCACAATGAATCCCCATTTTTTCCAGTAATAATTTCGATCATTCCATTTTGGCAAAAGACAGTTAGCATATAATAGATAATCTATGCCCAAACAATATTGTCATATTCATTGAGATGGTTCTAATTTTTTTATAAGTAAGTATTTCATTAATTATATATAAAGATGGTTCTAATTGACTAAGGGGATGTGGCTTTGTTTTTATAAGAAATGATCATCTTTTGTAATAAAAGGAGGCTGTGGCCGCACTGTACTGTGAATTAATACAAAGCAAAATTGAAATTTCTACATACTATCTGCTTTGTGAATTAATACAAAGCAAAATTCATGGTTTCGAAAAGACCCAAAATTTTGAAATGACTGCCTACTATCTGAGCAGTTCTTACATTTTTGGCATATAACTCAGTGCTAGAAACCCTATTAGTATAAAGGATGATAAACTGAGCTATAGAAAAAACTACCTTTCAATGCATAATAAAACCTGGTCTTAGTAGAAAACATGCCCACCAAGGGCTTCCTGCTTGATGTGGGCCTGAAAGTTGAACTCCAGGGAAGCATTCTCATTTTCCATGTCTACTTGCACTTGCTCGACTGGTTCTTCATTCTTAATTGTTGCTCGAACATAACTGATATAAATCTTGGGAAGAGAAGCTAGAGAATGCAAACTCCTGACAAGACCTGGGACTAATTCATAAAGCATGTTGAAGACCTAGGACTACTTCCAATTTTTCTATTTGCTCACTACTTCTAAAATTCAATTTAACTTGTCATCTTACTGGTGTAATGAGAAAACTCCCTATAGATCCTCATCTAGAGATATATAGTCCCCTCCTTTGAATTCTCTGGAGATCTGAAATTTTGCAAGGGATACAGTGATTGGAGTTCTTATTATTAGTTTTTCAGAATTTTCAATCTGATCTAGGATCTTAACTAAGAGAACAACATGTACAACATATCTACAGCATATCAATCATGGACATAATAATGCAAGCACATAAGAGACAATAAACACACCAAGTTTCACTAGGGAAAACCATAAAGGTGAAAAACCCCACAACTTCATCAAATATAGATAGAGCAATGATACAAACCAAGCATAAGGCATAGTCTTCTCCTAGCAATAGCTTCTCCTCCTCCACAAGTGCGGCACTCTCCAAATGAGAGTATGAGTGAGAAAATGAAAATGATTAAATAGAGTGCCTCCCGCACTCTATTTATACTTGACTTGACTTGCCTAATAACCTTTACTAAGTCAGCATCAACTTAACAACATAACATAATGTTGACAAGGCCGACCCCCAATAGGGTGTTCTAATAACACTTTTACCCACATGACTCGTATAGGGCCGACCCCATTAAGGTGGTCTAATAACCAATCAAGTATAACTTACGACACTTACAATATAAATGACGACACTTCTATATAGAGGAATAATGACATCTCTATAGGAATACAAACACTTCCGTATAGAGGAATAATAGCATCTCTATAGGAATACAATATACATGGGTGAAATACATTCCGAAGTTATAATTACATCAATAGTCCTTTTTAAATAGGAAGGTATTTCTCGAAACAGATCTGCCAGCACAAGTCTTCTTCTCCGGATCATTGTCATTGAATCATCATCCTCGAATCATCGTCATGGTCATTGCTACTGCTATCTCAATCAATCTCTGAATCTACTCGTCATAGGAAGTTCTACAGAGCCAGTCCTTTTTCATACTAGATGTAGGCCCACCACCTGTAGGTCTTCATCATCACTGTCCATAATGTGGAATCCTCAGGACTGATTATGTGCATCAACAAAACCTTGAAAAGAGTATCCCAGGAATTTTACGAGCACACGGCTCAACCTATCAGATCTCCCAGGATCTTTTACATGTGATTGTCACAAAACCTTAAAAGAGTGTCTTTCCAAGCAATATCTCTAAAGAGCATCTGAGGCCTTTTTCATCATGTCTAGATCTCCAAGACTTATTACATGTGACCCCTACCACAAAACCTTAAAAGAGTGTCTTGCGAAGTAAGATCTCTAAAGAGCATCTGAGGCCTTTTTCATCATGTCCAGATCTCCAAGACTTATTACATGTGGTCCCCACAAAACCTTAAAAGAGTGTCTTGCCAAGAAAGATCTCTAAAGAGCATCTGAGGCTTTTTTCATCTTGTCGAGATATCCATAACTTATTACATGTGGTCTAGCAAAACCTTAAAAGAGTGTCTTTCCAAGCAAGATATCTAAATAGAATCTGATGCCTTTTTCATCCTGTCCAGATCTCCAGGAATTATTATATGCTACCCTTGCACAACCTGTCCATGGCCACAGAGTATCAACCTGATACTTCACCATATGATCATCCTAATCATCATAACTGCATCGTCCTGATGCATGTCATCTGGAGCAACATCCTGAAGCTCGTCATCCATGATCATCCTGATCATACAATACATCCACCTAATGCATACCAAGTATCTACCTGATACATATCCTCATACATGATTCACCTGATCATACAATGTATCCACCTGATACATACACAGATACATGATCCACGTGATCATACAATGTATCCACCTGATATATATCAACATACATAATCTACCTGATCATACAACGTATCCACCTGATACATATACAGATACATGGTCCAAGCATCCAACATAATGCATATACATATACATGATCTAACTAATCATAACAAGCATCCAACATGATGCATATACATATACATGATCCAACTGCTCATAACAAGCATCCAACATGATGCATATACAGAGCAGTAACTAGAGCATCGTCCTGATACTCATCATCTAGTGCTTATATCCACAGCCATGGGAAGTATCCTCCTCTCACCATGCTTGGAATGGCTCCTGCAAATGTGTCCATCACTTCTTCCTCGAAGTGTCGTCAATATGAAGAACACCAAGCCTCCCTCTGAAGTACTCATACTTCACTCTGGCTAGTGGTTTCGTCAACACATCCACAACCTACTCATCCGTCGCAAGATACAGGAGCTTCACTGCTCCTCTCTGCACCACATCCGTGATATAGTGATATTTTATCTCAATGTGCTTCAACCTGTCATGGAACACTGGGTTCTTAGAAAGCTTCACACAACTCCGGCTGTCACAAAAGATACCAGTAGCATCCAATGGGAGATAAAATAACTCAGACAGTAGCTTCATAAGCCATACTACCTCACAACTAGCCAAACAAGCTGTAACATACTATGCTTCGGCTATACTCAGTGTTACGCAGGACTGCTTCTTTCTAAACCAAGAGGTCACACCTGATCCCATAATGAAGTAGCACCCAGATGTGCTCTTCCTATCTGTAGCACTGCCTGCCCAATCTAAATCAACATAACCCTGCAGGTTAAACTTTTGATTCGCATCATACTTGAGCCCATAATCAACTATACCCTTCAGGTACCTCAGAATATGCTTTACATCAACCAAGTGAAAACCTCTCGGATCCGTCACGAACTAGCTCAATGTGTTCATCGTAAAGCAAATATTTGGTCTTTTGTTTGTCAGGTACATCAAGGACCCAATCATCTGACGATACACAGTGACATCAACCGGATCAGATGAAACATCACACAAAAGCTTCAAGTTCGATGCCATAGGTGTGGCCATGGCCTTCCATTCCATCATCCCGAACCTCTTCGGGATCTCTACCACATACTTCGCTTGTCCAAGGAAGATTCCATATGCACTCTACCACACCTCCATGCCTAGAAAATAGTGCATCATCCCCAAGTCCTTCATCTCGAACTTGGCAACAAGCTTGCTCTTTGTATCAGCAATCAATCTATCCTCACCTGTTACAAACAGGTCATCCACATACAATAGTAGTATCACTGGATTGCCTTCCTAAACCTTGTAGTAAAGGTTGGAATCTGCTTTACTCTTGGTAAATCCCAAACTAGAGAGGAAGCCATCTATCCTTCCATACCAGGTCTTGGGTGCCTATTTCAAACCATACAGGGATTTCTTCGGTTTGCACACATGTGACCCTCGGTCATGTGTCTCAAACCTGAGTGGCTACTCCACATACACTTCTTCTTCGACTACACCATTCAAGAAAGTTGTCTTGACATCCATCTGGTTACCTTCCATTTCATCACTGCAGCCAGAGCAAGTACTAATCTGATGGAAGTGTATCTGGCTACCGGTGCAAACGTCTCTTCATAGTCAATTCCTCTTTCTGGGAGAAGCCACGAGCTACAACCTCGCTTTGTATTTCTCCATGATACCATCTGCAGCATGATTAATATTATAGATCCAATTGGAAGTCACAACAAACTTCCCTTCAGGTCTTGGGACCACATCCCATACATGATCGATTGGTACTCCTTGATCATGGCATTCTTCCTGAATCCTGGGAACTTCAATATCTTCAATAGATAACTTTGTTGTTGAACAAATGTTGTAGTTTTTATTTTGTAGGTGATGTTATACGATCTTTCCTACAAAACAAGTTAAATTGCAAGATTAGAAAACATCTCATAGTTTTTCAGAACAAATTCTTACACATAAATAAATATGTTATACAGTCATACAATTATCTTAGCTAATGCTTCAATACAACATTTATCCATATACCATAACTTTCTAGATGCCTTCCAATCTCTACCAGAACATTGTTAAGAGTGTGCACAACTCCCAACATGTGAGCAAAGAGGTTTCATTCTAGATAAGTAGCAATGGAATGTTGTATAGTGCCATAGGCCACTTACCCATCACATGCATATTAGTAGTATATTGTTCATTAATGAAATTATTCTAATATGCGTAATACACACCCTAAGTCTAGGAACATAGGCATATGCATCATTGAACAATATTATTTAAACAAACAAGTATGCAAGAAATGACAATTCAAATACTTATCTTTATTTGGTTGTAGGGTGGACTCCCTCTCATTATTTGTTTCCTTGCAGGAACTACTAGAGTGTGCTCCCTCTTGAACTTTGCTTCCTGGATTACCTGTCCTTGGACTTATATTCATCCTGGACCACTATGCATGCTTAAGTGTGCACTAGTGTCAGGATTGTGTGTTATAGCTTGAAATGACACCTCTCCATCCATGACGACACTTCTTGAGATCAAGTTCAGTCACACAATAGGACATTTGTGGATGGAGGAGTCATTTGGGGCACTAAAAATGGTTGAAATTACCTCATTCTTGACCCATTTGATGTATATGACCGTTAGGAACATTTTTTTAGACCAAACCATCTCCTGAAAATGAGCAGAAAAGCCTGTTTTTGGCCATTTTTTAACATGAGCGCGACTCCACTGTTGAAATAGTAGCGTGTGTACACGACTTTGTCTCATTTAAAGTAGCGCCCATTGCCATGTTTACACGACTTTGTCTACTATAGAGTAGCGTACACCCCTGTTTTGGTCAAAATCTCGAAATTCGAGTAAGTTAAGTTGGTTGGGAAACCTCTTGAGTGGTTATAACTTCTTTTCCTCTTTCTCATTGACTATATAAGGAGGGTAGAAGGGTCATGTGAAGGGACCAAGCCCAATTACAAAGTTATGCTGGAGGAATGGAGACCCTCATCCCCCTCTCTTGTGCTTCAGTTTTGGTAAACCCTAGTACAATTGCTTAGACGCTGGGATCCTTGGAGAACAGAAGCAGGAGACCTTGAATCTAGGTTTCGTGAAGTGCCAAGCTTGAAGGAAGGTATAACTTTATGTACTTGTTTTCATTCATTAATAAAGATCAGACGTTCTTCTCTTTCCAAATATGACCTATTAATGTGTCTTAGATTTGATTACTATTTAATTATAGTTTGATGTCTCTTTATATTATGGATATCAGTCTTATATATGTAGTCAAATGTATTTGAGAAAGGTATCAAGTTGTTTTGCAGGTCTGGGCATTGCTACATTGGATAAATATTGAAGAGTGAGGGAGGAAAAGCTAGGATCAACCTTCTGAATGAGGTGCCTACATCTCTAAACCCTAATCTCTTCATTTATTTATTGTACTTGCAGAATGCTTGTAAGTCTATCTTTATCACCGTAAGTTGGTAGTTTCTCCCCTGAACTATAGGTGTATTTTCCCCACAACAGAATGGCGACTCCGTTGGGGAAAGCCTAACTGCTTAGGGGTATCCAAGGTCATTTATTCAGTCTTGTTTGATGGTCTTTGTTCATTTTCTTGATTAGGATCAGTTAGTAGGATCTGTTTGACCCTACTAGGCTCTTACAGACCCTTCCCAGCCCTTGCAAACCCTTGTGGACCCAGGTGTGGTGGTTTTAACCCCATTTTGCCAACTTATTTCACTTGTACACTAATATTTGTACCACACAGTAGCGCCCATACGCTACTTTTCCTCTGCACAATAGCGCCCATACTGCTATGAGCGCTAGTTTCCTTCATACACAGTAGCGCTCAAAATCTGGGTTTGATTTTTTGAGTTTTTGGGTTGTGGACCCAAATCTGGGGGCTGTGGCTGCATTTTTTTGGGGTCCCTGATGACCCTAGGTCTGAGTTAAACCCCTGTAAGTGGTCTCCCATCCTTGTATTGATCTTACATTCATCATTTGAACCTCTTTTGATCAATTTGGGCTTGTTTGGAAAGTTTTGGGGCTTGTTTACCCAATTTGGGGGGTTGTGGACTCGTTTGGTGTTTTGTACCCTAATTTGTGTCTGACTGAACCTGCTTACCCCATTTCCATTGGATTTGAAACCTATTGAGTCTTCTTGACCCTGTTTGTATCTATTTTAGTGAAATTTATCTTTTATATTGGTTGTTTATCCTCCCTTATGCTTTTTAGTTTTCTTTTGTAGTGAAAGCTCAAGTGTTTTGGTTGTTGTTCAAGACCTTGTTTGCATTGTTTATGTGCAGACCTAACTTTACCAAATCATACTTCTTAGTAGGTCATTTGCTTCGTTTGGGTCTAAAAACAGTTTTTGTACTCTTTTCCCAATGTTTGGCATGCTTACATCAATAAGAATTTGAAAGTCATATTTGGTAACTTTTACTGTTTCATAAAGAGAACTTGAAAGTTTCTTCGCTTTGCTTTCATAGTAGGTTAGTTTCAGTTTTGTTTCTTACCTTTGAAAAGCATAAAGAATTTTGATTCATTTTCTAAATAGAGTACCTTGCAAGTGGCTTAAAAGATTTTAGAGTGTTTTGCATCAAAAAGAATAAGTTTTCGTTTGCATACCTAGTTGCTTGAGTAGCTGCATTCTTAGGTTTTGAGTTTATTTTTGTACATTTAGACTTTATTTTTACCTTTTTTTTTTGCATTCGAAAGATTAAAAAATTGCATTTGCACATGCATTCTAAATCAGAATTTTAAGACTTGCATTGAAAAGAAAAAGATTTGTTTGGTGGTAAATATTTCATTTTCAGTACTCTATCTCTATTATAACCACTCTCGCACACCCACTACCTTTTTAAGTAAGCAAGTAACCTTTAAAATGAACCCTAATAAAATGTATTGGTAACATTTTCTTTTCTAGGCTACACTACCCCAACTAGTTTTGGTTAGGATCTTGGGTTTAAAACACCTTAAACCACCCAAGATCACACATTACGCAAAAATCGTAGTGAGACTATCATAGGTAAGCCCACCTCACTCAAAACTTGCCTGGGATCTATGCAGTAGGTCATTGCGAGATCATATTGTTGAGAATACTCCTCCTACTTTCTGTTCGAGCATACGCCAGGATTGGATTGCGTATTGGGGACTCTTTCGAGTTTCGGGCTTAGTTACCCTGCCCACGCTTTCTGATTCGATCGGTGACTGTTCCCCCAGGAGTTTTCGGTGTTGTGGTATCCTTAGTATCTGACTCTAGGTTCATACACAGGTGACAGCAGAGGGTATATTTGTTGTACCTAAGACATACGTGGGAGGAAATCCCTTGCAGGTCTTTGGGAGGGAGGTTGGGTGATTCCAGCGCTTGCACCCTTAGTCATTGTATTGTGGACCCCGGGTAACTGTCTTTCTTCCTTCGTTGATCTATTCTGGGCCCTCATCATCCCAGACTCTTCTCCGAAAGGCATCTGTTTGCCTGGTTTGATTTACCTATGACATTTTTTAGTGGTGTGCTCTTTGTGCTACTAGCTTTAGTTTGCCTTAGAGAACTTCTTGTTCATTTGAGCAGGAAACTATGTCTAGCATTCCAGCGAGTGCCAATCAAGGTACCCCTGTTCCGGGGGACCCTTGTGTTGTTCCATTCATTAGAAACATTGGTACTCCCTTAATGGCTACTCTGAATCTTCCTGGATTCACTATTGGGTTGTCGGTTTGGTTGTTTTCCACTCTGAATGCCTTGCATGCTCCTGACGCTTCTTTTGTGAGCACCTCAAATCAAGAGCATCAGAACCCTGTGCCTCCCTTTCCAGTAACATCTTCTCCTCCTCCTTCTACCTATTGTGGCAAAAGTAGCAATACTAGTAACCAATAGTCTAAAAGGAATAGATAGGGGAAGAATAGGAAGAAGATGCCAAAACAAGGGGGCAGCAACCCAGTCTCTGTGAGTCACGCTGGGGGAAAACACCCTGCCTCTGCAAGTCATGCAGGGGGCACCTACCCAGCCTCTGGAGGTCATGTTGGGAGAAAAATTTTAGTCACTGAAAATCATACTGAAAGTTTGTCTTCAACCACTGTCAGTCATGTTGATGACACGTCATTGATCACTGCTAGTCATATTAATGACAAGTCACCAGTTCCTATGAGTCATACTGGAGACACCAGATCAGCCACTGCAAGTCATGCTGATGGAGTTGACATTGTCGACAAACCAAACAAACAGAAGCTTAAGTTCCCTTGTAAGTTTTGCGAGGGAGATCACCTTACTTACTTGTGCCCTGTACTTCCAGAAGTGCAAAAAGTGTGGTCCTTAGTTCAAAAGTCTTCTGCTTCTGAGCAACCAGCCTCTGTGAGTCATGCTGGGGGCAAGCTTTCAGCCAATGCTAGTCATGCTGAGAGTACTGACATTGTAAAGGAGTCTAAACCTATAGGACGGAAACCAAAGTTCCCTTGTAAACTTTGTAAGGGAGATCACCTTACTCACCGATGCCCTGCCATTCTAGAGGCAATAAGAGTGTGGTCCATGTATTAAGGAACCTCTGTTCCTGAGTTGTCTATAGATTCCCTACAGTCAGATCAACCTTTGGTTGATAAAGTGGTTGAACCAATGCAATCTTTGGTCAACCCCACTCTTCCTTCCGAGAGTGAATTGATCGAATCGATGCAATCTTCGACCAATCCCATCAGTCCTTCAGAGATTGATGCACCTACTGTGGAAATATTTTGCATTACCAGTTTGGATGTTCCTGAAAAAGGGGGCACTTCATCTATGCCGTGTGAACCCCTACCAAGCCCTAGGATTGTTTCCTTTGATTGGAATAGTCTAGCCGAGCCTCGTCTTCCTTCTTCGACACCTTTCCAGATAAAGGTTGATATCGGGAACCATACAGTTGATCAATGCATTGTTGATAAAGGTGCTTCTGTTAGTATCTTATCCGCTTATGCTTGGAGAGATTTGGGTTTCCCTAATGTTATTCCAGCTGTTAATTGGCCGTTGACCTTCGATAAAAGACCTAGTGAACTGTTTGGATTCCTCCGTCAGGCACCTGTTACTTTGGGTGGAAAAACAGTCTTAGTTGATTTTATGATTTTAAAGGACCCTATGGACTTTGATACGATCCTCGGGCGTGATTACATTTATGCTATGCATGCTGTGGTGTCCACGCTTTTTCGTGTGATGCATTTCCTTCATAACGAAAACATTGTCACCATCGACCAGCTTGCATTCGTTGATCCTCCTTATTACCCAACTATAGACCAGTCGGATCCCTCATCACTAGGCACTACTATCTCACATGGGAATGTTATGTCATATTGTTCCTTGAGTTCAAATGCTACTGAGAAGAAGTCTCCGAATTCATGCTTACCTTCTCGGGACTTGGTCCCAGCTTTTGACCAAGTGACACCTCCATCTGAATGTTTAGATATGTATTCTATCTGGGATGATATATTTCCTTCCAATGAAGTTTCCTAGAGTCTATAGTACAGTCTTCTATTCACTTGGATGTTGATCCAGTCACAGTTATGTCCAGCCCCAGTTTGACCTTAAAGTCTGATCTTCCTACTGTTGAGTCTTTGGACTCTCCTATAGATCCGCAAATCGGTGTTCCTGCTGAGTTTGATTCTGCTTCTAGAATTTTCAACTCCCATGATGATGAATTTGTTTCTACAGATTCCATCATGTCCTTCAACTTTGATCTTCATCCTGAAGTTGATCTTGTTGATTGTAAGTCCTCGGGCTTGGGTACCATAGAGTCTTCATTTGAAAACTCTGCCTTGTTTATGCCTGTTGTTGATGATAGTGAAGTTGAAAGTATTTCTACCACAGTGACTTGTATCGGGTCTTTCCTTACATATGTTTTAGATATGATCCTGGTACTAATGTTTCTTGGAGACAGGATTCTTAGCTGGATGTGTACTTGCTTACTGGTCATTTTCGACACCTTGTGCAACCATGTCAAGTATATTCGGAACCTTGCATATAGGTTTAGGCTTCCCCGTTGTTATGTTGCATTTGAAACTTTTGCCATCCGAATTCGCCATAGGGTCGAACCTGTTGGATATTGGTGTGTTAGCCATCTCTTTATGCATCGTGCACCAGTCCGACAGCAGAGCCTACCTAACATGGGTCACCCTAGTCAGCACCCTTATGCCATTCTGGTGCCCATGCTGAGTTTTTCTCATAGGCTTGGGAGCCTTTTTAGATTTACCATGACTTTGATAAGAAGCCTCATATCTTTCTTCCTCATATATTTCTGGCCATCCCTGATAAGGCTCCCATCTTTGTGTTCAAATTGCATATGCATCTGTTATGATCCCACTTGCGCTAATGAGCCTGAAGTCGACTTCCACGCTTTTAGCTCGTTATATAAGCCTCCATCTCTGATCTCATTTCCACTAAGTCCTGTATCATTTTGCCTTCTCAATTTGACACCTTTTACCTGGAGGAGACACACCCTGAGTGTCCTTATCTTGCTCATGTTCCTTGCATTAGGCATAGCTTTGTTCCATGCGCTTGGAGCTAGTTTTGCATGTCCCTGACACTCGTCTCCTCCCACTTTGAGCATTCTTCTTTTACTTCAAGCTCGTTAAAAATAGTAAGTAGGTTATGAGCAATATTCCACCTTTCCTTTGAGCTCGTTAAAAACAGTAAGGAGGCTACGAGCATTTCTTCCACCTTTCCTTCGAGCTCGTTAAAAACAATAAGGAGGCTATGAGCATTTCTTTCATCTTCACTTCGAACTCATTAAAAACAGTAAGGAAGTTATGATCATTTTCTATATCTCCTTGAGCTCATTAAAAATAGTAAGGAGGTCATGAGTTTACTTTTCCGGACTCGTTAAACCTTTACGGAAAATATCCCTATGGAGTTCTTTTAAGCCCTTTTCAGACTCCTTAAATAGGAAAAGTTTGCCAAGCATAGTTGTCTTTTCGGGCTCGTTAAAATAACTGAACCGACATCCACTTAGGTATAGAATTACCCATTTTCCAGGCCTTGGTGGATAATTTACGAAAAAGGTATACTCTAGGTATACTCTTGTATGCGCTAGAAGAGTTCTTCTTCCATTATTTTACACTTTTTCAGGGAAGGAGACTAACTTTATGAAAAAGGACCTTTGGAGTTGTCTTTAGGGTTTTCAAACTCTCGAAATGTGAAAACACCAAGCGAGCACATACCAATCCGGGCTCGATATAAAATCCACGGATAGGTGTATAGAGGACTGTTTAAGTTTTTCAACTCTATAAGCAAGAAAACACTGCCAAGCACAGACCAATCCGGGCTCGATATAAAATCCACGGATAGGTGTATGGATTTTTCTTCTAGGTTTTTCAGACTCCTTAAATATGAAAATACCGTCGAGCATGCTTTAGTTCTTTGTCAATCTCGTTAAAAATGAAAAAGGAAAGGGAAAGGAAGAATGTTACAATATCTTTCAATATGATGGCAGCAAGTCAACTATCTCCTTGAACAAAGCATCTGTTTTGAGTCTCTCAAACAAGTTGGGTTCTAGTATTGGCCTTAGGGTAAACTTGATCTTAGAGTTCTTACTCCTCCGTTTGGTTAGTCTTCCATTCATATGGAGAATCTGTTAATGTCTCCTACATTGCAGACTTGCGTCGTGGTCCCTTTGTGTTCAAATCTTCCTAAGTCACTCTTGTGTCGGGCTCACTGTTCAAGGATACAACCTGTGTCGGCCATTCTGCAGTTGCCTTGACCTCATGTGTCGGCCATTCCTTGGTGTTAGTATGTTTCATCATGTGTTCATTCCTACTCCAAATCAGCTCATACCTTTTGAGTGTCCCTCGTGTTGGATGATGGGGGATGCATTAAGGCCTCCCTTCCAATGGACTTCTTCCCATCGACTTCAGCTCATTATGATCTAGGAATGAAGTTTAGAGTTTCGGTTAGTACCTTGGGGATTGCAGTCATTAGTGGCAGTTTCCCTCGCTATTGGATAGATGGGAATACATCAATGTCTCCTATCCAATGGATTCTTCAAGTGTTCGATGGCAAGACCACTTATTCGCACTTGCTTGAATGTACTAAGTACCTTCGGTTCCATTTTCATTATTGGTGGACACCCTCGTGTTTGTTAACGGTATACATCAATGATCGGTAATCAAACGATACCTCCCATGTTCGACATCAACTCATTCATTCGCATGGATAGGTTTGTACCTTGGGTTGTTTTTAGATGAAGACGTTGGGATCCTCGATAGCATCACCTCATTTATGTTATCGCCCAAGTTGTGCAAGACTGAGCCACACTCTTTTTAGGCTCTTGATGAGACATAGATCCAACTTGTTCTCTATGGCTATGTTCTCCAGTTTTGACATAGATCCACCTTGTATTTATGTGGCTATGTTTACACTTATGTTCCTCATGGATCCACGCTTGTATTCTAGTGGCCATGATATATGCATCAGTATTTGGATCATATTGTATCCTCTTGGAGGTCATGTTCCACCATTTGAACATGGACAGTTACCCCATGGATAAGTTTGTTTGACATTGCCTTTGCTTTCAGGTACTTCATTTGAGCCTATGATTCTTGGTTTCTCCGTTCCTCCATGATTCAACTCTTTTTTATTTATAATGTATTTCGCCCATCGTTTCCCATACTCCCTCTGACCTCATACATTAGGGGGCATCTGTTATAGCTTGAAATGACACCTCTCCATCTGTGACGACACTTGCTTCCCTTGGTCGCATGATGACACTTCTTGAGATCAAGTTCAGTCACACAACAGGACATTTGTGGATGGAGGAGTCATTTGGGGCACTAAAAATGGTTGAAATTACCTCATTCTTGACCCATTTGATGTATATGACCCTTAGGAACATTTTTCCAGACCAAACCATCTCCTGAAAATGAGCAAAAAAACCTGTTTTTGGCCATTTTTTAACATGAGCGCGACTCAACTGTTGAAATAGTAGCGTGTGTACACGACTTTGTCTCATTTAAAGTAGCGCCCATTGCCATGTGTACGCAACTTTGTCTACTATAGAGTAGCATACACCCCTGTTTTGGTCAAAATCTTGAAATTCGAGTAAGTTAAGTTGGTTGGGAAACCTCTTGAGCGGTTATAACTTCTTTTCCTCTTCCTCATTGACTATATAAGGAGGGTAGAAGGGTCATGTGAAGGGACCAAGCCCAATTACAAAGTTATGCTGGAGGAATGGAGACCCTCATCCCCCTCTCTTATGCTTCAGTTTTGGTAAACCGTAGTACAATTGCTTAGAGGCTGGGATCCTTGGAGAACAGAAGCAAGAGACCTTGAATCTAGGTTTCGTGAAGTGCCAAGCTTGAAGGAAGGTATAACTTTATGTACTTGTTTTCATTCATTAATAAAGATCAGACGTTCTTCTCTTTCCAAATATGACCTATTAATGTGTCTTAGATTTGATTATTGTTTAATTATAGTTTGATGTCTCTTTATATTATGGATATCTGTCTTATATATGTAGTCAAATGTATTTGAGAAAGGTATCAAGTTGTTTTGCAGCTCTAGGCATTGCTACACTGGATAAATATTGAAGAGCGAGGGAGGCAAAGCTAGGATCAACCTTCTGAATGAGGTGCCTACATCTCTAAACCCTAATCTCTTCATTTATTTGTTGTACTTGCAGAATGCTTGTAAGTCTATCTTTATCACCGTAAGTTGGTAGTTTCTCCCCTGAACTATAGGTGTATTTTCCCCACAACATTGTGCCATCCTCAAGATCTCATACATAATCATACATTCATTAGTATAGATACTAAAACAACATAATGTTAAACGTGTATAGTCATGATCATTTCAAACAAAGATAATAAACATTAGTATTCAAGGTTTCATGGAATACTTCTTTTACTCTTGCATATTCTTATTGACCATAGGACTCTTCTGGTTAGTCATATCATCAATCAAAGTAAGAAGCATAATATGCCTAAACCCATTATTACTAACTTCAATGAATAATCATTATCAATCATGCCATGTATACTTATATAAGAGATTCTAACACAAGGTAGGATTCTAACTTGATATAGAAAAAACATACCTGGATTAATATGTTAGCTAGTTATTGTCTAACATACCCACATGATGTCTTCTTGTTCTCTTAAGTGACTTGTGCTAGTAACCTGCATATCTCATAGGTTAACCATTATAGAACCAAGTTATACATACCTCGTAAGTAGATCTTCTATGTGATCCATGGCAATGGATGAACCTTGTCTTCATGTCACCATGGTCATATGTTCTTGAACTAGAACATAATTTGTCTTTCTTGATGTACCTTTCATGTTAGCGGACAACATCAACCTCATACAACACCATAATGCATTAGTACAATCATAAGTGTCAAAACCCTAATCAATGAATATCTTCTATCATGCATTCATAATTTTATTAAGGTGATACGACAAGTCTAAAGTTAATCAAGATTGTACTAACCTTAATCAAGACAAACATACAATAAACTTAATCATGAACAGATTTCAAAACATACCTATAGGTCATACCTGTCAAGATTGCTTGTAATCTTCTTATGTAAGGCCTTAGCCTCATCTCCCTCTGAAACATGAACTTCTTCACTTATGCAGGTGACCAATCCATTCTCTTGTAGGATTAACCCAATCCACTTGATTTGCAGAAACTAGATCTGGAGCTGGATTTGGCTTTGTCAGGGAAACCCTAAAAATTCAAACTTTGAATTTCAAACTTCTGAAAGGATAGAAAGATGTGCCTTGATGAGCTAATCAACCTGGTATACTCAGAATTTCAAAACTACAAAGTTTCACCCCTCAAATTTTCTTTTCAAATTTCCAGATTCACTAGGGAGTACCCTGAATTAGGGTTTGAGCTTTGTCGGAGCTTTATCCAACCAAATATTTTGATCCAAAGCTCTAAAATTCAATTTTTCCAAGGCACTTCCATCTATGATCATAGATTTTAAAAATTCCCATTTTTGTAGAAGCCTTAATTTTTCACTTTTCCGATCAAAGTCTCGAACTAGGGTTTGATCAAGCCCGGCCTTCTACCCAACCCAAAAATTTGATCTCGGCCTCTAAATTTCTATTTTGATGAGTAGCATTCAGTCGTGGTCTCTGATTACAAAAATACCAACTTTCTCCAAAACTCTAATTCCTGGAGCCATGAATCAAGGTGCTCAAAATCCAATTCTGTTTTGACATAAATATGCACCTGATTGTTTCTGGTGTAACTCCGAAATTACAAATCCACAGGGTCTGAAACATTGACCTATGGTAGCCCAACCTGTCATATTTCCAACCCCATAGGTCTAACCTCAATTGGATTCTCTGAGATGGAGTTACGCCAAGTGTCGCAATGTGACCTGTTTATGGGATAAAATAGGAGAGCGAACTTGTACAATGTTCCATGTGTCACTGGTTCAACTTCGATCTCTAAAAACCTTCCCTTAGAAACTATAGTTTGTTCCCTACCTGTCACGTTTTAAGAAATTTCATTTGGTGCTTCCTAGCCCAAGTTGTGACCTTTTTTCCTAGGTCACCTTTTTATGACTGAGATTTCGAAGAGGCAGAAACCCTAGATTGTACAGATCATAAAACACAAAGTACAACGAATTAGAAGTTGTTCTTCGGACACAAAGTACATGGGGATCTTTTGTTCGACTTGTAAGAGTTTCAAATCCTGAAACCTCGCAAAAATGGATTTATAGCGAAAGTGCTACAATGACTGGTTTTTGCTATATCAATCCCTAGCTTCGCAAGTGCAACAAGTGTCATAAATGCCATACCATGCCTTCTTTCAAGTTAGCTCTGATACCATGTTAGTTTTTCAGAATTTTCAATCTGATATAGGATCTTAACTGAGAGAACAACATGTACAACATATCTACAACATATCAATCATGGACATAATAATGCAAGCACACAAGAGACAATAAACACACAGAGTTTTACTAGGGAAAACCATAAAGGTGAAAAACCCCACAACTTCCTTAGAGATATATAGAGCAATGATACAACCCAAGCATAAGAGATAGTCTTCTCCTAGCAAAAACTTCTCCTCCTCCACAAGTGCACCACTCTCCAAATGAGAGTATGAGTGAGAAAGTGAAAATGATTAAATAGAGTGCCTCCCGCACTCTATTTATATTTGACTTGACTTGCCTAATAACCTTTACTAGGTCGGCCTCAACTTAGCCACATAACATAATGCTGATAGGGCCGACCCCCAATAGGGTGGTCTAATAACC
Source organism: Larix kaempferi (assembly GCA_027924585.1). Lineage (NCBI taxonomy): Eukaryota > Viridiplantae > Streptophyta > Pinopsida > Pinales > Pinaceae > Larix > Larix kaempferi. The sequence continues at coordinate 2,544,628 of BSBM01001259.1, forward strand.
CTTTTACCCACATGACTCATACAGGGATGACCCCATCAAGGTGGTCTAATAACCCATCAAGTATAAGTTACAACACTTACAATATAAATGTTGACACTTCCGTATAGAGGAATAATAACATCTCTATAAAAATACAAACACTTCTGTATAGAAGAATAATAACATCTCTATAGGAATACAATATACATGGGTGAAATACATTAGAAAGTTACAATTACATCAACACTTATGGACCTCCATTCTTTTCAGAACATTAAATAAGAACAAAATCCCAATGCCAAGGAAAATACCTGGTGACCTCCAAACTTTAGATAACCAAAATGAAGGCATACCACTGAGCTGGAAGCCAAGGACGGAGGCACGATCTTCTTTGTAAAGAAGACCAAACCAAACCGCAAGACGTTGCTAAACTTTGAGCCAAAGGGATAAGATATGATAAAGGTGGGTACAATCTTGTCAATGGGACATTTGGTTACAATGATGTCCATTGTCAATACAAGTTAAAGATTAAGACAAGGCCGCTTTTTGTGGTCAAGGAAATTCTGAAATTGTAATGAATTCCAATTATTTTGCTTAGTGTGGCTTGCATGTGACGCGGCTGGCTATCTCTATGTCAGGGAATCATGAATTTGCTGTAACACCTATTTTATAATATATTTTATATGAATGTTAATGCTAATAAACCCTAATCTATTATTTTTAATGCCCCAACTTATTGGAATGACTTATAAATTGGACATACACAAGTCATGAGGTTAAGGCACACACTAATAAAATAATTAACGTTGACGGGAGACTTTATCTGAATTGATTCAGGGAAGAAACTAGTGTGTTGCTATCTTCAACTAAGTCAAATGGTATCTACTAGCAGGGCCTTTTGTTGCACTATTACGACAAATTCATATAAGCCTGTTGGATATTATAAAACACATTATAGCAGTAGCAAGTTTTACCTGTTGTCAATTGTTTTGGGTCTATCTTCCATCTGGTCATACACAGTCTAAAAACTACTTTGATGTTACTTTATAAACACTGTAAACCTGTGGACCGTGTTTTCTTCAGAAAATTGTCTCTAGATTCAACTTCAAAATATTGGCATATGTTATTAGCTCATAATTAGGTTTAGAGGGGTAACCTAGGACTGCTACAGTTAGGATATATATATTAGCGATATCTCTTTGCCTCTACATTAAAAAATGCAAGGATGTTATTTAGTACAATATCCTATTGGAATTTTAGGGAGTTAGTTTGAGGCAATGCTGTTGGGAGTGGGAGTGAAGTGAGGAGCACTAATTTCCTGATATTTCATTCAAAATCTTGGCATATGTTATTAGCTCATAATTAGGTTTAGAGGGGTAACCTAGGACTACTACAGTTAGGATATATATATTAGCGATATCCCTTTTCCTCTACATTAAAAAATGCAAGGATGTTACTGAGTGCAATATCCTATAGGGATATCGCTAATATATATACAGTTAGGATATATATATTAGCAATATCCCTTTGCCTCTACATTAAAAAATGCAAGGATGTTACTGAGTACAATATCCTATTGGAATTTTAGGGAGTTAGTTTGAGGCAGTGTTGTTGGGAGTGGGAGTGAAGTGAGGAGCACTGATTTCCAAAAGCTTGGTAGTGAAGCTTCAGTGGAGCAATTTTTTTAGATAATGTGTATTTTAATATATTTTGATGCATATATATTCAGAATAAAAAACATGCATAATGTTGAATTAGTTGCAGAAAATATGAAAGCATAGACCTTTTTGTGCTACCTGTAGATTAATACTACACTTTTGAGAATCTAGAAATTTAATCCCTAGTGGATTAATCATTAGATCATCAACCATTTAGTACACAAATAGCATCAATTATCTAGTAGTTATAGTATATAACATTTGTCATCAACATTAACTGTAATGGCTAATATCAACCATGAACTGGAATATGTATGATGACCAAAGATTTGTAATATGCAGTCAGCTGTCATAAGATTTGTAATATGCAGTCAACTGTCATATAATGTTTACATAATAGCCCATAGTAAATAGATTATTTGAATTTCTAGAATCTAAACTAAAAAGCCAAATAATTCTACTATATACTAATATTTTATCTTCCACTAGCAATTTTGAATCTTTTTCCCTATGATCTACAATAGGACTAGTAGGAAATGGCCGCAGAACACTAGAATGAGCTCTGCCATGAGCTACACGAATCCTACATAGCAGTGAAGGTAGTGAAGCTAAATATACTATGTATAGAATATTGCTTGTGACAAATGGTAGTCAATGGGGGTGGCATCTCAGCATGATCAATTTCTTGAGTCCCATCATGATCAATTTCATCGTCAAGCTCTATAAAGCTAAGGTTCCATTCTACATACTATCCTCCTTTGGATAATTCATATAAGCCTATTGGATATTATAAAACACATTATGGCAGTAGCAAGTTCTGCTTGTTGTCAACTGTCTTGGGTCTATCTTCGATCTAGTCATACACAGTCTAAAAACTGCTTTGATGTTACTTTATAAACACTGTAAACCTGTGGACCGTGTTTTCTTCAGAAAATTGCCTCTAGATTCAGCTTCAAAATCTTGGCATATGTTATTTGCTCATAATTAGGTTTAGAGGGGTAACCTAGGACTACTACAACTATGATATATATATTAGCGATATCCCTTTGCCTCTACATTAAAAATGCAAGGATGTTACTGAGTACAATATCCTATTGGAATTTTAGGGAGTTAGTTTGAGGCAATGCTGTTGGGAGTGGGAGTGAAGTGAGGAGCGTCGATTTACTAATATTTCATTCAAAATCTTGGCATATGTTATTAGCTCATAATTAGGTTTTGAGGGGTAACCTAGGACTCCTACAGTTAAGATATATATATTAGCGATATCCCTTTGCCTCTACATTAAAAAATGCAAGGATGTTACTGAGTACAATATCCTATTGGAATTTTAGGGAGTTAGTTTGAGGCAGTGCTGTTGGGAGTGGGAGCAAAGTGAGGAGCATTGATTTCAAAAAACTTGGCACTGAAGCTTCATTGGAGCATTTTTTTTCGATAATGTGTATTTAATATATTTTGATGCATATATATTCATAATAAAAACATGCAGGATGTTGAATTAGTTGCAGAAAATATGAAAACATAGACTTTTTGTGCTACCTGGAGATGAATATTACACTTTTGAGAAGCTAGAAATTTAATCGCTAGCTGATTAATCATTAGAGCATAAACCATTTAGTACACAAATAACATCAACTGTCTAGTAGTTATAGGCTATAGCATTTGTCATCAACATTAACTGTAATGGCTAATATCAACCATGAACCGGAATATGTATGACGACCAAAGATTTGTAATATGCAGTCAGTTGTCATAAGATTTGTAATATGCAGTCAACTGCCATATAATGTTTACATAATAGACCATAAAAAAGCGATAATTTGAAGTTCTAGAATCTAAACTAAAAAGCCAAATAATTCTACTATATACTAATATTTTCTCTTCCACCAGCAATTTTGAATCTTTTTCCCTGTGATCTACAATTGGAGTAGTAGGAAATGGCCGTGGAACACTAGAATGAGCTCCACCACGAGCTACACGAATCCTACATAGCAGTGGAGGTAGTGAAGCTAAAGATACTATGTATATAATATTGCTTGTTCCAAATGGTAGTCAATGGGGGTGGTATCTCAGCATTATCAATTTCTTGAGTCCCATCATGATCAACCAAAAGTTCATCGTCAAGCTCTATAAAGCTAAGGTTCCATTCTGCATATTATGCTCCTTTGGATTCTTTCCCCAAGTCTTATATGTTTTATCATTCTTCATCGTCTCACAATATTGGACAAGAGCCTCAAGTTGTAGTGCAAGTAAACAAAGCTTTCTTATCGGTCTACATTTAGACTATTTCTTTTCACACTATAGATGAAGATGTAGGTGCTCCCACACCTCTTTGGGTTAGTTATGGAAATTTGATGTCACTGACGCGACTGATTAATAATTATTGCTCCATCAAACAAAGCTTCATTATATGTATATGCGTTATTGCAGGTAGAAAGTAGGAGTGACTTAATCTTGTAGTTTTTTGTGACAAATTTGACATGAATGATAACAACTTAACTTCAAGTCTCACAAGAAGAATTTTAGGTCATTGATCCCAATAGAAATAATTAGCTGGCTACAAGTCTCACAAGTAGAATTTTAGGTCATTGATCCCAATAGAAATACTTATAGTTGGCTACAAGTCTCACAAGTAGAATTTTACGTCATTGATCCCAATAGAAGTCAAAGTATGAGGATCAATTTACAGTATGCCATGTTTAGTAAATCTCTTCTGATAATGGTACAGGACCTCACCTCTCTCTACTAGTACTGAAGTTAACTTTCCACTCTGGGTTAGTTATGGAAATTTGATGTCACTGACGCAGCTGATTAATAATTATTGCTCCATCAAATAAAGCTTCATTATATGTATATGCGTTATTGCAGGTAGAAAGTAGGAGTGACTTAATCTTGTAGTTTTCTGTGACAAATTTGACATGAATGATAACAATTTAACCTAATTCTCTCAATTGATTCATATATCATAAAATTAGTTATAGTATGTAAATTAATTCAATGTATATACCTTACTTTTTTCATTCAATTCTATTTTTAAAGCGGCATTAATTTTTATTAGCTGTAAATTAACGACTGAAGTATTCTCACTTACCATTAAAATTGTCTTGAATGAATAGGTTGTAATTTTCACAATGCCTGAAGTATTGGTACTGCATTTTAATATTTATTTGTTATCAGAAATAGTGCCATCATGTCTAGGTTTCTGCTAGTATCCTTTGGTTGATTGAATTTGTTCTGGAGAAATGAATGATGTATTCCACTATCTCAATTATTTTTTGAGCAGCAATTTGAAATTTTTACACAATAAATTTAAATAGTACTTGCTTATTAATAGCACTCCACTCCAATTTTCTTATCATGTTCGTGTGTTCATCTCCATGATCAGGAAGTGCACTCTGCCTCATTCCTCTGTTTTAGGTCAACCTTTGAGTGGGCCTTCATAGAACACAACAATTTCCCTGTCCATTTCTCCACCAAAGCAATTCTACCCAACAGGTAAGCCAAAAAAAGGATCACATCTTTAGTCACGGCATCAATTTCTGCTTCTCCTTGTGAGGAAGAGTTGATGACCGTTTGGAGATCGTTTTCATGAAAAGTAGTGCCACCTCTATACACCTTGAGAATTCCTCTAATCTTATCCACTTCTAACATCCTCACTGCTAAAACTGTTATGCCCACACTGAGGAAACCTGAATTCGAAGAGGCAACGAACAGTAACAAAAATAGAATTTGTGGGAACATAATGTTCTGCAGTTGGTTTTGTTGAGAACAAGAATTTTGGTAATTTGATCCCAGCTGGGTATTAATAACTTGTCTTTCTGATTGCATATTATATCATTTTCAGCTTATCCCAACTGGGTCTTAATAACTTGTCTTTTTTATTGTATATTATATCATTTCCAGCTTATTGTTTGTAGTACAAATATTTTGCATTTAATTACTGTTCTTGCCAATTGAATTCATACAGCCCAAAATAGTGCATTTCAATTATTTTAAAATGCATTTCATTTATTTTATAATAGTGAATAATATTTAGTAGCTTAATTCCTTTTTAAATTATTTTTTGCATGCAACCTTAAAGTAATTTCATTGTAAAAGTTTCTCACTTATTTTAGAAAAGTGGGTCACTTATTTTATTTTTAAAAGTAATTTATTTCTAAAAGTGTTGTTTTAGACAAAGTTAGTGAATTAAGGGATTTTATTTGATTTTTAACGCTTCATTGTGCTTCCATTACCACATGGGTCATTGTCTACTTGTCACATAGTGTTTTGGTTCCACTATATTCTTTTATTTAAAATGGCATAACTTTAACATTCACAATCCATTTCTAGTATCATTTTTTAAACTACTTGTTTTTCATCCAAAGGAGGGAAAGAGACCATCAAAATTTTTCAACAGTTAGCTTGCAATTGGGAATTGGTTTCTTTTCTTAGCTCAATCATTTATTTGCTAAGTCTGTGTATTTTTCTAAGGAACTGGGTTCTTTCCAAATCAGATTCTCCTACTAAGCATTGATGCTTAATATGCCTTTTTTCTACTAATGTTAAGATACTTTCTCTGCCTTGTTTATAATACAAAGTTATTTCAAATTTCTTAAATATACTTCTATACTTTCCATGCCTCTGTCAAATCTTGTATTTTTATCGCACTTTCCTAATAGATTTTGCTTGAACTCCATCCCAAACTACATTCTAATTCAGCAATTGTTACACATAAATGCAAAAATTCCAGGAAAACTTTATTCTATATGAACGTGTAATTTTGTTGAATTTGCCATTAACTACATATCCTTGCTTAATTAAGCACAACTTATGCTTCCAATTTGCTCATCTAGTCGTCCACAATTATGAAATCGAGACATACAATGTCTACGAGCAAAGTATAGACTATATACTATTTCTAAAGATAGGATTTATTTGAGATTATATTTTAAAGAGATCAACAGGCGTATTGCAAAGAAGTCTGAAGAAATTAATGGCTTCGATGTGTCCATATGCACCACAAATATAAAGTTTATGCTTAATTGGTTTACATAGGTAACAACCAACATCATGAACAACTGGGTTATCAATAATTTCTTCAATATTTTCCCTTGCAATTTTGAATCTTCTGCAGACTCAAGTTAATAGTTCAATCAAAATGGAATAAAGTCCTTTTCAATGTTGTCAACTTAAACAATTTAATTGTGTCATCCACTACCATGCTTGGTTCATCAACATTACCTAAAATACAAATTTCACTACTGGCATCATTTGGTAGGGAAATGTAGTTGTCGTCGGTGTTAATGGTATCAAATGTCTTTTTTTTTATATAAATGTTTCTTCCAACAAATTTTTGTCATTTTTTATGGTAGCTTTTATATGGTCTGCATATTGGATAAAATAAAATACAAATTAGTGGGCAAATCTTTCTCAATAATGTAACATAGGTATATAACATAAGGTGTTGGACCCCAAGATAACTTTGTAGGCTATTTTTGCTTTACGGCCACTAACTATTCAATTTTACTTATTGAAATCCTAGTAACATGGCTTCAACAGTTTCTTGGCTTTGGCCTTTGATAAATTTATTTATTCCCACTAGGTTTTATAGGTAGATTTTATATCATCTACACATTGAAGAAAATTTATACAAATTGTTGGGCACTGCTCACTCATTGTTTTAGGAATATGACATCAATAAGGCCTTGAAACTTCAGATAGCCTTGCAGGAAGTACATGAGAATAATGTATTACAATATTGAAAACCACGCGTCTTAGAAGTCATAATTTAAACAGATCTAGGCATGATAATATAGATGGAAGAGCTATGAAAGTAATCAGTTTTGAGGTTCTTGTCTATTACATAGAAGGTTGGTAAGAACTTGGACTTATTAGTTGTAAATTAAGGACTGAAGTATTCTCACTTACGATTAAAATTGTCTTGAATGAATAGGTTGTAATTTTCACAATGCCTGAAGTATTGGTACTGCATTTTAATATTTGTTTGTTATCAGAAATAGTCCCATCATGTTTGGGTTTCTGCCAGCAGCCTTTGGTTGATTGAATTTGTTCTGGAGAAATGACTGATGTATTCCACTATCTCAATTTTTTTTGAGCAACAATTTGAATATTGATCAGACATGTAGTTGTTGTCAGTGTTAATGGTTTCAAATGTCTTTTTTATATATATAAAGGTTTCTTCCAACATTGTCATTTTTTATGGCAGCTTTTATATGGTCTGTATATTGGATAAAATAAAATACAAATTAGTGGGCAAAGCTTTCTCAATAATGTGCCATAGGTATATAAAATAAGGTGTTGGACCCCGAGATAACTTTGTAGGCTATTTTGATTTGTGGCCACTAATGGTAGTACTGTATTCAGTTTTACTTATTGAAATCCTAGTAATATGTCTTCAATAGTTTATTGCCTTTGGCCTTTGATATATTTATTTATTCCCGCTAAGTTTTATAGGTAGATTTTATATCATTTGCATGTTGAAGAAAATTTATACAAATTGTTGGGCCCTGCTTACTCATTGTTTTAGGAATATGAAATCAACAAGGCCTTGAAACTTCAGGTATCCTTGCAGGCAGTACGTGAGAATAATGTATTACAATATAATGTTCATCATTTGGCTACAAAATACAACAGAAAACCTTGTGGAACCCAAACTCGCCTACTTTTTAACTGTTTCCATTATTTTCAAGTGTACCCATTCTACTTCTAAGAGTGTTTTGGGCAAGGTTCCAATTACTTTGAGATCTGCTTCAATCGACTTAGAAACTAGGGTCACGACTTCAATTACAGTACAAATACATAGAATGCATAGTCATTCATTTTAGTCAAAGCCATGGATATTTACACTTTCATTAGGCTACCCTATAAAACTATGAAAATAGAGTCATTCACCCACCAAGAACTTGTATGGCATGTTTCAGAAAGAGATGAGGCTGAGTGCAAACCCTAGGAAAATTTGGCAAAATTAATACACCTCAAACTTAGTACAAATCCCAGAATTAATACACCTAAGAGTTAGTACCTTTGTACTCGTGCAGGTACTAACCATCATAGTTGAGAAAGATGAAGAAGTACAGCATAAGCTAGGGAAAGGAAGTGAACGCCACTAACAGCTGAAGTAGCTATGCTGATGGGATCTTGAATAAGAATTTTGTAAGGGCCAATAGTTGCTTGCCTAGATAGATATAGCTATATATATAAATAGATCCTACTTAAAATCTTGATCTGTGTGTGTAGTTTCCATTTGTTCTAAAGATGGTTTCTCACCAAAAAAGTCTCCATGTAGAGCACCATCTCTTGGGCAATAGAGAAAGATTTCATTGTTTCTAATGAAATAACCCCAGATATTTGCACAAAAATATTTGCAAATCATCTATTACTTAATTCATAGCTACCAAATTCACTCTTGACTTACAAAAATATCATTTGTCCTGATCAATGTTATCGGAACCATGTTCGGATATCCACATCATCTTTTTCAGGATCTTGCATGCAACTAGGGTTTGCATGCAAATTCTAGGGTTTGCATGCACTTTGCATGCATCCCAATCACCAGGTTGATGCCTCCAGCACCTTAGCCACCTCTTTCTAGCACCTGGGAGCCACTTACTTCAGTTCTTTAGCCCTCCTAGTCTGAAAGGTGCCCACTTATCACCTACTGCCAGAGAAGGGCACACTTTCTCACCTACCACTGCAGTTCCACTTCAGTTACATTCAGTGAGCTCCAATTCTCCCTGATTTGAGGCTAGTTTCACTCCCGACTGACTGTTTCACTTCCATTGGACCTCCAGATTGACTAGATGACTTGTTCTGACTTCAGTTAGCCTCCCATGCGCCCCCCACTGAGCCTCCTTCCCTTAATCAGTGCTACACACTTCAGTTACACTTGTTACACTCAGTTAGACTCAGATTGACACCTGGATGACTGGTTCTTGTGCATTGATGAGCACCACTGATTGATGATGAGGACTCCTAGTTGGAGTCAAGCTACTCCATTCAGTGATTCGAATGGCCTACTTAGTCAATTCGAATTGCTCACTCTGATTGTCAGATTGTATTGTAATTATTCACCCTTATTGGGATATTGAGCACTGCTACATGTTTTGCACAGTTTTACACCATATTTTCTATGTTCATCTGTTGTGATTGATTTACTTGTTCATTAGATCTGCTGTGACTAATTTTACATGGTATCAGAGCCATTGCAGGGACAAGATCTCTTTTCTACAAGTGTTTGTACAAGAATATTTGACTGAATTGCTCAAATTGCAAAAAGTTTTGGCATGAGATATCTCAAGGGCATTCGCTCCTATGCATGCAAAGCTTGAAAATAATTCCAATACCACTCCAGAAGCTTGAGTTTCCACATAATTCCTGGATCTGATACTTTGGACCCATTCAACATTGTTTGATCTCCAATCCCATGTGTGATGCAACTCTAAAAGGGTGGATTGTTCGACCTTATTGTTCTTGTTTTATTGTGATTTGCAGGTTTATTGTCTCCATCAATTGCATTCGCTACATTGTGCATGCAAGCTCCTCTACATCAATTGCATTCACTACATTGTGCATGCAAGCTCCTTCTACATCAGTTTGACTCGCTCCTAGCAATGGAATACTCTTCTTCAAAGCCTATCCTCACCCCATTCAATTATTTTGATTGGAAAGATGATATGGAGATCATATTACGTTCAAAAGGTTAGTACCGAGTCACTATTGGTCTTGAATTGGAGCCAAGCAATCTGTTAGATAGAACCAAACACTACAACAAGCTTGATGAAGCTTATGGTCTTTTTTGTCTCTCCATCTCCAAAGATCTTCACTTCCATCTCAGTGGATTGAAGACTCCAAAAGCCATATGGGAGAAATTTGAAACACTATTTGGAAAGGAGGATGAGCTTAGGGCTTTTCAATTAGAGAATGAATTGATTGCCCTTAGTCCTGAGAATTTCGAGACCATCAATGAATTCTTCACAAAATTCAAGAACTTGAACTTGCAATTGAAGAACAGTGGAGTTATCAAAGAGGATAAACAATTGATCCTCTCCATTCTAAGCAAGCTTGGGAAATATTATTCGGTATTTGTCTCTACTTTCAATTCCGGTCGTCTAACTACCCCGAATTGGAAGATGCCTACCTTGAATGCCTTCATTGAGTCCGTTACAAAAGAGCATGACAAGTTGATTCAAATGGGGTCCATAAGCTACAAATATTCAGCCCTATATGTTCAAGGGCCCAAGATCTCGAATGGTAAAGGAAAGCAAAAGAAGGAGAAGCCCAAATTCGAGCCTCACAAGCAAAAAGACAAAGGCAAACAAACGGATGCACCAACCAGTTTGAAGTTCAAGCAAAAGGGAAAAGAAGGTAACCAAAAATCTAAATGTACTTATTGCAATCGTGGATTTCATCCTGAAAGTTCATGTATGAAGAATACTATAGATCAAATGGCCATCCTTTTGGAAAAGAACAACATAACCCTTCCTGACGGTGCAAGGAAGAAGGATAGGAATGATGATCATGAAAGAGGACAAGCACTCATGGCAACTGTTTCGAAGCCCACTACTCTCTTGATAGATTCAGGTGCATCGAATCATATGGCTGCAAATATTGATTCTTTTTCTTCATTCGATCCAAATAGCTCCATCCCCATCCATTTGGGAGATGACTCAAAAATTTCTTCAAAGGGCAAAGGTACGATTCATGTAGATCATGGAAGCTTTCAGAATGTTCTCTATGTGCCTTCCTTGGCTTCAAATATTCTTTCTGTGTATCAAATGACACACACTGGTGAACCAAAGAAAGTTACATTCATCCCTAATACAGTTGAAATTTCTGATATCAAAAGTGGAAGACTTGTTGCAATCGGAAAGGCAAACCACACTGCAAAATGCTATGAGTTTTCACACTTTATTCCGCTTGCAAAGCCCACTACTCTTCTCACACATGGTAATGAGGTTAGTAGGCTTTGGCATGAAATATTTGGACATCTTAATTATAAGTATTTTCTGCTGCTATCAAACAAATCCATGGTAGATGGTCTTCCACAACTCCGTTCCTCGAAGGGAATATGCACTGGTTGCATCATTAGGAAGCACCCCGAGCACAGATTCGACCGCGGAAAAGCTAGCAGAGCTTCTACTATTTTGGGGTTGATCCATTTTGATATCAGTGGTCCGCTGCCCCATATGTCATTAAATGGTTCAAGGTATGTTTTGACATTTATTGATGACTTTTCCCGCTTTACATGGGTATTCTTTCTCAAAAACAAGTCAGAAGTGCTTGGAAAATTCAAGGATTTTAAGGCTTCTGTTGAGACCGCCACTGAGAGCAAGATTAAAGCTCTTAGATCTGATAATGGTGGAGAATATATTAAGTCTGAGTTGCTGCAGCTTTGTGCCCAAAGTGAAATTCAGATCCAACATACAGTTCCCTACACACCCCAGCAGAACGGTGTAGCGGAAAGGAAAAACCGGTCACTAAAAGAGATGGCTACATGCATGATTGAATCAAAAGGTTTGGCTGCAAATATTTGGGCTGAAGCAATCAATGTTGCTGCATACATATAGAACCATGTTCCACATTCATCCGTGAAATGTATGAATCCTTTCGAAGCATTCTTTGGTCACAAACCGGATGTGTCAAATTTGAGAGTTTTTGGCTCTACTGCATGGGCTAGAATTCCTCCCAAGAAGAGACGAGCTTTGGATCCACAAAGCATCAAGTGCATACTGATAGGGTATGGGGAAGAATCAAAATCATATAAACTCATGGATATCAGATCTAAAAAGATATTCATAGAGCGCAGTGTGCAATTTGAAGAACCGCTTCAAGAATTGCAACTAGTCGAGGAAGAGATTGCCGATTGACCACCTTCACCAGAAGAAGATCCGTGCAGCGATAATGAAGGTATGAGTTCTGATATTTATGATATTTCAGAAGCATATTATGATCAATACATATCAGGTTCGGAATCCGACCATTATGATCCTCCTCAGTTACCGAAGTGGGCCCAAAACACTCTCCAATCTGCTGGTTCGAACCTTGGAAATCTTGCTGATTCGAGACAAACAAGAGCAGACTTTCAAAGAGCAGGTATGGCACTTTCTATTGCTGATCCATTACTTCCTGAGATTTGTTGTTTGATGGCTGGCTCAGACCCCACATCATACTATTCTTCCCATCGAGATCCGAGATGGCAAAGTGCCATGGATGAAGAGTACAGTTCTCTTCAAAAGAACAACACATGGGAGCTAGTTTCTCTTCCACCTGGAAGACAATTAGTGAAGTGTAAATGGGTCTACCACACGAAATTTGCTGCTGATGGCTCTATCAGCAAATACAAAGCAAGTTTGGTGGAAAAAGGTTTCTCCCAAGTCCGAGTGGACTACAGTGAGACTTTTGCACCGGTTGCAAAGATGGATTCCATCCGCCTTGTTTTGGCTATTTCCGCATCCAAGCACTGGGAAGTGCACCACATGGATGTGAAGAGTGCATTTCTACATGGAGACCTTGCTGAATAGGTATATATGCAGCATCCATAGGGCTACACATCAGATCCATCATTAGTTTGTAGATTGAAGAAATCTTTGTACGGGTTAAAACAGGCCCCAAGAGCTTGGTACGCAAAGATGGACTCCTTCCTTCTTTCTCAGAATTTCCAAAGATGAAAATCTGATCCGAATGTGTATCTTCAGCGAGTGAAAGGTAATTTTTTGGTTATTGTACTTTATGTTGATGATCTTCTCATTACCGGTAGCACTCTTACTTCAATAAACAAGCTAAAAACTGCCTTAAATCTTGCTTTTGACATGAGCGATTTGGGCTTGCTGAGTCACTTTTTGGGCTTGGAGATAGCTCAAAATTTTGATGGGATCACTATATCTCAGCAAAAATATGCTTCCGACCTGTTATTGAAGTTTAATATGGCTGAATGTAAGGCATCCCCATTCCCATTCCTCTCAGGAATCAGTCTTGAGGAGGGAGATTCAACACCGCTTGCGGATTGCAATATGTATCGACAGTTGATTGGTTCCCTACTTTATTTGACACACTCAAGGCCTGATATTTCATATGCCATGAGTTCTGTGTCAAGATATATGCAGCAGCCACATGAGCTTCATTAGCGAGCAGCGAAGTGAATCTTGCAGTATGTGCAAGGTACGAGACAGTTTGGCATACATTATGCTGTAGATCCTGAGCTTGATTTCATTGGTTTTACTGATTCAGATTGGGAAGGGGATAGCATTGATCGGAAGTCCACTTACAGTTATGTTTTCATGATTGGTCATGGTGCTATTTGCTAGTCCAGCAAAAAGCAAGCAGCCATTGCACTTTCTTCAGCAGAGGCAGAGTATCGAGGGGCAGTCAATGCCTGCATTCAGGCAGTTTGGTTGTAGGGTATTCTTTCCGAGTTTGGTTTTGGTGGCACTACTTCGACTGTCCTATTTTGTGACAATCAAAGTGCTATCAAGATCTCCACAGATCCAGTTCAGCGGCAGAGGACCAAACACATTGAGATTCATATGCATTACATTCGACAGTTGGTGCATGACCGCACCATCATTCTGCAATATTTCCCTACTGATGAGCAAATTGCAGACATCTTCACCAAGAGCTTCACTGAGAAGAAGTTCTCTTACCTCCGTTCACTGTTGGGGGTGATTTCCATCATGGTGGAGACAGATTGATCCATTATTATGCTTTAGCTTGAGGGGGGGCTTTCTTCCCACTGGGTTTTCCCTCTTTCCTCACTTAGTTTATTTTCAGCATTTTTTGGATTATTGTATTGGGGTGACCTTTGGTCTTAGTTACCAGGGCCCCACATTATTTTTTGCACATCATAGTCTAGCTTGAGGGGGGGTGTTCGGATATCCACATCATCTTTTTCAGGATCTTGCATGCAATTAGGGTTTGCATGCAAATTCTAGGGTTTGCATGCACTTTGCATGCATCCCAGTCACCAGGTTGATGCCTCCATCACCTTAGCCACCTCTTTCTAGCACCCGGGAGCCACTTACTTTAGTTCTTTATCCCTCCTAGTCTGAAAGGCGCCCACTTCTCACCTACTTCCAAAGAAGGGCACACTTTCTCACCTACCACTGCAGTTCCACTTCAGTTAGCTCCAATTCTCCCTGATTTAAGGCTAGTTTCACTCTCGGCTGACTGTTTCACTTCCGTTGGACCTCCAAATTGACTAGATGACTTGTTCTGACTTCAGTTAGCCTCCCATGCGTCCCCCACTGAGCCTCCTTCCCTTAATCAGTGCTACACACTTCAATTACAGTTGTTACACTCAGTTAGACTCAGATTGACACCTGGATGACTGGTTCTTGTGCATTGATGAGCACCACCGATTGATGATGAGGACTCCTAGTTGGAGTCAAGCTAATCCATTCAATGATTCGAATGGCCTACTTAGTCAATTCGAATTGCTCACTCTGATTGTCAGATTGTATTGTAATTATTCACCCTTATTGGGATATTGAGCACTGCTACATGTTTTGCACAGTTTTACACCATATTTTCTATGTTCATCTGTTGTGATTGATTTACTTGATCATTAGATCTGCTGTGACTAATTTTACAAACCATACCGGTCATCGAACCAGCGAAGCCTGAAACGTGAACCAGACCAGAACCGAAAAAAAAATCGGGGAAAAACCGGTCGACTAAAAAATACATAAAATATTCATATTTTGTAAAAAGCATATATTTTCATGTGCATACATATGAATCCAAACCATTAATAAACAAATATGCAAAGTTTCTCATATATGTAGCAAGTATGGGTGCAAATAACCAAAACAACACCTAGTGAAATACATCTCTGAGGTTCTGAACCAAAGTACATCAACAAAGAGGCTCAAAATGGCCCCTACAATCCAAGAAGAAACCACATTACTAATGAATAACAATAAACTGATCATAGAAGCATGAAAAAACAAAATTGTGTTTTTTTGTAAATTTCAGTTTAGTGGATCCACTATATGGACCGGTTCCAGCCGGTTCGGCTGGTTTTGATCGGTTCAGGCCGGTTTCGACCGGTTCCATACCCGGTTCAAACGAAAATCCAGTTCAACTGGTTTTGGTCCCTGACTGGACTGGTTACCTCTGTAAACTGGTCGGAATGAACGGTTTTGCTGATTCTAGTCCGGTTTCGATAACACTAGTCCTGATATCTATAATTCATCCCAGCTTGGTAATAACTTGAAGTATATACAAAATTTCCAGTGATAAATTACTCAAAGAAGCATAATTATTTACATAAACTTTATTCTTACCTAATAGTCTGTACAGATTCAAAGAAGTTTCTTCCGCAAAGTGTGCCTACCATCATCTTTGGACAAAACCAATACCTTCACCAATACTCTATCTCCCTAGATATAAGATGCTCCCTCACATAGGAAGTAAAATTCTTATTCTTTTCAATAGATTATTCAACTCCAAGGTTTGTTCAAACTGATAACCAAAAAAAAGATAAATTTTCAGAAATAAAAAGTTAGGTATCATAATCTTCTTGCATAAACTTGGAAATACCTCTGGAATTGTTCTATGACCTGTAAGGGAGACGTGGAGTACAGTGTAGATTATAATGTATGCTTCTAATATGCAAGTTATGGCCATGCCACCCATTGATGATGGGTTTGTGAATACGAATTTTGCAAGGGCCAATGCCAACCAGATTTATGCTTGTTCTGAGTTTTGATATTGCATCACGCTCATTAAGTTAACTTTGATCTACGATATATTAACAATAGATGTGAGAACTCATCATCAAGCAGTCCTAATTTGGAGAAGGAATACCTTATCATGGCATAACTTAAATGAGGAATTCTATCTAGTTTTAAACCATGTAGCTTTATATCTTTGCAAGTCTTTGGTAGTGAATGTTTTTTTAAAGCCTAATTGTTTAAGTATGATTTGGTTGCTTCAAGGAAATTCATAAAAAAAATTGTTGAATTAAAAGCATGATAACACTTCTCTTGTTATATGAATGTTTCATGTTTTTGCTTCTTTGTTGTTGGTGTTTTCTATCCTCTTCCTAGAGTCTTTCTTACATCTCTTGATTTAATTTTATTAATATTATCCCAGTACTTCGACAATAGTGCACCTCTCTATGTTATGTAAATTCTTTTGTATAATGGCTTTTCCGGTTTAAGTAATACCACTACAAGTAATTGCCAATGAAGTTTACTTGTTCAAATTCTCATTAGCGATTCTCCAAAGAAGAAGATACTTTTGTTTTACCTATCCCTGTAGATCAACTTTAATACTTCTTTGCCCTAATACATGGTCTCATAAGTACTATTTCCATATTCCATGACTTTTACCCAAGGATTTTCCTTGGCCCCATCTACATGGGATGAGTCATTGAAGAGGAAAATTGGTCCACAAGGGGAAAGCATTGCACAAATGAGAATCAAATTTGGGTGGGATGGATACCAACACTCTATTTTAAAAATTCACGAAATTGCTTTATTTCATTGTGATTCTCTTAGTGAAACTACTTTAGTTGGTTGTGGTTTGGCTGTTGAGAATTTCATCAGACAGTGCTAACAACACAAAGAAACATTGTGATCGATAGACTATTGGAAAATGTATTGCTATAAGCATTTGTTACATAGCTTGTTTTTAATGTATATGTATGTGGATACAACATATCATATAACTATATATCTAGTTTGCAAATGATTACTGTTGTTTTCTTTTGTTTCCTTTTTGTGGCAAGTATTGATCAAATGTTTAAAGTTACTTTGTTTTTTGTTTATTGATCACTCATTCTTTTGTATTCATTGGGAATTCAAAGTATTCTGGATTTGTATTGGTCATTGATGTTTTATGCTTTTTTACATTAGATTGAAGTTCTCTATTAGCATTTTATCTTCTAGTATGCTCTTGTCAATTATCTTTATGTCTTGAACAGTTCAATGCAATATTGTTTCCACATTTAGAATTGAATGCTCTTTGATGTGTCAATAAAGTCTATTGTTCTTCTCTATATAGTGCAACATTTACCAATGTTCTATGTTTGTCAATAGGTTCTTTTATTGTATATTATGCTTTTACTAAAGTCGCAATGGTGTTTCCCTTCTTTCTATTGATATTTGTTATCCTGTAGGACTTGAATTGATGTTCATATCGAGGAACATGGAAAGAAGAGAAATTGACGCTGGACACAGTGAAGCAATTGCTATTGCTATTTGTCACGTTGACCTTCATACTGTGTTACAAGCACATGGGTTGTCTCTCCTTGACAACTTTGTTTATGTTGTTGTCTTTTTGACTCTTTCCATATTATCTTAAACTATAAGTACACATCACTTGAGTTACGAGAAGGGACAATTGCATAATTTTGGGAATGCTTGGTGGAAAAGGATCTAGATGCAATATCATCTTACAAGAATGACTTGAACACAGTTTCTTTAATAAAAATGCACAACGTCAATGATCAAATGATTTATCTAGCTCGGATTTCAAGATCTGAATGGTTGTCTTTACCAGGAGAAGAACGAGGTCTATGGGGTGACATATTTTGCATAAAATGGATTTTGAAGTGGCTTGCAATACCAATACGTGTGTGGTCAAAGACACGAAAGATGAGTTATCTCTATTTCAATTCAAGTTTTGACTAAGATACTTTTGACACATTGTTCCACGATGAAAATCCACTCAATGGCCATTTTGAACCTTTGGTACGAAAACAATATCTTCGTCCAGATAATAGAACAATCCAGCTATTCGATGTCATTCAATGCTATTCTGAGTCATCACATTTAAAATTTGGATCACGGCAACAAGTAGAACACTCATTAACTGGATGTGCATCGCCTCCTTCTAAAATCATGGGTGTAGAAAATAGGCCAAGGTCTTTACGCAAATTGAAAAAATCCATTAGATCTAAGATTGTTGTACACGATGATGAATTAGTAAAAGACTCAAAGCTATGCAAAAAGAGATTGCGTGAATTGGATCTTGGCTTTTTCGAAGAGAACAAGAGCATATTGCTATCGGAGATGGACGTGTCAAACAAGAAATTGCGAAACATGGAAAATGAAAATGCAAAAGAAGTTTATGATCAACAATCCACTCTGACAAATATTGCTTCTAGTCAATGTAATGACATAAGAATGGTGGAAAAATGTCTCCGTCTCCATCAAATCAAGAGATTTCTTAGAGCCAAGGGTTGCATGCAAATCGAGACTAGAAAAACTGGCACATGTTTACGCAAAAAAGGGTTGAATAAAGCAAAATGCATAATTGATAAATCCAACAAATTGTTGAAGGTGCATTTTGACAAAAGATCTTTGGAGCAATCAAAGCAAAGAAGAAATTGTAAGAAATACAAAAATGGCTCTACATTTTATTCTCTTGCTGAGAAAGAATACTATCATCAAATTCAAGACACACCGATTTATGATTGTGCAGCAACCGTACCTGGTTTAGAAAAGATGTAGTTGAATGGACTTTGTCTCAAATAAATGAATTTGTGGTTGAGACAAATGAAATCGATAAAGAATGTTGGACTAAAAGAACTGGTCATATTTATTGTGTTTGCAAGAGCTGTGAGAGAGCATTTTCTCTTGGCGAGGTTTCAAAATTTGAAGTCCCAGAATGCATTAGGTGAAATAGACGAATACGCAAGGTGAAAAAGTTGCAAGAACTTGAAGAAAGGCTTGTAGTGTTATGGGGAAAATGCACCTATAGTTCAGGGGAGAAACTACCAACTTACGGTGATAAAGATAGACTTACAAGCATTCTGCAAGTACAACAAATAAATGAAGAGATTAGGGTTTATAGATGTAGGCACCTCATTCAGAAGGTTGATCCTAGCTTTTCCTCCCTCTCTCTTCAATGCTTATCCAATGTTGCAATGCCCAGACCTGCAAAACAACTTGATACCTTTCTCAAACACATTTGACTACATATATAAGATTGATATTCATAATAGAAGAAGACATCAGATTATAAACAAACTGTAATAAAATCTAATACACATTAATAGGTCATATTTGGAAAGAGAAGAACGTCTCATCTTTATTGATGAATGAAATCAATTACATAAATTTATACCTTCCTTCAAGCTTGGCACTTCATGAAACCTAGATTCAAGGTCCCCTGCTTTTGTTCTCCAAGGATTCCAACCTCTAATCAACTACGCTAGGGTTTACCAAAACTGAAGCACAAGAGAGGGGGATGAGGGTCTCCATTCCTCCAGCATAACTTTGTAATTGGGCTTAGTCCCCTCACATGGCCCTTCTACCCTCCTTATATAGTCAGTGATGGATAGGAAAAGAAGTTATAACCGAGTAGGAGGTTCCCCAACCAACTTAACTTCCCAAAATTTTGAGATTTTGACCAAAACAGGGGTGTACACTACTCTACAATAGACAAAGTAGCGTACATATGGAGTTGAGCGCTACTATTTCAATAGTGGATTCATGCTGAGTAGGGTACACACGCTACTATCATGCATGTGTACGAGCGCTCATGTTAAAAAATGGCCAAAAACAGGCTTTTCTGCTCATTTTCAGGAGATGGTTTGGTCTGGAAAAATGTTCCCAATGGTCATATACATCAAATGGGTCAAGAATGAGTTAATTTCAACCATTTTTAGTGTCCCAAATGACTCCTCCATCCACAAATGTCCTGTTGTGTGACTGAACTTGATCTCAAGAAGTGTCGTCATGCGACCAAGGGAAGCAAGTGTCGTCATGGATGGAGAGGTGTCATTTCAAGATATAACATGTAGCATTAAGAATCCCTTTTTTGCAAATTAGAGATCTTGGGCATAAGTACAAGAAACCACAGTTAGGATTGACAGGAGTTGTTATCAATGTTCCAGCTGACACATCACGTGTGTAACATGCTTTCCCACGTGACATCAAAGAAACTGACACAATAGCAGTGACAATAAAGAAACGTTTACAATACAAGAGTGCATATGATGTTGGCCGAGTGCGTGTTCATGTTGTGATGAAGGCCTTGAATCGTTTGTGTGACACTCCACTTTACAAAATGGAGAAAGCTATAATGAATGATGCTTGGGAGAAGAAGTTGTACCAAGAGACACTTGCATCAACAAGTGATAGTGATCTTGAAAATACTAGTAATGATGATGAAATTGAAGAGGAGCCTATAACAAAAACACTTTTGCATGGTTTCACTGATTCCTATAGTATTTATGATCTTGATGGTTATCAGATAAACATTGCTCCAGGTGAAGAGTACTTTCCATTGGGCATTTTCAAAGACAAATATTCTAAAGAAATGAGATTCCCCGTGCTTTTCTATGGAGAAAAAAGACCTGATGATATCACCCAGAACTTCACTTATCAAATTATTTGTCAATGGGAGATTCTATACAAGGACCATGACTTTGCTTATCATACAACAAATATTTTCTACAGAGCAGTGTGCATTATTTTGAACCAGGTTCTCCGTTGCATGTGGATAAGAATACGGAAAGGCCAATTAAAGGGACGAAAATTGGTAGCAAAAGATGTGAAAAATAAGAACATTTTGGATCGAATACTAAAATCCAACATTGGCTACATGGATTTGCAAACAATTTGAACATCACCAGACTATCATCAACATTTACGGAAAAACTTATATGCAATGATACATCAGTTGGGTCCACCAACTTTCTTTGTGACATTTAGTAGTGCAGAACATCGTTCGGAACCATTGGTAAAAGCATTGAGACAAATTAGAAAATTGAATACTATGTCTTATGTTGACAAAATAGATGATGATGACATTGTGTGCTTGGTTAGAAATGACCCAGTAACTTGTGTTTTCTATTACAAAAATAGAATGAATGCTTTGCGCCATCTTATTTGCAATGATCACAAATACTATGGTGATATTACAGACTACTTTTTCATGACAGAATTTCAGAATAGAGGAAGCCAGCATGATCATGGCTTGCTATGGATTAAGGATGCACCAATATATGGAAAAAATAGTAATTCCAAAATAGAGAATTTTTTGGACAAGTTCATTTCTTGTGATTCCACAATGCTTACAGAAGAATAAAAAAAAATTCATAAACATCATCACACGATGGCTTGCAAGAAACGAAGGAATGCACAATGTCGATTCAACTTCCCAATTCCACCAATGAGAAGAACAACAATCCTTGAACCAATGAAATCCGAAAATAAAGCTATCAAAGAAGACGAAAAAGGCATATTTGACACTTTGCAATCTGCTGTATATGATGACACATGCACATTTGATGGTTTCTTGGATAACTTGCAATTAACAGAAGACTCGTACATTCATGCAATTCAGTGTAGTCTCACTAGAACAATGCTTTTGTTGCAAAGGATACCATCAGAAATTTGGACAAATAACTTTGCTAGACATATTCCAACGGTATGGGAGGCGAATACAGATTGCCAATTTGTTCTTGATGCATATGCTGCAGCAACATATTGTAGTTCTTACACGAAAAAAGATAGATAAAACAATAAGTTCAACATTTAAGCATATAAGAAATGAACAACATAGGAAAGATGCAAATGTGTGTGAAACAATTGGCAGGCTTGGAAAAGCTTTGTTGAATTTGCAACAAGTTGTTTACATTGTGCTTTCCCTGCCATTGAACACTTCATCTAGGAAGTGTGTCTTTATAAACACTTCTCCAAAAGAACATAGAGCTTTAATATTAAAAAGACCGAAACAATTGCAACAAGAAACTGATGACTCATAAGAAATATTTTGTGCTTCAATAATTGATTACTATTTGCAGCATCCAGAGTCAATTGAAGACATCTGCATGGTAGAATTTGCTTCCAGCTATACAAAAAAGGGGAAGAAACGAAGGAAATCTGCCAAAGCATGTGTCATACGAAGCATGCAATACAATGAGAATAGAGATGCCGAGAAATTTTACAGGGAGCAACTTATGCTATATGTACCTTATCGAACTGATGAAAGTACTTTGATGGAACAATTTGTAAATTGGAAAGATGCCTACTTAGAAATGGAAGCAACAATACACCAAAATGGACAAAAATTCACATACAAAATGAATTTAGCATGGGGGGACCTCGATGATGCCACAAGTAAACTGGAAAATCGTGAAGAACAACTATTTAATGTGCCTGTTGTTGAAGAACAAGAAAGGTTGGACAAGACAAATTCACACTCTAAAGACACATGTTATGAGAAATATGACATAGCTTCTAATGTTTCTCATTTTCAAAATACAAAAAGGATACAAATCTCAATGGATAGACCTTATAAAATTGTTAAGCAACCAAATATTTTCAATAATGTGGAATTCAATAACATGAGAAGATAATTAAACACAAAGCAAGCAAGAATAGTGTGCGATATCTTGAATAAAAAAAAGAACAATCTAGATGAACCATTGCATCTTTTTGTGACTGGAGGTGTTGGAACTGGAAAAACATTTTTTGCAAGGGAAATCTTCCAATCGCTTGTTCGCTTGTACACCAACAATGAAGAATATGACCTTACAGAACTTAAAGGAATAATTGGCTCTTACATAGGCAAAGCAACTTTCAATGCAGGGGGTGTGACTTTGCATTCTTCCTTTTCCATGCCATTCAACAAATCAGAATACATTCCTTTAAATAGTGAGAAACTTGATACTTTCACAAAGCACTATCATGCATTGCATGTACTTCTCATTGATGAAGCATCTGTTATAGGTGCAACATTCTTATATCAACTTGACAAATGGCTACGACAGATAAAGCATACTCCTGTTTCATATTTTGGAGGCATTGACATTATTTTCATGGGTGATCTTTATCAAGCACAACCAATCAAAGACTCTTGGATTTTTAAGGAGCCTATCATCAACAAGGAAAGAGTGCCATACCATTTTTGGCAAGAAAAAGTCAAATTCTATGAGTTACACAGAACAATGCGCCAAACAGATACAACCTTTGTTGCAATCTTGGATAGAATGAGAACAAATGAACAATCTCATGAAGACATATAATATATCAACTCTCATTGTTGGCGAGATCCACCACCAGATCCTTTACTTCCGTATTTGTTCTACAAGAATACACAAGTTCAATTTCATAATGAAAAAATGCTTGAACTATTGCATGAAGAGCTCATAACTCTTGAAGCCATTGATCAACATGAAAACGATCAAATGGGATTTAGGCATTATGACAAAACTATAGCTTTGCCTATGAAAATCTTGACCAAGCGAAATGTGTTAGTTGAGCTCTATGCTAGAAACTAAAACTTAGAAGATGGGCTTGTAAATGGTGCAGATGGTATACTAAAGGCATATACACAAAAATCAAATAAACTAGACGTAGTTTGGATAGAATTTGTAGATCGAAACATTGGGGGTTTGCAAAGGAGAAAATTTCATGAACCTTATTCTGAGGACATTTCAACAAATTGGACACCAATATTGCTTGTTGCAAAACCACTGCCAAATAGCAAAAGAAAATCTAGACTAATTGTCAAAAAGCAATTTCCAATACAAATGGCATGTGATAGAACAATACATATAGCTCGGGGTCTTACATTGGATAGACTTGCATTTGACCCAACTGGAATAGCAACACATGGACTAGTATACGCAGCACTATCACGTGTGAAAACAATTGATTCAGTGTTTCTTGTCGACAAACTAGAGAAAAATAATTTCCATGTTACAAAGAAAGTGACAAATGAGATGACACGCTTATTGAGTAGTGCCACATGGAAACTAGATCATTTTGACTTGTTCCAATCAAGTGCATCTACATTGTCAATTGCAACTTTGAACACACGTAGCTTGCAAGCACATGTTTATAACATCTTGCAAGATGAATATCTTATGAGAAATATGGTGATTTGCTTTCAAGAAACATGAACAAATACTCCACCAGCAGATAATGGATTTGCTCATTTCCATCTCAACTCTGCATACTTTGTCCATAGTGTCCTATCATGCATACAAAAGGAAATTGATGTCATAAGCACTAAATCATTTGGCAACCACAAAGTGGAAGTTGTCATGTCATATTTCCATGCTCTTCAACCAATTTTTCTAATCAATGTATATGTTGCTCCATTTGCATGTGTTTCAAAAGTCATTGAGGCGATTATATTAGCAAAGAGTCAATCTGTACATAAGGAATGTGTTATTATAATCATCGATGATTTCAACATTGACATCAATGTGAACAACCATAGAAGTAGACAACTGTTGGAGTACATGCAGTCAGAAGAGCTTCACGAGATAACACATTGCCACATACCAAAGACAAAACCTGTTATTGATCATATTTGGACAAGTTTTCCTTCTATGCATTGTCGCATAAGTACACTCGATGCATATTGGACTGATCATGATGCAGTCTATGCACTTTTACAATTTTGCTAGGGCTTTGTTTAATATGCATATATCTGTTTGTTGACATCTTGCTATGCTTGGAAGTTGCAAATTCAAGGTTCCAAAATATAGTTCGATTGCATAGTGTCAGTTTATGCAGCCAAGTAGCCAAGTAACAGTTTAAGCTCTTGATTTTGTATAGCATGAGAGATGAATTGACTTTTGAGACAATTATTTCCCATTTAAGGTGAATGCTAATAAAATATCTTTTGTTCGCCTGGGCTCTACTTCAACATTTAAGACTAGATTTTAACTAACATGCTATTGTTTTTTGCCTTGATTGACCAAGGAGCATATTTGAATTTTTTTTATCAAATACGTTGATGCTTGTTTAAAAGTAGAAATAAATATTAATTTCACGTTAGAAACTCCTAATATTCCTTCATATCTAGATTCTTCTAAATAATTAAAACTTTTTTGCAACAATAGACATGAAAAGTTCATATGGGAAAGCTTTGCAAAATTGGAAACAGGGTAAAATGTATTTTGTAGCTTTCCAAAGATAACAAGATAGAGTTGTATTAAATACAAATTGCTCAATTATTCAAAGTACTATACAAGAAATAATATGAAAATGAGTAAATATATAGACATACAATTAAAAATATTATAGAAAATAATGATATTGATAAAAATATATAAAGCAATTTCTATGGGATACAAAATATACAAGATACTAACTCTTTTAATTGATACATGATACATTTGAGAATCTGATTAGCATTTTCCACATGGAGCTATGCAAATAGTTTATCATTGCTAGCATCCCACATTTAAACTAGTGATTTATATTGTCAATGCTATTGTGCAAATGTTATATCTGCTTGAAAACATACTTTTACTATTTTGTTGCAAAGGGTAGCTTATATAGATATTTTTCGATGTTTAGTAATCATTGCTACAATGTCTTGCAGATGGACTTGATTTCACATGAGATGCAAGAATCAAAGGCAATTTTTCCTTTGAGTGCTGCTACTAATGCTGACAATGAAACTCAACAAACAGAGTGCCATGCTTCTGCCCAAAAACGATTAGCTTTAATCAATTTTTTTGTTGAACATTTTTAAATGTTGTCATTCATATTTGAGAATGCTTTTGCCATTTTTATATATGCTCTCTTAACGAAATTCTTCTTGCTTACAACCAACAAAGCAAATTATGTTTTTGCTATTGCTGAAGCTGCTAGCTTACATCTGGGCAGTGAAAATACACCTCAACAAATAAGCCATTGTGCTTTTATGCAACAATGTTAACTTCAATAAACTATTCCGTATATTTTTTTAACATTTTTATGCATATTTCAGATTGCTTTTGTCATTCAGCATATAGATATGTTATAATTAGATTCTTTATTGACTTGAAACCAATAGTGCACAATCTGTTCCAACATTTGTTGGACATGCTGGATTGCATGAAGAAAGCCAAAATACACCTCAACAAACAGAGTATTATGCTTTTTCCCAAAAAAGACTAGCTTGAGACAATTGTTCTCACAAACTTTTTTAAACATTCTAATTTTTCTATATGTTGTGTCAACAAAATTACTTTTTGCACATGGGATGAATAGTGCACATTCTGTGTATGCTGGAGATGTTAAGTTGCATGTTGATAGTCAAAATAGAGACAAGTGGCACTACTTATGTTTTCAATACAATCATATTTTAGACTGCTTTTTCCATTTTCTATATGCCTTGTTTAACCAATTCTTGTTGCTTGCAACCAACAGTGCAAATTCTTCTTTTTCTAATGCTGAAGCTGTTGATTTACATGCAAACAGTGAAAATACAGCTCAACAAATTCAGTAGTGTTCTTTCTCCAAAAAGATTGAGTTGAATCAACTGTTCTATTGACTTTAGTTAAACATTCTATGAACATTTCACGGTGCTTTTGTCATCCATTATATATAATATATATGTTATATTCAGACTCTTTTTTGACTTCAAATCAACAGTGCAAAATCTATAATAACATCTGGTGAATATGTTGCATTGCATGAAGAAATCCAGAATGCACCTAAACACACAAAAGTGTTATGTTTCTGTGCAAAAAGACTAGCCTGAGCCAGATTTTCTCATGAAATCTTTAAACATTTTGATTTTTCTATTTGGCATGTTAACAAACTTCTTTTTCCATAAAATGAACAGTGCATATCCTGCTTCTGTCTCTACTAAAGATGCTGAGTTGCATGTTGATAGTCAAAACAACGAGAAGCAGTATTGTTCTTTTTAATATAACTATTTGAAACATACTTGGAGATGTCAATTATGCAATGTCTTCTTGGCAGCCCATGTCTTCTAGTTTTCTTATTTCTTTTACAATTGACCTTCATAGTCTTAAGCCTAGTGCACAACCACCATGTTCAGTAATTGACTTCTCACAACAAAGTTAAACAAACATGTTTGAGGGTGACATCTTGTCTGTGTACGGGCCAGGCTACAGCAAGGATCCACATTCGCCCTCTAAGGCATAATTGATACACGCCGATTTGGTTGAAAAGATGGTCAGCTAACCATCACCGCGAATATTGGTAACAATCTCATGCTGGTGTATCGGTCTCAGTTTCAAGTTGTCTCAAGTGTTTGAATAATAGACTTTCTGCTCAAGCGAAAAACAACATATGAGAGAGGAGACTCAGAATATTGTTTGCAAATTACTCCAAATAGCAGTGTTGAGACCATACCTACAGTTTGCGAAGAAAGAAGATTAGCACCAAATGTCAATATATAGGGCTTGGTAGAATCAAAAAATGCTTATTTTGTTGGTAGTGTTGCTGCAATTATCACAAGATGTGAAGAGATTAGAAACCAGTTCCTCTTATACATAAAGGATGGAGAAGCAATGGACAACATTGCAATAGTCAACACTGTCTGTTTTGCATGCCTGTGTTGTTCTTTCATTGTTTTGAAAGAACTCAGTGCCTGATACATAGTGTTGATATTGGCTAGAAAAATTCTCATGTTGCATATAGAGAAATAAGATCTATTCACTCTTCTTATTGCAGCTACAGCTAAATGAAGGCTTCAAAAATTGTTTTTTGGAAACACAAGCAAAACTAGCTACTTGATGCATTCCAATGTTCTTGTTCAAGAACATTGTTCGACATGGAACTAGGGAATCACGCACTCTATGTTATAGAATGTTGACTTATTTTGAGGTGCTAAACTTTGAATGTGCAAAAGAACAGCTACATCTTCTTGTGCACTTAAACATCTAGGTATGTATGCATATATTCTAACAATCAATGAACTACTTCTTGAAAACAATATCGTGTGCTCACTGGTTAAGTGATAGCCTCGCATTGCAATAGAAAATTACAATAACATATTTCATGTTGCAGGTTCAAGGTGTTATGAGAGCAAAGAATACATATGCACCACCTTTTGCACCCTTTTGTAGCAAGTGTCACCAACTAGTGACAGGAACATGCCTTGATCACAATGGTTTGTGCTTTTGTGCAAATTGCCAAGCAAATATAGCATTCAGCTATGAGAATTGTTTGAGGTGTATACTTGAAAAGGACAACATAGTGGTTGATTTTGTTTTGAGAAAACCACTACTTGAGGAGACTTTCCCAACACTTTCTAGAATTAGTTATCAGGAATACAGAGTAGACATTTCCTTGACTTTACGGTTACTACGTACATTTGAAAGAAAGGGATATTTCTCAATGAAAATGGACAACATACTGACATAAATTCGACTGCAGAACTAGGATGGACACTATAGAAATTCGGCAGAATGCACTAAGAAATATGTCTAGTTTTTTGCTCTCTACATAAAAGCCAAATTTCATTACTGCTGAAGTGTTTTTTGTTTTCTTGTGTGTCTATCAGCTGATCTTATTTGGAAATGCATCTATAGTTAGTTGGGGTAACTGTATCTATTTTTGTGTCTTCGTATATACGAATACCTTGCAGTACATAAAGCAAGATGCATATCAAACAAAGGGATATTTCCTAACAGTAATCTACAACATACTCAATGAAATCTAGCTGCAACAATTGCTTGACTATTCAGAGTTGGATACACAGTGCTAAGAAATGTCAACTGCATTTTTCTCTATATGCAATCAACAAATAGCATCATTGTCAATCTTTTTTTTTGTTCAACTACTGAGCAATCTATTTTTCAATTAAGCATCATAGCCGATTGACTCTTACAACATGTGTTAAGTCTTTTTGCGAATATGTACATCGCATTTTGCTATAAGAAACCACTTAATGCCTTGATATTGTCTATATGTATGTGGATACAACTTACCATATAAATATATATCCAATTTGCAAGTGAATATTGGTATTGCCTTCCGTGTTTATTTTTTTCTTCTTTTTGGGCAAAAAATTGCTTGCACGTTTAAAATCAACTTCCTATTTCTTTCAACATCATAGATTTATGTTTTTTAACTAATGGACATAGTATCATGTGCATAGTCAGTATGCTGAGATTTGTAGGTTGTTGGAATGGCACTTGAACTGATGCTTTCCAAATTCCTATTTCATATAAAATCAAATGTGTAAGCAAAACAAGCTAGTGTAGATAGATATGTACTAGCCAATGTGTTATGAATAATCTATTGCTGAAAAGACGAAAGATAACTTGTGTGGATGTTATCCATAATTCATGTGTGAACCTTTTGTACATTTTATAATATAATCTCCTTTCTTTTTCGTTAAACCATTCAACCCTAGTTGTTTTTCAGTTTTGAAAGAGGCTTAAGCCATCTTCATGATGCTAAAAACTGAGCTCTTTCTCCTGTATTGAAGATTATGATTTGTGTTAGAACTACAAATTAATATCCATTAACAAAAATGAAAAATGTTGTAAGGAAGATTGTCTAATGAATTTATAGATGAATGATAAAGTAATTTAACAAGAGAACTGGCTCTTGTATCAAATCTAAATAACATAATTTATTTGTTTTATAATACCACTGCCAACAACAATTGCATCAGTATACCTATATAGGATGATAGATTTATCATACATGCTAGGAATATGCACAAATCTCACTATCGCTGCAGCTTCATAAAGATATGTCCATAATTACTATTGTTTGCATGACTGTAATTAGAGTAGAACTACCTTTTCTAAATTCATGATATGTCTAGCCATCACAATGGACTTTAGTTTCATTTCCAGAGTTGCATAAGTAAAAGCTTTAAGGGCATTGATGCATCATGCAAATATTTTAGATTATGGTGGAACTAGATTCATAGTTACTTCTTTTTTTATATATATTTTTACTAAGAAAATAAACATAATATCTTCGAATGATATAAAATGTCATTATTAAAAATAAAATCATCAATCAATGTAGTCTTTGCATTTGTAAAATAAACATACAAGAGAAGGGAAACAAATTAGTGTGTTTTAGGGTAAATAGTGATAGATCTAGGTGGATATCACAACACTATTGTGATATGATCACTATCAATATCTAATTATGTGAACATGATAGGAGCAGAAAAAGTAGGATGTCTTATAGTGTGAAGTAAAAGTTAAGGAGATAAAATATTAATATTGAGTTATGGAGCACTAATATGTTTAGTAGTGACATGAGAAAGATAGTAGTATAAGCATACATGTATTATCCACTAGTTTACAAATCATTGATATCCTATAACATCATCGTATAATATATTAAAATCTCATTATGTGAAACATCACCAAATTAAACTGTGTTTCACAGTCTTCCAAAGAAAGCAATTCCTTTAGAGCTATCATTATTGGATGCTATCTTCCATTCACAATAAAACTCAAGATGACATATGCATCAAAACTCTTCCAATCAGCAAGTTGTCAAGCACATAGTTGACGTCAAAATTGTCTCTTTGCTGATGGTAAGGCCTGTTGTCCAAGCCTCTCATTTTTCCACCAAAACATCACACCTTATTGGAAACCAAATCTAAGAACTTTGTTTCTAATGTTTTGCATTGGCATTTATAGACATGTTACACTTTCTAGGTTTGCCTTCAAAGACGGATGTTTTTAGTACTATATGAAATTTATGGCACCCCTCTGCTATCGTCTTCTTGCTCTTTTATATGTTCTGCAGAAATAGCTAATAATTGCTTTCATTTACTAAAACAGTGGTTCTATATCAAAGCTATAAACTTTTAATCAAAATCTATGTGTAACTGCTTTGTTTTTTTACCTTTTATATTCCTCCATTTGGGGACCACTAATGATTCTGGTTAGAATTTTTTTCTATTTAATTAGCATTTTGTAATCATTAAATATTTCTCCACTTGGTGAGTACTGATGATTCTAGTTAGATTTTTGGCTACTAGTTTATTGGCCTTTTGTAATCATTGAATATTTCTCCATTTTGTGAGCACTAATGATTTTGGTTATAAGATTAACATTTCTTAATCATTAAAAGATTGGTACCTGCTTTTTTTTAAAATATTTTTATACCAAATTAACTTTTAACCTCTGATCTTTTCCCATTTCAGGCATCTTGAAATAGTCTAGATATTTTCTAACATGAAATTGCCTAGATTATTTACAGGCATTGGCTAATTTCATGGGAACATTTTAAAACCATACATTTGCACATTTAGTCAGTTGGTTCAAAATTTCAAATTCCTTTAACCACTCATCAATGCTTAGCTATGGTGGCAACTTGCCAACCTTTTGCTGTGATTTATGCATGTTGGGATATGAGATGTTAATGGTGATAATGGGATTAGTTGCTTGCTTATTAATTAGGTCTATTCCATGGTTAAAATCCCTTGACCACTCGTCAGCCATTAGTTACGTAATGTCTTTGCAACTTATCAACCTTTCGTTGTTATTTATGCTGCTGGGACATGGAATGATAATGATACTGATCATGAGATTTTGCTCATTTTTGCAGGCTGGCCCTAATTTATGGTTCTCTTTCAAATATCTCTCATTTCTTTCAAAATTTACAATTTTTCCTGAGTTTTTCAAGTTGCGGATTTGGTTGAATTTTTCTGAGCTTTTCAAGTTGTTGATTTGTTCAAAGCTTTTCTGAGTTTTTGAGGTCCCTGAAATGATTTTTGCAACATTTAGTATCCCCCTTGAAACAAACGAGTTTTTGAGTCTGAATCTTCTCTTCTATTGAATTCATAGTATAAATAGTTTTCCTTTCAGCGCTCAGTAATTTTTTGTCTCATAAATGTATGAAAAATCCATATTTTGTTTTTTTACACAACCATTCGAAAGTGATTTTACAGACCATACTGTCTTTATTGTGGTCTATACTTCCTACTGCTAATAGGATTTTTTTATAAATTTTTTTATTTAAAACCATCTCATCCAAAGTATAGGAAATGATAAATAAGATATTGGGGAGAACTTCGTCCCATTGATTCCATGGGTTTCGATATTGGTTAACAACTTGGCACGTGTTTTCTATTGTGCTTGGCTTTGTTTGGGTCTCTTGTTTCCTGATTTCTAACATAACCTCACTTAATGATGTTGTCTTGAAACATTGATTTGAATAAACATATCATAAACAGGTAATATTTTAGATTATAAAGTTTTAGGTGTGCTTCCTCTTATTATTACCAAACTGGAAAGAAGTAAATTTATATCAATTCCTTTTTATTGCTTATTTTCTTGTAAAGTATCTAGATTCAAATAGTTTTGGCTTTTGGATTTCATTTGTTAGAATTGTAATCTTTCCAACCTAATGGATTATTATATTTTCAGTAAGTTCCTTATGGTAAAAAGTTGTTACTCCTACTACTTGTTCAGCTGATGATGCTAAGCATTTCTCCGTGGAAACGTTCTATGTAGTGTAGTTTTCAATTTCATTTGGTGGATGATCTGTTTTAGATAGTAAAATTTGTTACTCCTTGTTCAGCTGATGATGCCAATGATTTTCCTGTGGAAACCTTCTATGTAGTGTGGTTTTCAATTTCACTTGGTGGATCATTTGTTTTAGACAGTGTGGTTTCCAACTTCATTGGGTGGATCCTTTTTTTTGGATTTTAAATGCTCTGGTTGATAACCTTTTTGGTGGACTGTCAAATTAATTTCATAAAATAATGAGATTTTGACTGTTAAAAGACTGTTTTGATGGAATTTATTGTAATAGGAATTTAATCCATGTATAATCTCAAAATTATGTAAATGTGATAAACTAAGTATCTTCAAGGACAGATGTAATGGTGAACTAGAACCAATACCAAGGCAGATTGTTTCTATAGTCAATTAAAATTGCTTCGAACTTGCAGAATTTTATTGAATTTTCATTTTACAATCACATCATTGAAAATATAATGGTTCCAGCTCGCTTGAAGGAAATAAAAAAAAAAAAATTCAACCAGCGGATTGAGTGGGTAGCGTAATGGAACTATTCTAAGTTCCAAATGATCAGCTGAGGTCTTATATGATTCAAATCATCAAAGCTCCTTGACTTGCAAGCTTTTATGGGGGCCTTTTGGAGTCACTCCAGTAAACAAGGCTTGGATGAGCAAACAAGAACCCAAGTTGAGTGTAGTAAAAGGCAGAGGCTATTAGTTGTCGATGGGGATGAGAGACCAAGGATACTTTATGCTCTTCCTGATAAGCTATCCATTAGGATTCTGGCCAGGGTACCTCGTGGATACCATTACAGCTTGAAGTTGGTCTATAAAACGTGGAATCATGTGTTGAGGGAACACCGTGTATTAGGCTAACATGCATTGTGAAGGGTTGGTTTGGACGGAAGGATTCACTAGATAGAACACCTTTTTGTGGTTTTGCTGTAGGGGCCATTGATGGATGCCTCTACATGTTGGGAGGGTTTGCTGGACACATTATGTTTATCAAATATTTTATCCATTCGTCATAACTTTAACATTCACAATCCATTTCCAGTATCATTTTTTAAACTACTTATTTTTCATCCAAAGGAGGGAAAGAGACCATCAAAATTTATTAACAGTTAGCTTGCAATTGAGAATTGGTTTCTTTTCTTAGCTCAATCATTTATTTGCTAATTCTATGTATTTTTCTAAGGAACCGGGTTCTTTCCAAATCAGATTCTCTACTAAGCATTGATGCTTAATATGGCTTTTTTCTACTAATGTTAAAATAATTTCTCTACCTTGTTTATAATACAAAGTTATTTCAAATTTCTTAAATATACTTCTATACTTTCCATGCCTCTATCAAATATTGTATTTTTATCACACTTTCCTGATAGATTTTGCTTGAAATCCATCCAAAACTACATTCTAATTCAACCAATGTTACACATAAATGCAAAAATTCCAAGCATGCTTTATTCTGTACGAACGTGTCATTTTGTCAAATTTGCCATTAACTACATATCCTTGCTTAATTAAGCACAAGTCCTGCTTCCAATTTGCTCATCTAGTCGTCCACAATTATGAAATCAAGACATACAATGTTTACGAGCAAAGTATAGACTATATACTGTTTCTAGAGATAGGATTTATCTAAGATTATATTTTAAAGAGATCAACAAGCGCATTGCAAAGAAGTCTGAAGAAATTAATGGCTTCTATGTGTCCATATGCACCACAAATATAAAGTTTATGCTTAATTTGGTTTACATAGGTAACAACCAACATCGTGAACAATTGGGTTATCAATAATTTCTTCAATATTTTCCCTTGCAATTTTGAATCTTCTACAGACTCAAGTTAATAGTTCAATCACAATTGAATAAAGTCCTCTTCAATTTTGTCAATTGAAACAATTTCATTGTGTCGTCCACTACAATGCTCGGTTCATCAACATTACCTAAAATACCATTTGGCAGGGAGTTAGCTTCATCGCAGCTATTACCCTTGTTTATTTATTTAGATTTGAAACAATTTTTTTTTATTTAAATATTGTGTTGGTTAAGATTTTATGATTCAAATAATGTAAATGCAATTTTTCATTAACATAATAAATTACTCAACATTTTGAAAAAACAATTACTTATCACTACTCTGATAATTAGTTAACAATTAATTTATAACAAATTTTACCACTTAAAAAAATTTGATATTTAAATGATAATAATGTTTTAATTAATTTATATAATTATTTAAAAAATTATATCCATCAACGGTCTTTGTTCCATATTTAAAAGCACAATTTAAAAAAACAAAAAAAATAACAACTATCCATCAACTATCTTGTCCTATAAGCCACAGAAATGATTAATTGACATTATTATATAATGTACAATTGGAATGCCAGGCTGGACTCCTCGGCGAATCCCACAAAGCACATTAAATGGCAGGAATGTATGTGGTCGTTGTGTGTAACTCAAACTCGGGCTCAATAATCTATAGCCCACAGAGCGCCTTCATGGCAGGAGCCAAAGGATTTTCATGTACATATTCGTGTTGAATTCAATGCTAAGATCGTGAAACAATGCAACTGCAAGTTCGGGCTCATGGTACGGCTAAACCTCTACTATTGCTTCGAGTTGCCGTACAACAACTTCACAACTTCTTGTATCATTTTTAAATTAATAATAATAAATAAATTAATGTCGTCAAATTGTAGAATTTTTTTTTTATAAAATAGTTTTTATATCTAAAACTAAAAAACCTTCTCCACCTATTTATGTCAAATCCAAAGTGTATTCCACCAATAGAAAATTGAGGTTTTCTTTTTTCAAAAAATAGAAAATGCATTTTCAATTTTTTAGAAAAATTCACTTTAATAGTGATTATTTTGCAAACATTACAAAACTCGTCAATAAACAACATAAAAATTAAGAATTAATAGAGTTAAAAAACTTTGACTTTCAAATGAAAAGTATATCAATGCCTTGATAGGGACTAATAAATAAATTATAAAATACTTAATAACATATCAAATTATAAATTATAAAATTAATATGTGACAATTATCAAGTCGATATCAAATTATAAATTATAAATTGTATAATTCCAAGGCAATACATTAACACATTTTTAATAATATATCAAGTTATATAATTTATAATTTGAATGAGTTTAAAATATAGGTTTATAGACATTTTCATTCTTATTTATAAAACTAGTATATAATATTAATTAATAATATGGTTTATATATATAGTTTATTTATATCAATTATAGTCATATATTTAAGAATGGCTGATATTAGTTCAGTATATAAACTATATATTACTTGTTAGTTGTCTATATAAACTATATATAACTTGTTAGTTGTCCATATGTAGTTTAAGTTTGGTAAATTATTATTATTATAATAATAATTAAAAATTAAAATATTTATTTATAGAAAATTAAAATAAATAAATAAATATTAAATATAAAAATTGTGTTATAATAATAATAATAGATAGATGAAAAAAATGAATAATAAAATTACATAAAATTATATCAATAAACAAATAAATTAATAAGAAGAATAAGAAATATGTAAGTAAATTTAAGCATGGTTGAGAATGGTACGAGTAACTAGAAAGTCAAACATAATTAAACATCACCAATTATGATTGACCATGTTTGACCATGGACCATGGCTAAGAACTTTCTAGTATCATTGATTGTTTAAACATACTTGACTATGATTGACTTTAGTGCATTATGGTTATTATGGTAATGTTTGACTTTACTGCATCATGCTTGACTACGAAAATAGTTGACTTTACTACATCATGTTTGACTATGATTGTTTCATGGCTGACTTTGGTTGACTGTGGTTAACTTTAGTTAATAATGGTTGACCATGTTTAACGATGGTTAACAATATTTGAATTTGGTTCACCATGGTTTATTTAAGTTAACTATGGTTCACTTTGGTTAACTAAGGTTTGACTTTGGCTGGCCATGGTTAACTTTCGTAAGACATGGTTAAACTATGGTTGACCATTGTTTGGGCATGGTGAACACTTAAACCCATAGTTGACTTCAAAGCAAGTTTGATTTTGAAGCATGTTTGACTCCAATCCATATCTGACTTCAACCCAAGGTTGACTTCAATTAATAGTAGACTTTTAAGCAAGGTTGACTTCAATCTAAGCTTGACTTGAATCCATTGTTGTCTTCAATCCATAGTTGACATTAAACCAAGGTATAATTTGAACTATGACTAACCATTGTTTAGGCAAGGTTGAATTTAGTGCATCATGGTTGACATAACGAGGAGAACATTGACCTTGAGCATGGTTGACATAGCTAGGATAACATGGCCAACCATTATTTGACTATATTAAGAAACACAATCACATTTTTAAAAGTGGTTGATTGACTTTGAACCATAATCCATTGTTGACTTTTAAGTAAGGTCCACTTCAATCCATAGTTGACTTAAGATAGGTTGATTTTGAATCATGGTTGACTTCAATCCATAGATAATAATAGTTTATAGTTGGTTTCAATCCATGGTTAACTTCAATCCAAAGGACCTCCACATTAACTTCCATTCAAAATTGTCTTCAATCCAATTCAAGTTCAATCAACATAATTTGAATAAATTTAATAATTAAAAATATGAGTTTATCAACTTTTTCATTCTTATCTGTAAAATAAAATGTAAAACCATTTTTTTAATAAACTGAGTGATACATGTGATCAATGCATTTGGAATTAATGTATAAAGAATAAGCTAAACATTCTCACATTCTAATGATGTATCACATAATGTATTGTAATGTGGATTTATTAAAAGTTCAAAAATTTATAAATTTAATCGTGTAATTCAATTTAATCATCATTCTTTAAAAAAAAATAAAAATTTTAAATTGATGCTGATCATAATTAGTATTTTTATACATGTACAATTATATGGCTAACAATATTCAGCCTCTTGTAGGTAATTTAATGCAGCTGCATCTGCATTAAATAACCTGCAACATGAGGCAACTACATTAAATAACCTGCAACATGATGAATATTGTTTGCCCAATTATATTTCTTCACCATTGTACCTTTGTACCTGACATGTGCCTAATGCATAATGCATCATTCCTTGTTATCTTAAAAATGAGAAGTTGTGTGCTCAAACGTAAACATGGTGGATGGGGAGAAGGCCTGGAATTTGACGTGCTATAAGATGTATTGAGCAAATTGGAACGTATTTTACAAGTAAAATTATTTTCCACATGTCACCGTCTACGTGTGAGAGATAAAATGTGGACCGTCAATTTGACGTCTAATGGTTTGCATCAAAGGTCAAAATTGCTAGTACCTACGTGGTGCTTGGAAAGTAGGTAGTGGCATGTGGCAACTAACAAGTGAAACCATAGTTTACCCCCGGGTGGCAAGTGCAACTTAAGTTTAAAATTAACCCCAAATTTAATGCGCCATGGCACTTGGTAGTGTGGCACTGGCACTGCAGTCTGCTGCACGGTGAATGGTTTGAAACTTGAGCGCTGGTGCAAATTGCAATTAAATGTGGGTCGAAAGATTGTTAATTTGCAAGTGCCCAACAAGGTATAAGTTTATAACTGTTACTTGTGGGGGGTTTATGAGTAGCTGCATGGAAGTTATCTCATGAGTGTTAAGAGACTCAGGCAGAGTCGATGTCTGGTGAGTTTGGTCACCGAGAGGAAGCTGAAAACCTGGAGGCTACAGACCCGTGGAAAGAGGTTTCCCTGTTCCAGTTTTGTGAGAGGAATCTTAATTTCTGCCGGTTTTCATCGAGCATACAAGCATAAGCAAGTACGCATTTGCAACTACTCCCGTTCTATTACCCTATGCTTAGGGTATTTTAAAAAATTAATTCTGCTTCAAACTTAATTCTGCATTGCTCTTCTTCAAACAGCAGTAGGATTATGATATTTACTCTCCTCTTGCTTTCACGTTGAATATTCCTGAATTCTCTATTTGTGAAGTCTATTTCTTTAGTGGGACTCGATCTCATGCCTCCTCTGCACGAGGAGGAAGAGTCGAGGCTCTTCCTGAGAAGCTGCCTCATGGTGCCAACTGCATGCAGAAGGTCATATGGGCCTCCAGGGCTTCTTCTATCCCAATAAGTCGATCCAATCTGCAGAGCTCGTCTTTCACAACTTTGTTGCAGAGGCCGCAAATCCACTGCCAACAAAACCATTCTCGCACGTGGGCTATGTAAGCCGGTGTGCACTCCTCTGTTAGCTCGCAACACTCGCAGCCTGCAGGCTGCGCATTCAACCTCGTAGCTCTCAGAATGTTTCGAACTCACCATCTTGGAGACGTAGACTCTAGATGCCGAGAGTCCTCTAGGACGAGGTGCTCGTCTCTGCCATGTAACCCTCTGGTGAAAGTACTCGGTTTTTAAAGCCTTCTTCGGCTCTCTATTACCAGTAGGTTCATTTTCGTTTTCCCAAGACGTCATTCTTAGATCCAAAAATTGAGCCCTATTCGACCATCTTTTTCTCTGGGCATGATTTTACAGAGACATTTCGTTTTCAGTTTTTTGAAAGGTCGAATTCGTCGTGTTTTCGTTCTTTTTGCATTCAGCGTCACTATTGAAAGCCTGGCAAACTGGTATAAGGCACGATTTGCCACGAAGATGAGGTTTTCTCTCATTTGTGCAATCGAATTTGTGTTTAAAAGAGAGGCGTATTGATTGCAAGAGTCAAATTTGCCACGGCTGTCTAAAATCTGAGCCCGATTCCATCAACAGTGAATTGTTGATTCCTCATTGAAAGCATATTTACATTTTGGGAACCACTTGAGTTTCACGATTTCGATCTTGTGCATGATAGGGGGTCGATTTCTCAATGGAGGTCTATGGTAAATATATATTTACCATAGAAATCAATGATATATGCCCTCCTACTTAACTAAATATAGTTCAACAAAATTTTATGAGATTTTCATTTCAACAACTATGCTATCTATAATATTTTATTTATCTTATTATATCACTAGCTATAATCGTTTCTTGATCTTAAAAAATATACTTCAATTTTATATTCTTAAAACAAACCGCTTCCATAGTAAGGGCTGACATTAATGCACACTAATACTTCATCTTTAATTTTCATTAACTCACACAAATACTTCAAGTGCTTCAAGTGAATTTAGGGTCATACACAGAGTTAATTTAATATTGGTCAATATTAGAAAAATAAATTGTGTTGGCATCATCTTGGCAAAAACGATTTACTTTCTCCATATCAAAATCCTTTAAGAAGTTCTTTGAGCCTATAGACTTGGAAATGGTTTTGATCGTTCAACTAAAATATTTTTAAATTGACCACTTCTCATAAAACCGTTTATCTTTAATAAAACCGTTGATCTGTGAAGAGTTGTTTGGTTTCGGCACCCAGGACTCACTACCAGTACCAGGTAACTACAGTTATTAAAGGCGAGCTTATTTCACCTCTCGCCCCTTGGTTGATGGTTTTCGACCCTTTCCCTCCCTTTGGTTGGGCAAGCGTTCGCTTCCCTCAAATAGCTCCATCCTCCATCATGAGGTTTGGGTAATTTATAGGATTCCTTATTGCGGCCCATGACATCCTGATAGGATACCAACGTCAAAAATTCACAAAAAATTATTGAAATTGATATGCCATAAAAATGCAAACAACTTTGAAGTTCATGAATTTACAGAAAACGTAAAGCGAAAGGCATAGAAAATACAAGACCGTCATCAAATTGCCTGGTGACAGGTAGAGTAAATTTGAAATTCCAGGCTTGATGGGAGGGAATGCCACAGGTAAATGCACACTATTGCAGGAATTGTAACGTCTATATGCAGAAATCGAGTGCGGCACGGAAACATGGCAATATTTATGGCGACGAGTGCGGCACGGAAACATGCGATATGAAGATTTTGCGGATTCGCAATTCACCATGCCGCCGCATTTGCAAACTTATCCATTTTATAAACATATTTTCAGTCACAATTTACGGATTCAGGGCGAATCCAAATGGAATGTTACATATTGGAAGTACAAGTATGCAGGAGAAATACCATTTATGTGCATCTCTAAAACGCAAAAGAAACTTATTTATGTAAAATATTGTGTTTATGTAATCTCAAGATTTGGTCACAAGAGAGAAAAATGTTATCCTCTGTGCTCATTGTTTTTATCAATTTCTTTGATATGAGTTACAGTTTTATACAGAGACCTATATAATATGATATAGAAGCTGCACACCTTTAACAAAGTAGAATCGTGGAAATATGGTGATAAATGAAAATCTTGATTCAGTTGTTTTCTGGAATGCTCTCCAAGGACGGCCTCCATCCACAATTGCTGCTGCTGCCGCCCCCATATTCTTCATAATTAGACCGTTTTCTGCTCGATGGAAGCCGCTGCAGAAGCTGTTGCACTGATGTTTCGTTCATACAGCTGCTATCTAAGAGCAAATCCTCCAGCTGTTTCTTTGACATGACCATTTTGAGCCTAATGTTTTTGCCTTTCTCGTCCATCTTCGTGAACGAGACTCCAGGAGATTGCAAGCAGTTACCCATAGTATAAAAAATCGCGATGATATTTAAAAAGGAAGTCTGTACACATGCTTTGTTCGTTAATGGAGATGGGCGTTCTTAATTTATAACACTGGCGTGAGACAAACAGACATCTCTGCCCCTTATCACGCCTGTTTGGTAACCGTTACAAAATCTTTACAGATCAGGGGTCGAGACCGTTGAACTACCCAGGTTTAGGTTGCTATTTTATAATACAAAAAATGATAAGACGTGCATGTGCTATGCTGGTACAGTATTAAATCGAGGCGAGAAAACAGCAAGAAAGGCTGGTTGGGCTCTGTCTTTTCTTTGCGAAATCTGATCTCCCAATCCCGCTGCCCACGCTTCACTGAATTATTGGTCTGGTGAAATGTATACACCTCGAGTGGCGTAAATGCTTCATGCGCAAGCGCCTGGATATGTCAAATGTTTACAGTGAAATGCACATACCTGTACGTAGCTTAAGTAATCGTCCAACCAGCTGATGTACGAAAAATGATTTCGCGTCGATTAAGAAATAAAGTTTTAGGTCAACCAAATTTACGCGTAGGATAAAGGACAACCAAAACGCCCTGCTTTTTCTGTGATTTTGGGTCCAAATTTGGTTGAAATTCATAGGATAAAGGATAATCAAAACGCCTTGCTTTTCCTGTGATTTTGGGTCCAAATTCTGTTGAAATTCATGTTGGAAATTGTTATTTTAATATATTTGTAATTTCAGCAATTGTAATTTTAGTAATTGAAATTATTTGATCCAGACAAATTGTCTAAAAACCCAAATCACCAAAATTACAATCTAAACATTTCAAATTGCGATTTTGACAAAATTTACTTTACGAATTCCAACCAAATTCCAACCCATGAGAAGCGTTTTAATTAGCCTTATACAACTCCCCAAATTTATCCATGTCTCTGTGCTTCCATTTCAATCACAATAGACAATCAATCTGCTTCGATTTAAATTGATTTCATTTAAGGCAATGTATATTATTTTTTTCGAAAGAAACAAATATTTCGCACTTTACCAATCGATTTCCCTATTAAACCTACCAAAGGAGACTAATGTCCTTTACTCGAATAGATTTGAATCTAGTACATGCTAACATGGACTTAGTCAACTCCCGAGCAATATCAACTATAACTAGATTTGAATCTAGTACATGCTAACATGGACTTAGTCAACTCCCTAGCAATATCAACTATAACTACTTAACTAATCCTTTGGACAAAATTATTGACTTTAGATAGGTTAGATTGAATATTTTATTTTTGGCAAGTTACACATGTTAGATTTAATGTCTTGGGGTAAATTTTGTTAGATTTAACGTCTTGGGGGTAAATTTTCTAAATTAGGACTTTCATAAATGTCACGCTACAGATTTTCTCAATATCACATAGTTTGTGCCTCAAACCTCTACACGTTTCTCAAATCTATTCATTCCAAAAAGATCAATCTATTTATTCCACAAAAGTTCAATGT
The DNA here is from genome assembly GCA_027924585.1 of Larix kaempferi. Classification (NCBI taxonomy): domain Eukaryota; kingdom Viridiplantae; phylum Streptophyta; class Pinopsida; order Pinales; family Pinaceae; genus Larix; species Larix kaempferi. The sequence continues at coordinate 2,587,457 of BSBM01001259.1, forward strand.
CCTTTGTATTCTTCACCATCCAGCATAAACACACTTCAATGTCAATCCTCAAGTTGTGTTCCTTCTTCACTTCAAACTTTACAACACTTTCTTTGCCTCTTCAAGGTTTGGTTTCCTCCCCAATCCTATCCACCAATATAAACATTATGTCTTCTTTTATGTATCCCAGACAACCCTAAAACAAAATCCAAAGATACATCTTCCCATGGTACTTTTGGAATAGTTAATGGGGTATACAACCCAATGTTATGATGCACTCCCATAACCACGTGACAAAATCAAGATCTCTCAACAAATCTACCTACATCACCTTAACTTGAGTTGATGATATCTCTTTGCTAGCAAACCTTAGGTTTTATCTCACCCTCTAATCCTCCACTATACAACGTTTAGGAACGACCCATAATCTTCTAACTTTAAACTAGTATGGTCCTTTCATAAAATAGTCTAATTCATACTTCTATCTCACACCACTAAATTTAGACAATGTTACGATAATCTACTAGAAAGCTTGGTCCTATGCATATAATTCCTTTATCTACATTTAGATGTAACCAATTAATTTTTCATTGTATTCAACATTAATGTTGTCCTAAAACAATGCATCGAGTATTTATTCTCCTTACGTGATTTGTTTTTCATTGTATTCAACATCAATGTTGTCCTAAAACAATGCATCGAGTATTTATTCTCCTTACCTGATTTGTGCTATGACATAAAAGCATGGATTTGCATGAACTCAAACCATCACATATTATTTGCATTAAATATAGATTGATTTTTAATAAACTTCAACTCTGCCTAATCAATACACAACAAAAAAAATCCTTTAGTGGCGAGTATTTTCTTCAATGTTTTAATGCCCTTACAATACGCTCTTACAATCCATGGAAGCTTTAATATTGAATCGCTATGTTTATATCTTATCTTACGCCATATTTAAAAATTAAAAACATTTGAATTCCACATAAACCAAAACTTTAACGATGGTCTGAAAATTAAAGTAGTTTTAAATTTTAAGCACGTGTATTTTCAGTGTCGGCCTATTCCTACTCTCTAGAATGGAAACCGTATTACTGGAATTCTTGATTTGTGGACAACTTCATTATAATTCAAATTGAGAAACGAGTATCAAAAGTGTTGAAATCTATTTAAAGTTATGGGAAATTAATATCAATTGTGGAATTGTAAATGGAAAAAGCTCTTCCTTAAAACATGGTATGATTATAGAAATTCATGGCTCATCTTTAGTGCAGGATTATCGTCTCTACAAAGCATATGAGAAAAAATGAAAGAGAATAGCAATGGTTTAGAAATGGTATTTGTGGGAATTTTATGCATCATAATCATATTGGATTGATTCTAATGATTAGTTTATTGAGAAACATTTAACTACAATGATTACAAAAAGATAGATCCTGAGTAGATCTCACATGAGACCAGATGAATGTCCTTCTCAAACACAAAAAAAAAGCAGATTTATTAGAGTCCTAGTTTAGTTTCAATTAAACCACCACGTTCTAGGTAGTTTTGGTATAGTTTTAATTAAAATATTACATTTTAATTAAACCAATCGTTTTTCTCAGCCGCTTCAATATCTCCACTACCTAATCATTTCAATTTAAACTAGCAACTATTTAATTTCCACTGGCGGGTGTAATAAATGTCTTAAATGTCTGCCATATTATTTTTAAGATAACTCGAAATTCTATATTCTTGTAAATGATGGAAATTTAATACGATAACTACCTCTGTGTGAGGCAAGCATTCATATAATGAGGTTAGTATATCCCATACAAAGAATACATTTATATGGGATCCGATATGCACATATTATTCTTTAGACCCACTATTCATATTTTATTTTGGTTTTCTGATTTATTTAGCAGCCACACAATATCCCCAACCTTGAAATTATAAACAGTTTTACTCTTTAGTGATATTTTTGAAGTTTTTCTTATACCTTCTTGTGTATTTGTTATATTCTTTTGATGAATTTGAGCACTTTGTTGAATCATCATCTACACTTTTAATTGCACCGATTCAAGCAACCTTGAGTATTTAATCTTTTACTTGTTTACCTTTCCATAACCTCTTTTCTAAATCATCTATCTAATACTCTTCAAATTAGGCTAGCTATAAAAAAAATAATTGTCATTAGAAATAATTTAAGGTGGAGTTTTCCAACGATCCTACCTTGGCGTTCCACGTCTATTTCAAACTATTCAACTAAGACAAATTTTTAGTTTAAATATAATTTCTGCATCATTTAAATAATATACAATGGGAACTCCCTTCCTTACTTATTTTAGTTTTCTTCTAAAATTTCTTAGTTTAGTTTGTTTATATGCTTTTTTTTCTCATTATATTTAATTTCCTATTTAGCTTAACAATGTTACATTTTTAGTTATTTCAACTATTTGTGATATTGATTGAGCCATTTTTATAAGTTGTTTGGTAATATATTTGATGTACAATAATTGATCATTGGGTTTTTTAAATTTGTTATTTTCATGGTTGTATATGTTACTTGTGTATCTCAATTAAGCTAGTTAATGCATAGGAAGTAACCAGTTTGTTACATGCCTCAATCCCTCTTTCTATTGGAGTAATGATATCAAACATAAACTAAATTCAACAAAATTGTATGTTCAGATACAATGCAAATAATTGTTCCTCTATATTATGTTGAATAGATCCATGTTGACTTATTTTATGAGCACATTAGTGGTCAAGTACTTTCCAAAAACACCATAAAATAGGGCATTTAAAACACTTCAACATATTGATTGTTATTGAATTAGATCCATGTGACTTGAGTACATAGTGCAATAGTACCTTTGAATTTTTTACATCCCTTGGTCAATAATTAATACTAGTTGCATACTTTGGTACTTTATTATTGTAATTCTACAATGCAACACAAATGTCAAACTAGCATTGACAATTTTCCATAAACGTTTATTTTGAAATGTTATTTTCATGTTATTTTTTATCTCATGGATCAAAAATACATCAAAAGTTCATCATAAACAAATTGTCTATATGTTTCTTAAACAAAATTAACTGGAGACTTATAAATTTATGTGTGGAAGGTACCACATGAAGAAAAAGTTGACTTGTAAACTACCATGTGGTAAGTGCCACTTCATCAAAAGTCCAACATTGCACTTTATACCTATCATTTTACACATCGGAATTTCACTAACATGGCACCGACACTTCAACATATTGATTGTTACTAGATTAGATCCATGTGGCTTGCGTACATAGTGCAATAGTACCTTTGAATTTTTTACAGCCCTTGGCCAATAATTAAAACTAGCTGCATACTTTGGTACTTTATTATTGTAATTCTATAATGCAACACAAATGTCGAACTAGCGTTGACAATTTTTCATAAATGTTTATTTTGAAATGTTAATTTGATGTTATCTTTTTATCTCATAGATCAAAATCACATCAACGGTTCATCATAAACATTTGGTATATGCTGCTTAAACAAAATTAAGTAGAGAATTTAGTAAATTTATGTCTGGAAGGTACCACGTGAAAAATAAGTTGACTTGTAAACTACAATGTGGCAAGTGCCACTTCATCAAAAGTACAGCATTACACTTTCTACCTAGCATTATACACATCCGAATTTGACTAACATGGCACCTACCATGTGGTTCATCAATAATTCTCTCACATGTACATTGGTGCCATGTCAAACACGCATTGAATGAATATCACCCTAATGTTGGTTAACTAATATCCTATACTTCTAGAATTTTAATAACCATGGAACTCCATGCTAATTTAATGTAGCTCACATCATTTACATTTTAAAAAAAATGATTAACTAATGAATATGAACATAAAATAAAAGCCCTCCTAATGTGGATACTATCAACACATGTATTTGACATTATAATGTTGAATATTTGACACCACTAGCGTAATACCTAGTTAATGTCCAAGATAGTCGAAGTGTATTCAACATTTGGAATTTTTATTTCATGTTGAAAAATGACCGCAAATGTAGGAGTCCCAATATAGATCAATCCATAAGATCATATATATATATATATTTAGTATCAAAACATAACTAATTTCAAATGAAGCTTCCAACACTATTCATTCATGTACCCATCCACCTCACAATGTTTGCAATGTGTACTCTGGGATCCATTCCCTTTTGGGTTATGATAATGCAACCATTTTGTCTTTATTTTGGTTGGTCTCCTTTTAGTCCTTTGTTTCTAGATGTTATCTATTGCTTTCAAAATTTTAGTGTAATGTACCCAAACCGCTTATTAGGCACACTAACTCAAATCTACATCTTGGACACACAGATGGTAGGGTTAACACACTTATAAGAAGGAAAATAAGGTGGAATCAAGGTCAATAATTTGACAGCTGCACTTGAGGGAGTACGTCACGCCCAGGTAGTGTTACACCAAAATCTCGTCATCATGAGTCATGTGTCCTCTATATGCTCTGATCCCTAAAGTGCCTGAGCTAAAGCATTAGAAGAGATGTTGTTGTTCATCCTTTTAACCTTATGTTGTCACCCCGATGCGCCTTGATCTCTGGAAAGGTGCGTCAAACTTAAGGTGATGCACTCTACAGCTTAGAAGAGTGCGTCGGTGGCGCATGGTACTCTTGCACAAGGTGCGTTGATCTCCCATTAGCGCATGTTGTCCTTATGCAAGGTGCATCGTTGTTGGTTAAAATGGATAAAGAGAAGCTTCGAGCGACTTCTTGAAGCTTGGATAACATGGAGACTTATCCCTATGTATCTGGAAAGGTGGCATTCTATCCCCTTTTCTAGTGGTATGATCCCTTAAGCCTCTCCCCTAAATCCTCAACCTCTCATATCCCTTTATCCCTATATATATGAACCCCTTCTCCATTGTTAAGAGAGGAAGGTTGGAGTACTTATATGCTAGTGGAATTTTGCTAGGAGATCCTCTTCATCCATTATAGGTTAAGCATTTGATCTTGAGGCTAGGATTGTTAGGAGGTTATGACATCAAACCATCGATTGTAACACCTCTCTCTTTGTACTTCTTATTATTAAATCTAATGAAAATTATTTCCATAAACTTTGTTGTGTTAATAATGTTTAGGATTAATCTCTTTGACAGTTGATCTAGATTGATTCACAATCATGTGTTTTTATCACTTGTTCGTTTCCACATGTTATTGACTGGTTTTATAGCTTGATATCCGAAGATCAGGACTTGGATCATAAAAGAGAAAAAATCTTCATTTATAAGGTAAGCCATATCTTTCACTATCTTGCATTTCAATCAATCTAGGAAAGTTGTCTGTATTATGTACTTGTTTTGTTCTAAATTTGAACCATTCAGACTAGGGAGATCTATTTGAGACCACTCTTATAGATTGTCTGTAAACCAAATTGCCGACCATACTAGGGAGAGTAGTCATTAGTTTTGATTTCATTGCATTTTTTGTTTCTTTAATTTCTTTCCAAATTATCCTCTAGCCTATAAGTTGCATTTTCTTCTTGGATCTAACTATCAGAGAGTTTCTAGGCCATCTAGTCTCTGTTTAGGATATTTATTGATCCTTATACCTTTTTTATTCTTGGAGAATTTTTATTTTTGTTGCTCAGATCCCGCCTGACGCACCTAGACAGTTCATTGCTCGTGTCATTGTAATCCTGACATGTTTTACCTGTTAGCAACCTATGTCATTGAGGCTATCTTCTTGTTTACAGCTTGCATCGCTGACATAGTTTCTCAGTGAACAGAGCGCATCATTGGGTCTTCCAACGCTATGGTGCACCCTTGGAGGGTGCATCGCCCTTCATTAGTTGGCACTTAGTGTAAAAAATTCTCAAACTTGGTTTTTGGCTTGATTTTTTAGTTCTGTTTCTTTGTCCTTCACTGCTGCAGAACCTCCTAGGCATGACATACTTCATCCTTGGGTTATTTTATGAAGTTCGAGTATTGATTAGATTCCTAGCTAGTCAAGCGGGTGTGTCCCTCGTTGTGGGAAATTTCAATCCCCCATGAGCACACTCAATATTGTGACTCAGGTCATCTGATTTGTTCGATCTAACTTCTAATCCCTCCAATATTTGATTCACTACAACAAATCCTGGAATTAGTGTCCCATTTAGCGTCCCTTTTTAGTGTAATTTTTTTAATTCATTGAGTGGTCGAAGTAGATGCTAAATGGGACGTGTCATGTACATAACTTAAAGCGTCTAAAATAATGTCTTTTGCTTCCTAGATAGCATCCTTTTTGACATCCAAAATAGCACCCATTTTTTTCTTCGAAAATACCGTCCAATTTTGCTTCCGAAACATTATTGAGGTTTGCTTCCTAAATAACACCATATTTTTGTTCCTAGGGATCATCCTCTTTTGCTTCCTAAACGACGTCCCCATTAGCACAATATTTGCATCCTTAAAAGTGTCATGTTGGCATTTATGTTTGCATCTACCTTCTCTCCATATTTGCATCCAAATTATCATCTGATATTGCATCCATATGTGCTACCACTTTAGCATCCCATTTTGCACCACCTTTTACTTCCAAATATGCACCAATTTTTGCTTCCAAATTTGCACCAATTTTTGCTTCCTTTTTTGTATCGTGTTTTGCTACCAAAATGGCACCAAATATTTCTTCTATTGTTGCACCATATTTTACTTCCTATGTTGCGCCCTATTTGGCATCCAAAGTAACATTTTATTTTGCTACCATATCAATGCCATGTTTGGCTTCCTCATTAGTTCCAAGTGTTGCATCCTTTTTAATGCCTAGTTTTGAATCTCTATTGACGTCCACATTAACACCATGTTTTTCTACCACTTTAGCGCCCAATTTAGCATCCATTTTTACTCCCACACTAGCGCCACAATTAGCTTTCTGTTTAGCTCCTCAGATTGCTTCTTATTATGATTCCTCATGAATGTCACATTTAGCATCTAGTTTAGCATCTTTGTTGGCCACTAGTTTAGTTTCTAGTTTGGCATCCAAAATAGCATCAGAATTGACTTCCAACTTAGCGCCAAGTTTTGCATCCAATGTTGCTTCTAGATTTGTGACATAGTGGGATTCCATTTTAGCTCCTAGTTTTGCTTCCTTATTAACACCACATTAGGCTTGCTATTTAACATCTAAAACTATATCCAATTGTGTGCTAATATATTTATTATATCAAATTATTATAATTACTTCATTAATTTCAATAATTCTCGTATATCATTTAGTTCATAGTTCTAAAATAACATAATGAAACATTCAAATTAATTGTAGATACCATTATTGAAATTAATTACATAGCATTTATGAAGAAATTTAACACAAACTGATAACATTTATCCAAACTAGTAACATCATCATATATATTAATTTTCTATGAAAATATCATCGACAACTTCCAAAATATATAAATTTACAATAAAATAATGATAACATCACCATTATCTTTCATCAAAAGAAGTGAAATTATAAAACATCATCACATCAATAACCTATCCTACAGATCATCATATTAAGGTTAACAGAACAAGTGAACGATATATATAATTGAAATACCAATATCACAATAAATATCTTTTTTATATCCATATATAGAAATGTTAAAATGATCAAGGGTAATCAAAGTTTACATGTCACCATAAATCCACCATACAAATCAAAATGACCAAGAATGTAATATGAACTTGGATCATCAAAAAATAACAATGCATGTCTAGTAACACAGAGAAAGCAATAAACATCCACGATCTCAATAGTAGCATCAATGGCTACCATCATCATCATCATCATCCTCATCTATCCCAACATCATATCCATCATCATTTTCATTTGACTCATTTGCATCAGCATCAACAATATCTTTCTCTGGTACATTGGTGAGAACATAATTTGGATCATGTGAGTTATCTTCAGCATTTTTCTGCAAACAACAAGAAATAATCAATTTTAAAAAATAGTATTATTTCATTACATAATGCATATTTTGTGTTATATTGCAAATATTAATGTGATAATTTATGCATTCTCATGAGTTTTCCATCCATTAATATAAACATCATCTCATCAACAAATGTTAACCACACCTATCAAGTGTATCCACAACCGTGCACACACTCACACATACACACACATATACGCCATAAATTTTCATATCACAATAGAAAAAAACATAGAGGCAAGGAAAAATAGACATCCCAGTGATTATATATAAAGTGACTTGGAAAATATGATATCACATATACTATTAAGTGACTTGAAAAATATGATATCACATATACTATTCGCTTCGAACCATTTTTTTTCCTAAATTTGTTATATCATTAAATCTATATATATATAATGTTATTCTATATCTTTAAGATCATATTAACCATGGTTTTCATCTCTCAATCAAGTTCATGAATTGTTTACATTGTAATCTAAACGTAAATTTAATATAACATGCTTGATAATATCCACTCATAAACATGACCAAAAGAATATTATCATAGATATAGTTTTTAACATATTAATAATATCATTGGTATTTAATAATCGCAAAGCTTACAAATATTTGTTTGAATCATTTTATCCAAGTACCTGCAGAAGGTAACATAACTGAATTATGTTGCTTGCATTGGTTTTCATGCCCTTGGTTGATTTTTCGCGTGGTATCCGTGAATGGCCTTGGGAAGTGAGTTGAAATTTGAAATAAATAAAAAACTGAGGCTAGGATGGACAAAACGTCAGTTCTGATGGATTCTTGACATCTGAGCACCTCTAGGGACACCCATGTCCGATGACTTCATGGACCAAACATTGTTTATTTTGATGGTTTTCTACACTAGGATTTTGATCAAAGACGTGCTGTGCAATTTTTGCACGATGGGATAAGATGTTCTAAATGTGTCAAGTGTGTGCGTGGGAATCGTGGTCCTCTCGCCATATCCCAAACACACCTGCAACATGTAACATAATTCAATCCTATTGCTCAGTTTGGTTTTTATGCCCTAGTTGAAATTTTTGTAGTGTCCCTGAATAGATTTCGGAAGTAAGATGAAACTCTCCATAAATAAAAAACCAAGGTTCAGAAGGAAAAAAATTTAGTTCCGTTGGATTCATGGAATCCGATTACTACTAGAGACACCCTTGTTTGGTGGCTTCATGGGCCGAATGTTGTATATTTTGATGGTTTTCTAAACTAGGGTAACTTTGCTCAATGACGTGCAGTGCAATTTCTGCACCATAGGCTAAGATTTTGAAAAATGTGGGGAGCGAGTGTGTGGGAATCATGGTCATCTCACCCTTGACCAAACACACCTATAAGAGGAAACATAACTCAATTTCGTTGCTCGGCTTGTTTTTTATGCCCCCGGCTGAAATTTGCTTGGTGTCCGTGAATGGCCTTCGGAAGTGAGATGAAACTCTCCATAACTTGAAAATCATGGCTCTCACGGACAAACCGCAAGTTAAATTGGATTCGTGATATCTGAGTACTACAAGGGACACATATGTCGAGTCACTTCATCGACCAAAATTTATCTATTTTGACGGTTTTCTAAATTAGGGTTTTGCTTAGTGACCTTGAGTGCAATTTCTACATGAGAGGATAAGATTTTGAAAAATGTGTCGAGCAAGTGAAAGGGAATCCTAGTCCTCTTTCCCTTTTCCAAACACACTTAAGGAGGCAACGAAACTCAAATTTGTTGCTTGGTTTGGTTTTTATGCCCCTGGTTGAAATTTGTCTAATATCCTTGATTGAACTTGGGAAGCAAGATGAAACTCCCCATAACTTGAAAATAGTGGCTCTGATGGACAAACCTTTAGTTCCGTTGGATTCATGAAATCCGAGTACGGCTAGGTACACCCCTTTTTGGTGGCTTAATGGCTCGAAAGTTGTCTATTTTGACGGTTTTCTAAACTAGGTCTTTGTTAAGTGACGTGTAGTGCAATTTCTGCATAATAGGATAAGATTTTTAAAAATGTGCTGAGTGAGTGCATGGACATTGTAATCATCTCTCCCTTTCCCAAAAACACATGCAAGAGCCAACAAAACTCAATTTTGTTGCTTGGTTTGGTTTTTATGCCCCACGTCGAAATTTTCCTAGTGTCCCTAAATTGGATTTTATGCCAACTTATAGAATTCCATGCCTAGACCTTACCTCTAGTACTAATACATCTAAATTGAAGGAAACCATCATTGACAAGTAAAAATACTCCCATGTAGATTTGATTTACAATGTGTCAATGTCTTCTAAACCTTAATCTGACAGTGCATAAAAAACATGAGAGAATTTTATTTTGTTGATACTCATAAGGAAAATAAATGTATAGAGAACATTCTTCCATGTACATAACTAGTTAGAAAATAATACATATTCTCAATTGGGTACATGGCACCCTAATTTATTGAGGGGCTCGAGTGAATAGGACGTTTTGTGTTGTGTGAAGGGGCATCATGGTAAGAAAAACTCTTAAAAACAACACACCTTGGCATCTACTGAATCCACAATCATGGAAATTGTCACACTAAATTCAGCTTTAACATAAAGTGATAGAACAAAGAGCACTATGGCATACTTCAAACCTATTTTTACTAGAAGTTGTAAAATAATTCCAGCAGGCATGCATACAACATAACTTATAAGTCAACCAAAAGAGGAAAAAAATTGTGATTCAAGATGTGACATGATTTCAATGTTAAAATTCTAAATATAGCAAGCAAACCCAATAGATATAATATTTTGACATAGGGACATACGGTACAGTTAGGATGCCCTCTACATCCCATGGACAACAAGTTGTCCACAAAAATTGCAACTTTACTTTTCTTCCTAATATTTAAAATAAAATTTAAAAAAAAAATCCAAAATGACCTTCAATTCCTAGATGTACTAACCTAGTTCTTTTCTAACCTTATACCAAACCATAAAAACGAAAAAAAGGCTTTACTTTCATTCAAAAAGAAAAACATGGAAAGTTATTTGAGGAGCACGTTATATGACACAAGGGGCTAGCCTTTTAACTTGGAACAGAGCACTTACAACACATAGCCACATTCTGTAACTAGCCACTACTTAGACTTAACATCCTTTCTAGAATTGGTGTTTACTCATACATTATGGAATAACATATTTGACATAAAAAAAACACTCTTTTGACCTTCTTAGGAATTGAATTTTTTGATACTAAATATGTTTAACTCAGGTTTTTTCTTGCATATTTAGTTTGGTGATTCCAAAGATAAATGATTGACCCCACAACCATACTCAAAAAGGTGCATTTCTCTTTTAAGGTAGTTTTACTATGTAAAGTTTCTCTTTGAAAAATGTGCCCCTTTCCCATAGAACCTAGACATAATACTTAATTACACTTGTTTAAGGTGGTATCCCTCATAAAAATATTCCCAAAATTCCCAAACTTTTTGGAGCCAAGGTATAGCTCCTTTTCCACTCTACACTACTGGAATAATTTAATAATGTATTAAGGATCTTGTAACCTGCATGTAATATATTGTCGACCGCTTTGACTCTAAGATTTACTTTGCATGGGGAAGGCTTGTAAAGCCTAGGTTTTAAATTTTGAAAGACTTTGAAATGTTTTGTAAATCCATCCTTCCTGGTGGCAAAGTTTTGTCGTTTTTTCTCTAGTACAATAGACCGGTATTATAGATGCAGGATACCAGTAGATAGTTGGTTTGATACTACTATTTTTAATTTTGTTAAACTATATGTATAGAACTCTATACTATCAACAAGCTTTTGCACCGTAAGGATGTCTGGCTAGGATGTTTCCTCCTTTTTTATAATCAATACAAATATCCTTTTTTGTTAAAAAAAATCAAAATAAAGCTTTCATCATTGACTAGACACTACAATTGCAATGAAATATGTTGGGAAATTATCATAGAAAATTGGATATCGTGTAGATGTAATATCCTAGCATTGAGGTATTCAAAGTTATATTTGAGGTACTATAGTGTATTGCTTCATGTGCCAAGCCCTACAGTTCGTTAACCTTCATACTACATCTTAGAGTTTCAAACCCTTCAATGTTGATCCATTAGAGATCAATCACTACTTAGATCATGCAAAAACACTTCTCCATTATATTGTAAAAAAGGAGATGTCTGTGTAAACTGAAATGGACAAGATTAGTTTGTGAGTGAATTGGCATTGTTCCATTATAAACTCCCAATGTTCATGGGTGAAATGAAAACAAAAAGCATTATCAATTACATGCTAAGGAACAATGTGAAAGGAAAACACATGTTATGTCACAAAACAAACTTTTGGACTATTATGTTTTCACGTTAACCTTTTGTTAATGAAACTTGCAAATGGAAAACACATGCATTGGTAAATGCACAAATAAATAATATTCCAACATGAATGAATCTCGCTCATTCATTTTGAATTTATTAAAGGACTTGATAATCTAACAGAATCCAATTGTATAGAACACTTGCTAGCATAAAAATCTTCTTTGTAATTTGGCATCTAGTGGAATTGATTGATTGATTTCAAACTAAAGAAAATGAATAACCACTTGACCCACAAGTTACACATATTGTTCCTCATATAATTCTTAAGAAACAATATCTCATTAGTAAGAAACTGCTTAGAGAAGTTATCTTACAAACCTTATTTGGAGAGGGTCCACTTAATGATTGTATTCCTTGATGAACAATGTATTCGGTATCGATATCAATCACCCCAATGTTTTTAGTGTGATTACCCTGAAACATCAAAAATGTGATTATTAGTCACTAGTTACTAGTTAGTACATGAATATTAGACAAATTTTGCATATTTGAAGGTATCTTGAATCCCTCAACATATTCAACCAACAAGATCTCAAACATGAGAAGTGCCCACTTTATGAGGAGGTATTAGAGAGTATTTGATGGTCAAATACAATGAATTGAACCAGACCAATAGAGATATCTCGTAGGAAAATAGTGATCGTTTATGATTGAAATTAATGCAAAGATCTTTAAGTGCGAGACCATATCTATATATCACAAACAAGGTAGGATGCCAAAGTTTGCTTGGAAGCTAAAATATGTATAGGTTATTCTCATACCATAGACCCTTAAAAATCAACCTCATGACTAGACCTGAATACTATCTATTGATTTGTTATTATTGTTTTCCATAATCTTTGGATGTTTGGATTTTCCCAAAAGATCTTAGGACTGAGGATCCATTGCAGTATTCCTCATGAATGCTTTATCATGGCTAGAAGTGATAGTTTGTTTCCCATAATTCATCAATAAATTCCCATAACTCAAGAGAAATAAGTTTTACTGCTGTTAAGGCTGCTTTGATGCTATTGTTCATGAATTAATTTGTTTCTAAGTGCCATCTCATCATCTGATTTTGTTGTGTTTTAGTTTTCTATGGAATTGAAAAAAGAGAGAAAAATGCTCTCCCATGTGTAAATTGGGGGTGTCTCTCAAAACCCAAAGATTTCGAGGGTTGGAGGATAAAGAACAAACATCTTGAACACTTGTGCTCGAGATAAAACTTGAATACACGGAGGACTTGCTTGTATTGATGTTTGGTTGTTCAATGTTTTTCTAAGTTTGGGGTTTAACACTATGAAGGAAATGGATCTTGTTGAGTATTATTGGTGGAGTGACAGAAGGATTTGCTTGTTTTGATGTTTGGTTGTTCAATGTTTTTCTAGGTTTGGGCATTAACCCTATGGAGGAAATAAATCATGTTGAGGATTATTGGTGGAGTGACAAGCTATGGTTACAAGTGATTCCTAGATAGTAGTAGGTGGCTAGGTTTTTCTATTGGTTTCCTAGCTAGGTGGGCCTTTAGAGAGATTCATTAAAAGCTTCTAGTACAACCACAACCTACATGAGACATATATTTTGGCATTATGATTTTCATTCTAATGGAATCTTTTTTGGCATTTCTATAATGTAGACTTGTCAAAATGACATGTCATACAAGCACCTCTTTGATTCAGAGTCAATTCTATTAGCCAATGTCAATAGCATTGAATATGGTTGATAGAATTTTAGTAATGGGACATTCATTTTATGCTTTCAACCTCTTTCCTTCTTTAGGATATAGAAAGATGAAATATTCTTGGATGATTCCGATGGAGGAAGTAGGGAAGGAAGAGAATCCTTTTGCTAGTCTCACAACATCTAGCTAAGGGAGGTTAGAGAGATTGATTTGATTGATATATGAATACAGGGCCTCCATATACCCTATTTATAAAAACCTTTACGACATTTTCTGTTTTGCTAAAGCTAACTCTTCATTTCACCTTGAACCTTCATTGCATATATTTAGTAATCCTATTATAAGGATACCCGTGCTTGTGCCAAAGGAGAGCCAACTCAAAATGATAGAGGAAGCTACTATGGTGATAGTGGGTAGCCCCTCTTTGTTTCCTTAAGGTTGCACTTATGTTTGGGAACTTCATCACTTGAGTGCCACTTTGGGCGATGGAAACCATCACCGAAAGTATAATGCATAAAAAAATAAAAATATCTGGTTAAAGTTACTTTACATTTATTCTCGTTGTCTATGGGATAAGACACATGATCTTTGCTCACTTATCGAGGACCCTGCACCCTAAAGTGGTTATCATCACTTTTTATGGGGATTAGTGAAAAAAAAAAGTAGTAGCCCTTGATTCCTAAACGAGGGAATCCCACTCACTTCACGAACATAGACCTTTCATGAAAAACTTATCAAATATTTTCTCTTTGATAGATTAAGGACAACCAAATAAATATAGGAACGCTCTAGCACTTGCTTGCGCTTGCACCTGCTGAAAATAATCTAGGCTAGACAAAGAAGAATATGCATACTCAATGGAAAAGATATTGTCGATCTCGTTCTCTATTCTAGATTGAGTAAAAGCCTTTGTATTCAAGTCTTCTCAAGGAACAAATTGATTTATATTAAATCAATTTTCAAGCCAGGAGAGGAAACAACCAACTTACCAAGGAGAATTTTGCAAGAGCATATGGTGTCCAGGAAGGCTAATACAACTATTTACAACCATGTCCAACAAGGAATGGAAATAGACCTGGCTATGTTAAAAAAACATCTGGATATTGATCAAAATGCTCGAGGTAGTGATAAATTTGCCTAGATACCCATTAATTAACTCAGGAAAAGAAGTAACTTGCGGGACAATGTTTAAAAATGCCCAGCTAACAAGGAAAATACCCAACAATGTTTGAAGATGCCCAACAGTGACTGAAAAAAAAACCAGGCAACACATAATACACCCAAAAATGTATGAAAACATCCCAGGAAACAATAAATTCGCCCAAGCCTGTATAAAAACGCCCTAGGCATGACAATTGTTTCCATGCAGTTATAAAAAATAGTCTTGCACTTCAATGATTCGGCCAGCCATTATAAAAACGCCCAGACACTTTATAATTTTCCCATCAATTTATAAAAAAGCCCATCAACATTTGTATTCATATCAGGATGAAGAAATTGGCATAAGACACTTCATCTACTCCTGAACATGCTTAATTTTCCCAACGCTTTTTTAAAAAACGTTTTGAGTTTTCTGAATCGCTCAAGTGAGAAATTCGCCCAATGATTGAAACTAAATACTCATCAGCAAATAAAATTACCCAAAAACATTTAATTTGTCTCAGTCCCATTTAATTTCACCCAAAAATGATGAAATCCATTCGGCAATCAGAGAACTCGCCCAACAATGGAGATACCGGCCACACGATTGCTAAATGCCCAAGAGCAATCACCAATTTAGAAACCCCCTTATATATTGCAACAACTCTATAACATAAGCCGTTGATCTTTGACATTCGATGGACATTCAATGGAAGGATTTTAATGGCTGTTGGTATCTTAGATATACCAAAAACACCTCCATTATACAACAAATAATAATTCTCAGGCCGAATTCCTCTCTCATATATGGCATCCATTAACAATGCAATGAAATCACCCATTTAACACAAACAAATCAAGCACACATATAAAGGAAACATGGAATTCAACACATGATTTATTATGAAAACCTAAATGAAAAAACCAGCTTTGAATGAGGCTCAATCATTTTATTTCAACAACCTACGTACACTACATGCTCTGTATTCTTTTTTCTTCTACTCTCTCTTGGCCAAAATTCCTTTAAGAGTGAAAACCAAACAAGATATAAGAGAGATGGAAAATGGGAAGGCTAATAGTGGTAGCCCTTCATTTCCCATTCCCACTCTCTTATTATTTATTCATTTGTTGTTTTATTTTTCTCGCATCCATTTTTTCCATTCTCATTTAATTTCTTTGAAATTTTCCACTAAAAGGTTATTGTACCTATTCAATGTAATAAACAAGAAATGGTTTATCACCCTGAAAGCAGGAAATTTGATAATCCACTAAAATGGTTATTGTACCTATTCAATGTAATAAACAAGAACAAAACTAGGTGTTCCAGTGACAATCAATTTTGAGGCCATATACATGGCTCTCAATAATGAAATTGATCATCATAATCAATTAAAAGGAGATAAGAAATTGATTGACACATGAATTTATGAATATTCTACTGTTATAGTCTGTGATAGAAGATGCAATACTTATGAATCCAAAATGAAGTGCTTAAAGAAAAAAAGTGTTGTAATGATGTCACACTAGAGTATTAGACAAGGATGTTGGTTTATGTTATCCATGATTTTGTACATAATTTATGATGTAGCTATGGGAAGCTAGTACATAATTATTATGAGGAATGTTTTTTGAAGCATTGAGCAAAAGGCTAATCACATAAGTAATTTCTAGTGACTTATAATCACTAGTTAGGACATGAATATATCACTCACTAGAAAAGAATTAGTATACTATAGCTAAGTATGGCATATATAAAAATAGATGTTACAAAGATGTACAGAATACTATACCAATATGGGTAATGACATAAATATCTTAGTTAATAGAAAATTTTCAGTACAATATTGTTGGATACAACATATAGATGTTATAAAGATATACAAAATACATGTTTTATAACATGATTCAAATTCCATGGAGAAGTAGAGTTAGTTGTGAATAATCTTCCATGATGTTCAAAGAGAATATCAAGTTGTAAATTGAATTCTAAAACAATAGCTAAGAATTGCTATTATAAATGATACATGTCTCACCAATGACACATCAATTGCTTTCCAGGAACAAGAAGTGGATAGAGTTTGACAGGTTTATACAAACATACCAGGTTATACATAATGTGCATGTATATAGATTGATGGGAATGTTGACATATTTTATTTTGTGGTGGGGATGGGGTTGTTGTAACTTGTGTGTGAAGTGGGGCGAGGGATGTATATGACATGAAAATGTCCCAGATTTATTATGAATGAAAATGGAATATCCCTTCTAGATATAAATCCATAAACTCAATAAAGATCCGGCAGTAAAATGTATCAAGGAAAATCCAAGTAAGAGAGATGTATCTATAACGGAATGGGAGTACATCACAATATGTCTCCTAAAAACATCTTTGTACCTTCAAAATATTTTTGGAAAACTTGTGTTCTAGGATATGAATCATCATGAATATGAAAACCCACTTCGAGACAATACCCAATACTGCTTTAGGTAATTATCTAACTTATCTCTTATACTAGATCATACTAGCTTTGCACTAATCTATATGATTTTGACAAAATACTAAAAATAAGATCAAATTTGTTTTTCAACCTTAAAAGTCAATCAAAATATAATTTTCAAATCACTATTTAGCATTTTTGGGTAAAAAAACAACTACAAAATATCTATTTGTATTGAATCATAGAGTTCAAATCTAAGATATTACTCAAAATTTGCATATTTCACTCCACAATATGGACATTGAAAAGATAGAATAGAGAGAAGATCAAACTTGAAGTTGTCCTTGTGAAAGATTTTCAAAAAGAGTTGACCCACAATCTGTTGAGACCTTGTGATAATATGAAAGAAGGCATGGATGGTGTGAAATAGACTAAAATAGATTAGTGGTGGAAGTAAACCAGAAGTGATCAAATAAGAAAAAATACAGATGATAGGTGAAACAAAGAAGAAAAATGGAAAAGCAAGGAAATAAGAGAAAATGCATCATCATCAAGATCTTCTAAAAGGTCCAAAAGGAGGTAAGTGAATGAAAATCTATTTATAATTTGATCAACCTAAGGAATGCATAAAACTAGGATATTGAAAGGTGTCTAGTTCATGTTCCACAAGTCTCTAAGAAACCATATTAATATAGAACTCATAAAGGGTTTCTATTGTGCACTCTCTTTCTCTCCTTCCATGTCCTTTAAAACAGTGGGCTCCATCTCCATGTCCTACCACCTTTAGTCAACCTACAATGACTTTAAATGCACTCACCAATTTTGCAGCCAAAAAGGTTAATCAACAAGTGTGGGCCTTCTTCCCACTTGATCAAACAATCAAAATATGCCCCACATATATTGGTGCCCCATTTTGATTTAAATACTTGTTAAGGGACTCCAATGTGAAATCTAATATAGAATCAAACTTCACTTCATCATCACACCTCGAAATTGTATTTCACATAAAATTATTTTTAAGGCATTTCTATTGAATTTTCTAGTTGTGGATTTGAACCCTTGGAGACCATCATTTCAAATTGGATTAGAAGAGTCTACAATAATTGCATTGTAGGTTCCATCTTGTAATTCCCACATATTCCTATTTCCAACAGTTGACTCTTAGAAAAGAAGACTATGACCTTCCACATTACACATTTCTTTGAGGGAATCAACATTGTATGACTTTCCTTTAGAGTCCCTGAGCAATATAAGGGTAAGAAAGCAAAAATACTTATGTTTCAATGACAAAAACCTAGTAACCTTTATATTTGATCAACCCCTTCAATATTTGCACTACAAAGATGTAGCCTTCATCATTAGTGTAAGAGATATCACCTCTTGTGTATATCAAAATCAAAAGGACCCTAGACATAATGACTATTCTCCAAGAGGCATAATCTAAATTACATAGCAGTAGTGTAAGGTACACTTGAATCATGAACTGCAATGAATATTTCAGTGAAGAAACCAACTTGAAGGTTTATTTATAATGACAAAGCTATGCTCTTATTAAGGAACTATTCCTTGGGGATCATTGGCATCAATGGTGATTTCCCTCGCACTTGTTAATGGTATACATCAATGACCGGTAATCAAGTGGTTTATAACATGTTTGATGTCAAGACATTGTAATAACATGGTTAGATATGTATCATTGCAGGTTCGACTTGAAGACCCTCGATTAACTCATGTATCTTACCCAAGTTGCGATGGAGTTTTTTTTAGTCATATTACACAGATCCACTTTTGTATTGGTTGTCGTTGTGTTATCAGCTCATCATGGATCTACGATTGTGTCGAGTATCCATGATTTTGTTCATTCAGTCCTTAGTATCATGGATATTTAATGTATTGTTTGGAATCCATGTTATGAGTTAGTTGATACATGTATCTCAGAGTCAGTTGGAATGCAAGAATTTCTTTGTTCGTCACTCCAACCGACAATCCTTACCTTGACTTTTTTCCTTTTTTTTTGTAACTAGGGAAATCGAAAACTCGGAAGGGGATGGTACTCGCGTGACACGGGGTCCAGGATCCAATCTCGTATGCTACGACTATACCCCTAGGTGCACCCACATAGCCCACGAGCATGGGTCACGAATAAGTCAGCGTGATTTGAACTCGTGACCTCCATTTACAACATTTCCTTCATATCAAGCGAATCGCCGGTTGAGATACACCCCCGTGAGCCTCGAATTTTTTCCTATTACAAACCTTTTCACCTACCTTATTTTTTGATATTCATGCTTTGGGGGGGATTCTGTTACACCAAAATATCGTCATCATGAGTCATGTGTCCTCTATATGACCTGATCCCTAAAGTGTCTCAGCTAAAGCATCATAACAGAAGTTGTTGTTCATCCTTTTAAACTTATGTTGTCACCTTGACGCGCGCTGATCTCTGGAAAGGTGTGTTAGACTTAAGGTGACGCGCTATGCACCTTAGCAGAGTGCATCGGTGGTGCATGGTACTCTTGTACAAGGTGCATTGATCTCCCATTGGCACGTGTTTTCCTTGTGCAAGGTGCGTCGATGTTGGTTAAAATGGATAAAGAGAAGCTTCGAGTGACGTCTCAAAGCTTGGATAGCATGGAGACTTATCCCTATGTATCTAGAAAGGTGGAATTCGACCCCCTTGTCTAGTGGGATGATCCCTTAAGCCTCTCCCCTAAATCGTCAACCTCTCCTATCCCTTTATCCCTATATATATGAACCCCTTATCCATTTTTAAGAGAGGAAGGATAGAGTACCTATATGTTGGTGGAATTTTGGTAGGATATCCTCTTCATCCATTAGAGCTTAAGCAATTCATCTTGAGGTTAGTATTGATGGAAGGAGCTTATGATGTCAAAGCATCGGTTGTAACACCTCTCCCTTTGTACTTCTTATTATTACATCTAATTCAAATTCTTTCCATAAAGTTTGTTGTGTTAATAATGCGATTAACCTCTTTGAATATTGATCTAGATTGATTCACAATCATGTGGTTTTATCACTTGTCTATTTCCACATGTTATTGACTAGTTTTGCAGCTTGAGATCCGAAGATCGGGACTTGGATCAACAAGGAGAAAAGATCCGCATTTATAAGGTAAGCCATCTCTTTCACTATCTTTCATTTCAATCAATCTAGGAAATTTATTTTTATTATGTATTTTTTTTCTAGATCTGAACCATTCAGACTAGGGATATCTATTTGAGTCCACTCTTATAGATTGTCCATAAACAGGTAGACTCCTTTGGCTAGGCCAAAGTCTTCAAGGAAATAACCCCTGGACTTGTGTGGAAAATCCATTTCTTCTGGTGCATTCTGGAAGTAATCAAACCTTAATTAATCTAAATGGAATCCCCCCAACCTGATATGGACTCAATGTGACTTGACAATAAAGGTCTAACAACAAAATTTCCAACTAGGTGGAAAAGGATAGATTTGGGCTAGTGAAGGTGAGGATTTACAGATGAATTTGAATGGCCTTTGTAGCTTCCTAATTTATATTTTGGAGGTATGGATGGGATGTAATACATATTAATTAACCAATAGAACCTTCATATCAGATATTCATAGCACCCTTGACAGTTAAAATCATTAAAACATGAAACTAGTCAAGTTTTCCATACTAGGGTGCAACCATTGGAAATAATGGATTGCAACTAGCAGTAAAGATTGCAAACATATGATATATAACATAAACCATATGTCCATGAATATAAGCAAGATTTAATCATATTTTTAGAGCAGTAAAAGACAATCAATTAAAGCCAAACTTACAAAAAGTCCATAATTTTAAGATTTTACAACATACAAGCAATAATATTGTATCTCAGAATTGAAGAAAGGAATTTCACCCTCGGATCAGAGACATGGGAAGGAAAGGATCATATCACAAATCACTAAAGGCACATGAACAACTACAACAACTCACAGGGATGCAAATGCTTAGATTACTCTCTTCTCTGACCATAACATCTCACAATCATAAACACTTCTACAACTATCTCTTCACAACCTATTGGAATTCCAACTGTCCATGCTATGGTATATATCAGATATAAAAATAAAACTCTCATGGTTGAATTAGACTCTATGAAGAACAATGGACATCCTCTTGCTCAATCATCCAATAGAAGATATCCCAATCACTTAGCTAGATCAAGGTTTGCAAAGGGGCACATCACCCAGTGCATGGCAAGGGGCACATCACCCAAGCCTATGAGATGTAGATCTCTCAAGAAAAATTATCAAATGAAAAAAATATGTGAATGGGTGTTTGTATCATTTTTTTATTGAACTTGGTCAAATTTTCTTCTTTCCTTTTAGGACTTGCCCTCAATGTAATTCGAACCATAAGTGCATGTATGTTTCTTTAGAAACATTTCTTTTTCCTTGGACGAACATGCCTTCATGAATTCTCCTTCAATATATAAAATTTTCCTCTATAACGTTTTTGGATCCTTTTTGATAGCTTTCTACTTTTACTAAACTTTCCTGAACCTTATCTTCGAAAATCAGGAAATTTCGGTCCTTTTAGCTTTTTTGTTGATTTTCCTTCTTTTGGTTGCTTTCTATCCATATTTTTCTGAGGAGGAAAATAATCTCCTTTATCCTCATCCTATGATCCCTATTGGGCCACCTAATCCATGGAATACTCATAAATAATGATTAGAAATATTAAATAAAAACAAATTAGGCTCACAATTAATTAATTATTTACATAAGCTAAATTTTTTGTCAAACTTAACCCCCTCTAGGAGACATGTAAGTTGAATGGGTTAGTGGTGGACCATGGTTCTATAAAAAATTGGGACATTACAGTCCTCGCCTCCCAAAATTTTCTTTCCCTCAAGCAATTGAAAATATGGTCGAGGAAGATAACGTACACTTTCTCACAATACTTTGCAATGCTGCCTCAAAACCATTTGAATCTCATCTCCAACATAAATGACCCCTTGGATACTCTTACATGGTCATATTTTTCCATTGACTCAATAATGATCCTACTTTTTTAACTCTCCATGGCTAATTGAGTTGCAATATGTGGATTGAATTTGACCAAGCCATGCAAAATGGCCAATCTTTCCTTGTAGTAATTGGAATAGGAATGATTATGCATTGATCAAGTTCTATTCCCATGAGCAATAATATATGGGCTTGCTTAAGGGATGCTGATATAATATTTCCTAAAACATAACTTGTGTTGCACCCTTCACATACTTCAATCCTTAATTATTGAGGTAATTCCATGTAATCCTCTCACCCACCCTTCTTTAAATCTTCAAGAAACAAGGGTGGCCATATTGTAACAAAACTACTCCTATGCCTTGTTTGGAAGCATCTCCTCTAATAAAAAATGATGGAGCAAAACCAGTTGTGGAAAACATTGAACAAAATACCATCACTTTCTTCATCCCTTTGAAAACTCTGCCAGAGTCCTCATCCCCACAAGAAACATATTTCCTTCATTGGACAGCCATATGTGTTATGAATTAGAAGGATCCTCTACATGGTGCACTATTATCCAACTTGTTCATATCTATGGTATTGATCAAAATAGAGATAGACCAAATAATATTCATGTAGGAATCAATTTTACCATGCTCAACCATAGATTCAACATTCAAGATCTCAACCCTTCCAATTTCACATTCAAACAAATTGATATGCAATGATTACTCTTCCCAAATCCTTGACATCGCTTCCAAATTATGTGAATGCTTCTCCAACGTCCTACCATGAACAAGAATGTACTCAAAATGAACTAACACAAGCTTACCAAAGTGCTACATGTATGCTCTGCTCATGTAAGGTGGTGAATCCATAGGTGCATTAGCCAAGCCAATGCTCATGCATGAAAATATCGAATAGGCACATTGGACACAAGAAGATGTCTTATGCACAACTACTAATTCCAAGCGAACCTGATGATGATGAACAAGGTGGAGGTCAATATTGGGAAGGTACTTGAACTTATGCATCTGTCATGTCCCCTGTTATCCAGTACCAAGGGCAGAACAGAATACACCAACCTCCCATGGATCCTGGTGAAGACCAAGGAATTAATTAATGAAAGGGGGGAGAACTTTAGCTTAAGCAATTATTAACTAGGAATAAATTATCCTATAGTTGCTTAATTAATTAAATTAGAAGGATGTAATGATTATTTTCATATTTATAATACTAATTATTTGTTTTGGTGAGTTGGATGATGATAAGGAAACAATGAGGGTTCGCGGAGAGATAAGGCTATCCTTATGAGTTGTCACACCAAAGAAGAAAGTGGATAAAAGTAGCACAAAGCAAGATGCAAAGCTAAAAGGAAAGAAATTGACAAAAGCAGGAAAATGAGGAAAATAGAAACATCCATAAAGCAAAGGAGGGCATAGTTTCCTAAAAGGACAAAAGCCAAGATATTTTGAAAAGAAGGAAACCTCATGAAAAGCAGGGAGGGCGTACTTTCCAAATAAGGATGAAAAGCAACCAGTATGAAAAGCAGGAAACATTGGAAAATCCAGGAGGGCACAGTTTCCAAAGAAGGAGAAACCAAGCAAGTTTGGAATAGAAGGAAAGCCTATCCACTCAAGGAGGGAGAAATTGGAAGGGCTCTCATAGGTCACCAAGAACATCAACTTGCTCAACAGGTCATCGGGAAGTTTATAAAAGAATCCAAGCAACTCCTTTTCACAATTTTTTATCATTATTGAATTTGTGTGTCAGCACTTTAGCTTACCAAGGAAAGGAGAAAAGATCTTGACGCAAGGCAGGTTGGTATAGTCGTCTCCCGAACCAGACTTCCTTCTGGGCTCTGATACCAACTGACACAAGGCGCCTCAGTGAGGTTCTTGCTTATCGATTAACACACCAAGCAAACACACAAAGGGCTCACACATATAATATATGTGAACTGGAAATGCTGTGAAGTCAGCTTTGTCTATTAAACTGAATAAATATTATAATGTGAAAATACAAAGTAAGCTATCAAACTAGTCGGCCTTAGCCTGTTACAATGTACAGAAAATATCTGTCTTCAGTGTGTTTCTTCTCACTATGTGTGATCCTCTCCTCCTCTCATACTTCTGCAGAATGCATGAACGACTGAGTTATGAGCGATGAGAAATCCTTTCCTCTATGCTTTTGCACTGCTCTTCTACTTTTCTGCTACTACGCATCTCGATGTCCACTCCAACACCTGAGACACTCCATCTCTCTGTCTGTCGATCTTCCCTGATCACACAGACCTGCAACTCTATGGCTGTAAGCGCCCTCAGACCGTGCTGCACAACCTTCCCTTATGGTGACATCTAGCATGTCTTCAACCACCTTCATAACTGCGTTAAATTCCTCAACAACCATGAATGGCTACTAAGTACTTCACTTGACTTCTACACATCTTTTCTGACAGGTTACAATAATCCGTCACACTGGCCATACTGTCCCCTGTCAGCTTCAACTCGCCTGTTGGCTTCACTCTGTTCTTAGGCTTCACCAGTTTGCCCCTTCCTCCTCGCTTGGCTCATGCCCAAACCTGTCGATGTCGTGGTATGACAACATGTTGACCTTACTGCGACTCCGAGGCAACTTATCTCCTATTGACAACTACCTCCTTCCTACCTGGCTTCAACTCTCCAGTTCTCGCAACTTCGCCACAACCACCTCTGTCAGCATCCCCTTCGACTAGAGTGCTCATTACACTTTTCTCATCCGTCGAAATTCCCGTTGATCGGACTCAACTCTGTGCAAACTATAGCAATCCTCAGCTCTGGCCTTGAATCCTTGCAGCTGTCGGTATTCTTTTCGACTAGATTGAACTCTGAGTCCTTTCTCCCTTTGGATTCTCCTCTTCCTATCACGCCACTTCGACAGTTTCTTGCTCGACTCATTGACTTTAACAGCCAATATTCCTTCATACCAGTGGTCATCGACAATCCCCTTGGTCATCCTCTTTCACGTCGATCATCTTCAACTTGTCCTCTTATGATCAGTCGTCATGCCGTTGACCTAACCATACTCTGACTCGTTGGTTCACACTCATCCCATCATGTCGATCTTCAGTTCAACCTTCTTCTGCGACCCTAGCTTCCATCGCCTTCATCCTTCAGTTTCCATCCCTTCCACATGTCGGTCATAGTTAACGGCTTCTGATCCCGGTTCCACAACTCTGGGCTTTCACAAAAACAGTCTTCACACTTCGACCAACCATCCTGACTCTGGTCGATGCGACTTCCTTGGACAGTTTCTCTTCTACCTTGAATCATCTTGGCAACTTAACCATTGATCCTCTAATCCCCCTTGGTCTTCGTTGTCTTCATCCTTTGACCACTCTGATGTAGTCGAAACTCTTCATGTAAGCGTTGCCACCAACTCATCTAGTCCTCCAACTAGCGTCAGCTCTACTGCGACTTGGTCCTCCGACCGAAGTCTTCTCTTATTCGTTTCCTGACCATCTGGACTAGCTATCCCTTTCTTCAATAGAAGGAAATCACCCTCTATATGTGACTCCTGTGGTCACTCTCCCTGGCCTCTAACGCGACCAATCCTTGTCGACCATTTGTTGTCGACTTCCCTTCCGGTCTTCCAACAGTCTCTGTCAATGTCAACTCTTGACTGCTTTCCATGTCCTGGTCGGTATCACCTTCGACCATTCTCCACTTTGTCGATTGTTCGCCATCAGTCTCCTCTGGACCAAAAACCTCACAACTCCACTACTCATGTCGACTGTCATCGCCCTTATCCTAGAGGTCGTCGATGGTCCTCTGGGTGTCTTCTGTCAGTCATGTCCAACTACTTCTCTTAGGCCTGGATGCCCCTGCATCAGATCTGCATTTATAAGGTGAGCCATCTCTTTCACTATCTTTCATTTCAATCAATCTAGGAAATTTATTTTTATTATGTACTTTTTTTTCTAGATCTGAACCATTCAGACTAGGGATATCTATTTGAATCTGCTCTTATAGATTGTCTATAAATTGGTAAACTCCTTTGGCTAGGCCAAAGTCTTCAAGGAAATAGCCCCTGGACTTGTGTGGAAAATCCATTTCTTCTGGTGCATTCTGGAAGTAATCAAACCTTAATTAATCTAAATGGACTCCCCCCAACCTGATATGGACTCAATGTGACTTGACAATAAAGGTCTAACAACAAAATTTCCAACTAGGTGCAAAAGGATAGACTTGGACTAGTGAAGGTGAGGATTTACAAATGAACTCGAATGGCCTTTGGAGCTTCCTAATTTCTATTTTGGAGGTATGGATGGGATGTAATACATATTAATTAACCAATAAAACCTTCATATCAGATATTCATAGCACCCTTGACAATTAAAATCATTACAACATGAAACTAGTCAAGTTTTCCATACTAGGGCACAACCATTGCAAATAATGGATTACAACTAGCAGTAAATGATCACAAATTATTCAATACATATGAAATATAACATCAAACATATGTCCATGAACATAAACAAGATTTAATCATATTTTTAGAGTAGTAAAAGACAATCTATTAAAGACAAACTTACAAAAAGTCCATAATATTAAGATTTTACAACATACAAGCAATAATATTGTATTTGAGAATGAAAGAAAGGAATTTCACCATTGGATCAGAGAAATGGGAAGGAAAGGATCATATCACAACTCACTAAAGGAACATGAACAGCTACAACAACTCACAGGGATGCAAATGCTTAGATTACTCTCTTCTCTAACCATAACATCTCACAATCATAAACACTGCTACAACTATCTCTTCACAATATATTGGAATTCCAACTATTCATGCTATGGTATGGATCATATATAAAAATAAAACTCTCATGGATGCATTAGACTCTATGAAGAACAATGGACATCCTCTTGCTTAATCATCCAATGGAAGATATCCCAATCACTTAGCTAGATCAAGGTTTGCAAAGGGGCACATCACCCAGTGCATGGCAAGCGGTGCATCACCCAAGCCTATGAGATGTAGATCTCTCAAGAAAAATGATCAAATGAACAAAATACATGAATGGGTGTTTGTATCATTCTTTTATTGAACTTGGTCAAATTTTCTTCTTTCCTTTTAGGACTTGCCCTCAATGTAATTCGAACCATAAGTGCATGTATGTTTGTTTAGAAAAGTTTCTTTTTCCTTGGACCAACTTGCCTTCATGAATTTTCCTTCAATATATAAAATTTTACTCTATAACATTTTTGGATCCTTTTTGATAGCTTTCTACTTTTACTAAACTTTCTTGAACCTTATCTTCCAAAATCAGGAAATTTTGGTCCTTTTAGCTTTTCTGTTGATTTTCCTTCTTTTGGTTGCTTTCTATACATATTTTTCTGAGGAGGCAAATAATATCCTTTATCCTCATCCTATGCTGCCTATTGGGCCACCTAATCCATGGAAAACTCATAAATAATTATTAGAAATATTAAATAAAAAAAATAGGCCCACCGTTAATTAATTATTTACATAAGGTAATTTTTTTGTCAAACTTAACCCCCTCTAGGAGCCATGTAAGTTGAATGGGTTAGTGGTGGACCATGGTTCTATAAAAAATTGGGACATTACAGTCCTCGCCTCCGAAAATTTGCTTTCCCTCAAGCAAGTGAAAATATGGTTGATGAAGATCATGTACACTTTCTCACAATACTTTTCAACGCTGCTTCAAAACCATTTGAATCTCATCTTCAACATAAATGACCCCATGGATACTCTTACATTGGTCATATTTTTCCATTAACTCAATACTGATCCTACTTTTTTAACTCTCCATGGCTAATTGAGTTGCAATATGTGGATTGAATTTGACCAAGGCATGCAGAATGGCCAATCTTTCCTTGTAGTAATTGGAATAGGAATGATTATGCATCGATCAACTTCTATTCCCATGAGAAATAAGATATGGGCATGCTTAAGGGATGCTGAAATAATATTTCCTGAAACATAACTTGTGTTGCACCCTTCACATACTTCAATCCTTAATTATTGAGGCAATTCCATGTAATCCTCTCACCCACCCTTCGTTGAATCTTCAAGAAACAAGGGTGGCCATATTGCAACAAAACTACTCTTATGCCTTCTTTGGAAGCATCTCCTATGATAAAAAATGATGGAGCAAAACCAGTTGTGGAAAAAATTGAACAAGATACCATCACTTTCTTCATCCCTTTGAAAACTCTACCAGAGTCCTCATCACCACAAGAAATGTATTTCCTTCATTGGACAGTGACATGTGCTATGAATTAGAAGGATCCTCTACATGGTGCACCATTATCCAACTTGTTCATATCTATGGTATTGATCAAAATAGAGATGGACCAAATCATCTTAATGTAGGAATCAATTTTACCATGATCAACCATAGATTCAACATTCAAGATCTCAACCCTTCCAATTTCACATTCAAACAAATTGATATGCAATGATGACTCTTCCCAAATCCTTGACATAGCTTCCAAATTATGTGAATGCTTCTCCAACGTCCTATCATGAACAAGAAT
Organism: Larix kaempferi; assembly: GCA_027924585.1. Lineage (NCBI taxonomy): Eukaryota > Viridiplantae > Streptophyta > Pinopsida > Pinales > Pinaceae > Larix > Larix kaempferi. The sequence continues at coordinate 2,616,533 of BSBM01001259.1, forward strand.
GTACTCAAAATGAACTAACACAAGCTTACCAAAGTGCTGCATGTATGCTCTGCTCATGTAAGGTGGTGAAGCCATAGGTGCATTAGCCAAGCTAATGCTCATGCATAAAAATATTGAATAGGCACATTGGACACAAGGAGATGTCTTATACAGAACTACTAATTCCAAGCGAACCTAATGATGATGACCAAGGAGGAATATTGGTAAGGTACTTGAAGTTATGCATTTGTCATGTCCCCAGTTATCCAATACCAAGGGCAGAAAAGAATCCACCAACCTCCCATGGATCCTGGTGAAGACAAAGAAATTAATTAATGAAAGGGGGCAGAACTTTAGCCTAAGCAATTATTAACTAGGAATAAATTATCCTATAGTTGTTTAATTAATTAAATTAGAAGGATGTAATGATTATTTTCATATTTAAAATACTAATTATTTGTTTTGGTGAGTTGGATGATGATAAGGAAACTATGAGGGTTCGTGGAGAGATAAGGCTATCCTTATGAGTTGTCACACCAAAGAAGAAAGTGAAGAAAAGTAGCACAAAGCAAGATGCCAAGCTAAAAGGAAATAAATTGACAAAAGAAGGAAAATGAGGAAAATAGAAACATCCATAAAAAAAAGGAGGGCGTAGTTTCCTAAAAGGACAAAATCCAAGATATTTTGAAAAGAAGGAAACCTCATGAAAAGCAGGGAGGGCGCACTTTCCAAATAAGGATGAAAAGAAACTAGTATGAAAAGCAGGAAACATTGGAAAATCCAAGAGGGAACAATTTCCAAAGAAGGAGAAAGCAAGCAAGTTTTGAAAAGCAGGAAAGCCTATCCACTCAAGGAGGGAGAATTTGGAAGGTCTCTCATAGGTCACCAAGAACATCAACTTGCTCAATAGGTCATCAGGAAGTTTATGAAAGAAGCCAAACAACTCCTTTTCACAATTTTTATCATTATTGAATTTGTGTTTGAGCACTTTAGCTTACCAAGGAAAGGAGATGTGCCCTAGCCAACCTATGGGAGATGTGCCCCATAGTTGCAGTTACACTCTTTTTCACATGATCTAGTGCAGCCATTGATACCACATTTCAGATCTGATCCATCCATTTCATGTGAAAATCCATCCTTCAGAAGTTGATGCAAAGATCCATATTTCTTGAGGTGGTTCTATAGAGTTTCACAGAGAAAGAGTAGTCAGTTGGAGAGCTTGCAAGAAGACACAAGAGGCTAGTGTGCACATCATGAGAAGAAAAAATCTCATATCCATCCCAAATATCTGATGCAGTGACCACGCCTTATCTTTTCACTCATTTCTGTAATCTCCTTCTTCTATCACTGTAATAATTCAAGTACAGAGGTTATCTATGATGTGTGAGGCTATGCCATTTAATGTTTAATATTAATGAACTCAGTATTATTTTCCGCTTCTGTAAATAACATATCATATCCCATTTAAATATCAGAAGATGAAATAGAGAGAATCCTTTGGCAATTTGAGTCCTATATTTCAAAGACTAATTCAATGTACACTTTTATTGACTAGTTTTGTAGTTTATGCATTATACGGATCTCAGAGTAACTAATTATATTTATGAAGGTTGGTGGTGTTTTTTAAAGTCCTACATAATCCATTCCCATCCAAAAATCAGAGTTTCGTGACCCTCTCCAGCTGTTTGAATCCTTAGTTATCAAGATTAGCTCCATGGGCACGAGAAATTAACTAGTTTTACTATTTGACGAATTAATGAGTATCTGTATGCCCAAATTCGATTATTTCAATTATTTTGGGTCCCTAAGACATAACTTAATATTATACCAGCATCATATTTCAAATTTGAAGGCATCTAATCTTGTTTGGAATATTTAGGAAAATTACTAGTTGAGTAGTCCTACATATAAATTTTCCTCCCTTTTCTACCAAACTCAACCAAAACCTCTGAAATTATCAGAAGAACTTGTCAAAAAACCAACCAGTAGTTAATTTCTGATATATTCTATTTGGCTACATTCAGGTGTAAGCACTGAGTTTAATTTGCATATGCTGGTGTGCCCAGGAATCATCAAAGTAGACATCAGTCATCATTGTTGTTGAAATGTAAATGGCCCCAGTTCGTTGTGCATAGGATTTAGAAGTTGGCCCTATTTCTGATATTTTTTCTTCTGCATATTCACTCATACATTTTTCATATCCAAAAGTATCCAACGGTCAAGCTCTGGGTGGGTTATTTAGTGTCCAAAACTAGTTTCTCCATGTCTAGTTTTGAGAACTAGTTTTTGTTTGCAATCTTATGATTTTAAGGTTTGAATTTGAGTTGATATACTTTGATATCATATCAAGGATATTACAGTGGTATTAGATCACTTTCGTTGGCTCATCTTGTGGAAATTAATTCTCAGTGGAAGATAATATCTTATAAGTGTTTTTAAGTTGCAATTATGGAAGTAGTGATAGACATGGAAGATGAAAGTTTTGAGTTGTATGAGGAAGAAGAGATAATTTACATTGATGGAGGATTACCATGAGATAAGGATGGTTAAATTTATGACCATATGTCCATATATCAATGGGATGAACCACCGATGTCTAATCCTAAGAAGGAGTTAGCAAAGAGAATATATGCAAGTAAAAAGTTTCCCTACCACTACCAAGAGTATCTAGCTTTGGGAGAAGAGATTGGTAAGGCCATTTCTTTCAAATATTACTTTTATTGCAGATTTGGATTTGAGATCAAGTATGAATCTTTGTATTCATTATAGAGAAGCAAACCTCCCATAGAGTAAACAAGTTGTTCCACCTCTGTGAGTAAAGAAGAAGGAAGAAAAAATCACCCAACTGCATCTTCTAGCATTAGAAGATTTTTTGGGTTTACTTCACGCAGATATTCCAAAGGAGATAAACATGAAGAAGCCATCAACATTTATGCTAAGTATTAGCAAAGTATGGAACAGAGAGAAGATATGAATTGGTTCCAAGAAGAGGCATCTACTAATAGTTTCTCAAATTCTGAAGAAGCATCTACTGATGGATGCTGTGAAGAGGTACCTACTGATGGGTGCCCATGTTTTGAGGAGACTGATGAACCCAAATTATAGGTATCATATAGCCTTTTTTCCACAGTAAAGCGCAAGATATGATGAAGGAAATACACCTGTTTTGTGGGAAAATGTATTTACTTTGATTATTTAATAAGGATGTTTAAAGATTATTCTTTTTATGTTAAAAGCGTTTTTCTATGTGCTCACCCTGGAATGAGCAGGCATAAACAAGGCATGATGGTCTTGAGGTATCAACGAGGGTCAAAGCTCGAGACTGTAGATAACAAAGGGGCTCAACGCTCATCTCTCCCTAAATTTTAGAGAAGCCCTGATTAAGAGGATCGGAATTTATGATCATAGACTAGGTTAGAATTAGAGACATATATATATGGACCTCTCGAGTAGCGAGGGGGTCCTGTTGCTATTTTGTAGAATCAATTGTTTATGCATTTTTGTACTATGAAGACATTTTGTGTTAAAGAATTTTCTGAACCATGAAGTTACTATTTTAATAAAAAGACTGATGTTACTTTCAAGCCTGCATTTATAAGTTTTCCATACTCCTGAGTACGGGTTGGGGAGGGCCCCTCCAACACGTAAGTCAGGAGCTTTACTCTGTTTTCAAGTATTTTCCATTTATGTTGTGAATCTATTTACTTCTTATCATATATGAAGATACTTTGATGGCATTTGAATAATATGGTTTTATTTTAGTTAAAAGATTATTTTGGTTCAACATATTTTCTGTAGTCGATCAATGCTCATTCCATAGTTTGGTAGAATGCATTCCATAGTCCTGTAGCTGGATTCTGCATAAGCATATTTTGACATCTATTTTCATGTATTCTTATATTAGTTTTAAAACAATGATTAAGATCTAGGAGCTCATGCATATTTCCTTTATCAGTTTTAGATCATAGAGGTTAATTACTTTCAGTTCTTTGATTTAATTAATGATCATCACTTGTAGTGTTTAATCCGAATAGATAAGATTGGTTAATTCTCAACATTGGATATTTATGTTCTGGATTTGGTTTTCATCATTTAAGTTGTTAGATTAGACTTTCAATATTCAACACTCGATTTTCAGTATTCACTTCTTAGATTAAAATCTCAACTTTCAACATTTTAATTCTAGACTAAAGTTTATCAAGCTTTCAACATTTCAATTCTTAGTGTAGATTTACAGTTTTCAGCATTTAACTTCTTAGCATAGGAATTTGTCATTCATAGATTTACAATCTTTTTAGCTCACCTTCTTGTTGACTAGAGAAACATTTAAGATCTATACCACACCCCAAACACGACGAAGACTATCCTCTAGAGCACATACAGTGTTAGCACCTCTGATGTTTGTACGTCCCCTAGTCGATAATTAAACTATGCTCCTGGTCTAGCTTCCCTAATTAGGCATCCATTCTTGGAGATCACCACTTTCTGGTGCCATTTCCGGGGAGGTGCTTAATATTTAGGAGACATCTTTGAAAAAAAAACATATAAAAACAACCAAAAACATAAATTTTTTACTATGAATGCCTAGACGACAGAGAGATAGATTTGGACGCTTCCTGCCTGCCCGTCCTATGAGAAACAACAGTTCTGATAATTCTGAATTTGAGTTCCTTAATTCAGAGGAAGAAACTGATTCTAGCTATGATCCAAACTTAGATAACTTCTTTGCTAGCTCTAGCTCAAACACTATTATGGCAGAAGAAGATGAAGAACCTAGAGAATTGTTCACCTTTCCCATCAGTATACCTCTTGGAGATGCCAGGATGAAGAATATCAACCCTAATAATCTACCAAACTTCCATGGTTTGACTTCAGAAGACCCTGACACATTCCTGTTTGAGTTTGAGGTAGTTTGTAGATCCTTTGATTACACTATTGATGCACAAAAGTTGAGGCTTTTTCCTTCCACACTGAAAGATCTATCACTTAGGTGGTTCATGAGACTTGAAGGAAACAGTATTTTCAACTGGGACCAAATGAAACATGCATTTCTAGAAAAATATAGGGACTACTACAAAGCATAGGATACAAGAGACGAAATCTTTAGGATGCAACAAGGAGAAAGAGAATCATTAGAATATTTTTCCCAAAGATTTCAACTCAGATACAAACGAGCTAGTCATTGCACCTTAGATCCTAAATCACTAAAACTTGTCCTTCTTAGAGGTATAGAAGAGGAAAACCTTGAAGTCTTAAAACTTATGGGGGATGGAGATATATTCCAAAAGACTTATGACCAAATCCTATAGAGCTTCAAAAACTACTATAGATCTAGGAAAAGTAAAAGTGGGACAAGGGATTCACACCCATTTACTAGGGGATCATCATCTTCAGGACCAAGTCTTACAAAATTTGATTTAGGAAACCTGTTAGATGACATGAAGACCGTGTAAAATTAGTCACAGCAGATCTAATGAACAAGTAAATCAATCACAACAGATGAACATAGAAAATATGGTGCAAAACTGTGCAAAACATGCAGCAGTGCTTTCTATCCCAGAAAGGGTGAATGAATTACAATACAATCTGTCACAATGACTGAGCAATTCGAATTACCTAAGGAGGTCATTCAAATCACTGAATGGAGTAGCTTGACTCTATCTAGGAGTCCTCATCAATCATCGGTGGTGCTCATCAATCACAACAACCAGTCATCCAGGTGTCAAACTGAGTCTAACTGAGTGTAATAAATGTAACTGAAGTGTGTAGCACTGATATAGGATCTGGAGGCTCAGTGGGGGCGCATGGGAGGCTAACTGAAGTCAGAACAAGTCACCTAATCAAACTGGAGGTCAAACGGAAGTGATACAGTCAGTCGGGAGTGAAACTAGCCTCAAATCAGGGAGAATGGGAGCTAACTGAATGTAACTGAAGTGGAACTGCAGTGGTAGGTGAACAAGTGCGCCCTTCTCTGGCAGTAGGTGAGAAGTGGGTGCCTTTCAGCTTAGGAGGGCTAAAAATCTGTGGTAGGTGGCTCCCGGGTGCTAGAAGAAGGTGGATAAGGTGCTGGAGGCATCAAACTGGTGACTGGGATGCATGCAAGTGCATGCAGGTGCATGCAAAACCCTAGATTCTGCATATCCTGAAATAGATCATGCAGGATGCTGAAATAGATGATGTATCCTGAAATAGATGATGTGGATATCCGAACACCCCCCCTCAAGCTAGACTATGATGTGCCAACTAAAATAATGTGGGGCCCTGGTAACTAAGACCAAAGGTCACCCCAATACAATAATCCAAAAAATGCTGAAAATAAACTAAGTGAGGAAAGAGGGAAAACCCAGTGGGAAGAAAGCCCCCCCTCAAGCTAAAGCATAATAATGAATCAATCTATCTCCACCATGATGGAACTCACCCCCAACAGTGAACGGAGGTAAGAGAACTTCTTCTCAGTGAAGCTCTTGGTGAAGATGTCTGCAATTTGCTCATCAGTAGGGCAATATTGCAGAATGATGGTGCGGTCATGCACCAACTGTCGAATGTAATGCATATGAATCTCAATGTGTTTGGTCCTCTGCCGCTGAACTGGATCTGTGGAGATATTGATATCACTTTGATTGTCACAAAATAGGACAGTCGAAGTAGTGCCACCAAAACCAAACTCGGAAAGAATACCCTGCAACCAAACTGCCTCAATGCAGGCATTGACTGCCCCTCGATACTCTGCCTCTGCTGAAGAAAGTGCAATGGCTACTTGCTTTTTGCTGGACCAGCAAATAGCACCATGACCAATCATGAAAACATAACCATAAGTGGAATTCCGATCAATGCTATCACCTGCCCAATCTGAATCAGTAAAACCAATGAAATCTAGCTCAGAATCTGCAGCATAGTGTATGCCAAACTGTCTCGTACCTTGCACATACTGCAAGATCCGCTTGGCTGCTCGCCAATGAAGCTCATGTGGCTGCTGCATATATCTTGACACGGCACTCACGGCATATGAGATATCAGGCCGTGAATGTGTCAAATAAAGTAGTGAACCAATCAACTGTCGATACATACTGCAATCTGCAAGCGGTGTGGAATCTCCCTCCTCAAGACTGATTCCTGAGAGGAATGGGAACGGGGCTGCCTTACATTCAGCCATATTAAACTTCAATAACAGGTCGGAAGCATATTTTTGCTGAGATATAGTGATCCCATCAAAATTTTGAGCTATCTCCAAGCCCAAAAAGTGACTCAGCAAGCCCAAATCGCTCATGTCAAAAGCTAGATTTAAGGCGGATTTTAGCTTGTTTATTGAAGTAAGTGTGCTACTAGTAATAAGTAGATCATCAACATAAAGTACAATAACCAACAAATTACCTTTAACTCGCTGAAGATACACATTCGGATCAGATTTGCATCTTTGGAAATTCTGAGAAAGAAGGAAGGAGTCCATCTTTGCGTACCAAGCTCTTGGGGCCTATTTTAACCCGTACAAAGATTTCTTCAATCTACAAACCAATGATGGATCTGATGTATAACCCTCTGGATGCTGCATATAGACCTCTTCAGCAAGGTCTACATGTAAAAATGCACTCTTCACATCCATGTGGTGCACTTCCCAGTGCTTGGATGCGGCAATAGCTAAAACAAGGCGGATGGAATCCATTTTTGCAACCGGTGCAAAGGTCTCTGTGTAGTCCACTCCTTGGACTTGGGAAAAACCTTTTTTCCACCAACCTTGCTTTGTATTTTCTGATAGTGCCATCAGCAGCAATTTTAGTACGGTAGACCCATTTACACTTCACTAATTTTCTTCCAGGTGGAAGAGAAACTAGCTCCCATGTATTGTTCTTTTGAAGAGAACTGTACTCTTCATCCATGGCACTTTTCCATCTCGGATCTCGATGGGATGAATAGTATGATGTAGGATCTGAACCAGCCATCAAATAACAAATCTCATGAAGAAATGGATCAGCAATAGAAAGAGCCATACCTGCTCTTTGAAAGTCCCCTCTTGTTCGTCTCGGGTCAGCAGGATTTCCAAGATTCGAACCAGCAGATTGTAGAGTGTTTTGGGCCCACTTTGGTAACTGAGGGGGATCATAATGGTCGGATTACGAACCTGATATGTCATGATCATCATATGCTTCTACAATATCAGAAATATCAGAACTCATACCTTCATTATCGCTGCTCGAATCTTCTTTTGGTGAAGGCGGTGAATCGGCAGTTTTCTCCTCAACTAGTTGCAATTCTTGAAGCGGTTCTTCAAACTGCACACTGCGCTCTATGAATATCTTTTTAGATCTGATATCCATGAGTTTATATGCTTTTGATTCTTCCCCATATCCTATCAATATTCACTCGATACTTTGTGGATCCAAAGCTCGTCTCTTCTCAGAAGGAATTCTAGCCCATGCAGTAGAGCCAAAAATTCTCAAATTTGACACATCCGGTTTGTGACCAAAGAATGCTTCGAAAGGAGTCATACCTTTCACGGATGAATGTGGAACGCGGTTCTGTATATATGCAGCAACATTGATTGCTTCAGCCCAAATATTTGCAGCCAAACCTTTCGATTCAATCATGCATGTAGCCATCTCTTTCAGTGACCGGTTTTTCCTTTCCGCTACACCGTTCTACTGGGGTGTGTAGGGAACTGTATGTTGGATCTTGATTCTGCTTTGGGCACAAAGTTGCAGCAACTCGGACTTGATATATTCCCCACCATTATCAGATCTAAGAGCTTTGATCTTGCTCTCAGTGGTGGTCTCAACAGAAGCCTTAAAATCCTTGAATTTTCCAAGCACTTCTGACTTGTTTTTGAGAAAGAATACCCATGTAAAGCGGGAAAAATCGTCAATAAATGTCAAAACATACCTTGAACCATTTAATGACATATGGGGCAGTGGACCACTGATATCAGAATGGATCAATCCCAAAATAGTAGAGGCTCTGCTAGCCTTGCCGCGGTCGAATCTGTGCTCGGGGTGCTTCCCAATAATGCAACCGGTGCATATTCCCTTCGAGGAACGGAGTTGTGGAAGCCCATCTACCATGGATTTATTTGATAGAAGCAGCAAATACTTATAATTTAGATGTCCAAATCTCTCATGCCAAAGCCTACTAACCTCATTACCATGTGTGCGAAGAGCAGTGGGCTTTGCAAGCGGAATAAAGTGCGAAAACTCATAGCATTTTGCAGTGTGGTTTGCCTTTCCAACCGCAACTAGTCTTCCACTTTTGATATCAGAAATTTCAACTGTATTAGGGCTGAATGTGACTTTCTTTGGATCACCAGTATGTGTCATTTGATACACAGAAAGGAGATTCGAAGCTAAGGAAGGCACATAGAGAACATTCTGAAAGCTTCCATGTTCTACATGAATCGTACCTTTGCCCTTTGAAGAAATTTTTGAGTCATCTACCAAATGGATGGGGATGGAGCTGTTTGGATCGAATGAGGAAAAAGAATCAATATTTGCAGCCATATGATTTGATGCACCCGAATCTATCAAGAGAGTAGTGGGCTTCGAAACCGTTGCCATGAGTGCTTGTCCTCTATCATGATCATCATTCCGATCCTTCTTCCTTGCACCGTCAAGAAGGGTTATGTTGTTCTTTTCCAAAAGGAGGGCCATTTGATCTATAGTCTTCTTCATACATGAACTTTCGGGATGAAAGCCACGGTTACAATAAGTACATTTAGATTTTTGGTTACCTTCTTTGCCCTTTTGCTTGGATTTCGAACTGGATGGTGCATCCGTTTGCTTGCCTTTGTCTTTTTGCTTGTGAGGCTCGAATTTGGGATTCTCCTTCTTTAGCTTTCCTTTACCATTCGAGATCTTGGATCCTTGAACAAATAGGTCTGAATCTTTGGAGCTTATGGACCCCATTTGAATCAACTTGTCATGCTCTTTCGTAACGGACTCAATGAAGGCATTCAAGGTAGGAATTTTCCAATTCGGGGTAGTTAGCCGACCGGAATTGAAAGTGGAGACAAATACCGAATAATCTTTCCCAAGCTTGCTTAGAATGGAGAGGATCAACTGTTTATCCTCTTTGATAACACCACTGTTCTTCAATTGCAAGTTCAAGTTCTTGAATTTTGTGAAGAATTCATTGATGGTCTCGAAATTCTCAGGATTAAGGCCAATCAATTCATTCTCTAATTGAAAAGCCCTAAGCTCATCCTGCTTGCCGAATAGTGTTTCAAGTTGCTCCCATATGGCTTTTGGAGTCTTCAATCCGCTGAGATGGAAGTGAAGATCCTTGGAGATGGAGAGACAAAGAAGACCATAAGCTTCATCAAGCTTGTTGTAGTGTTTGGTTCGATCTGATACATTGTTTGGCTCCAATTCAAGACCAAGAGTGACTCAGTAGTAACCTTTTGAACGTAATATGATCTCCATATCATCTTTCCAATCAAAATAATTGAATGGGGTGAGGATAGGCTTTGAAGAAGAGTATTCCATTGTAAGGATTGAGTCAACTGATGAAGAGGAAGCTTGCATGCAGACTATAGCGAATGCAATTGCTGTAGAAAGGCTTGCATGCAGAAGATAGCGAGTGCAATTGGAGGAGACAATAAACCTGCAAATCACATCAAAACAGCCACAATAAGGTCGAACAATCCACCCTTTGAGAGTTGCATCACACCTGGGATTGGATTTCAAGCAATGTTGAATAGGTCCAATGTATCAGATCCAGGAATCATGTGGTAACTCAAGCTTCTGGAGTGGTATTGGAATATTTTTCAAGCTTTGCACGCACAGGAGCGAATGCCCTTGAGATATCTCATGCCAAACTTTTTGCAATTTTTAGCAATTCAGTCAAATCTTCTTGTATAAACACCTGTAGAAAAGAGATCTTGTCCCTGCAATGGCTCTGATACCATGTAAAATTAGTCACAACAGATCTAATGAACAAGTAAATCAATCACAACAGATGAACATAGAAAATATGGTGCAAAACTGTGCAAAACATGCAGCAGTGCTTTCTATCCCAGAAAGGGTGAATGAATTACAATACAATCTGTCACAATGACTGAGCAATTCGAATTACCTAAGGAGGTCATTCAAATCACTGAATGGAGTAGCTTGAATCTATCTAGGAGTCCTCATCAATCATCGGTGGTGCTCATCAATCACAACAACCAGTCATCCAGGTGTCAAACTGAGTCTAACTGAGTGTAATAAATGTAACTAAAGTGTGTAGCACTGATATAGGATCTGGAGGCTCAGTGGGGGCGCATGGGAGGCTAACTGAAGTCAGAACAAGTCACCTAATCAAACTGGAGGTCAAACGGAAGTGATACAGTCAGTCGGGAGTGAAACTAGCCTCAAATCAGGGAGAATCGGAGCTAACTGAATGTAACTGAAGTGGAACTGCAGTGGTAGGTGAAAAAGTGCACCCTTCTCTGGCAGTAGGTGAGAAGTGGGCGCCTTTCAGCTTAGGAGGGCTAAAACTCTGTGGTAGGTGGCTCCCGGGTGCTAGAAGAAGGTGGATAAGGTGCTGGAGGCATCAAAATGGTGACTGGGATGCATGCAAGTGCATGCAAAACCCTAGATTCTGCATATCCTGAAATAGATCGTGCAGGATCCTGAAATAGATGATGTGGATATCCGAACAGACCGATATTCTATAATCTCTAGCCATGCAACTTGATGCACTTCAAATCAAGAAGAAACAGGACGAAACAACCAAGCCTTGGAAGTCTTTTGTCCACGCTGCAGAAAAAAACATGAGAAGGGGCAGTGCACACTGAACACCATAGAAATATGTGGCCTCTGCTACCCTCACTCCACTGATAAATGTCCTATGTTTCCCTCATGTAAAGCTTCTATTCAAGATCCCACAGCCAAAGGTGCAATAGAACAGCTCTGTTTTGTGAATCAAAGGAGGAATAATTTTCCTAGGCCTTACCAACCCAACAACCAAGCCTACTATAACGAGGGAAATAACTAGCAAAATTGGAAATATGTACCATCCCAATGTCCATCTCAGCCAAGTCCAAACCAATGGCAACAAAACCAACCATATCAACAAACTTATTACCCACAATCTTACTCTCCATACCCCCCACCTTTTGCTCAGCCAACCACAAATTATGGCAATCCATACCATTATTCATTGAATTGGAGAGCTCCATTGCAGCAGCAACAACCACTCATCATGCCACCACCACCAAATTAACCACCCCCTAGACCTCCACCAATTCCTTCCCAGCCAATTCCAAACCCTAACAACAATAGGCCACCACAACAACAAGCCTGCAATACTGAAATGGTACAGTTTCCAACCTATGTTGTGGATACGCTGGAGATAAACGAAATTAATCTAAGGTATGGGAAAACATTGCAAAATACACACACATAGAATAATCAAGAAGATGAGTCTCATGAACAAACAACACAACCTCATATTCATCATCCTGATGAACCAAACCCCCAGGAGGAAGAAATTCGACCACTCACACAAAAAAAGAAACCCTCCATTCCTTGAAAAACTTGTATGAAGTACAAAAGAAGAAGAGGAAAATGCAATTTTGAATGAAATGAAACACTTGAATATCCAAATTTCAATTTTACAGGCCATCCAAGATGTGCATATTTGCAATAAGTTTATTAAAGAAAATTGTTTGAAAAAAACTGGTAGAAGAAGATGTGACCCACCCACGATAAATGTAGTCATCCAGTTAGCAGATCTAATGTTGTGTATCGTTGTTAACCCCAAATACCTTGATCCAGGCATCCCATTAGTCAACGTGACCATCAATAACAGACATATAGACATAAGCTTAATTGATTTAGGAGCTACCATCAATGTGATGACCAAGGATACTATGATACACATAGGACTCCAACCAATGGTCAGACCTACATCTACCATGCTACAGCTAGCCGACACATCTACCGTAAGACCTGACGGGATACTGAGGACATAATTATCAGTATAGAATCCTAGGAATACCCAGCTGATTTCATAGTCATCGAGGTAAAGAGTAAACTTAGTGGATACCCAATAATACTAGGGATACCATGGCTGGCAACTGCAGATGCTTACATAGGATGCAGATCGGGAAATATGACAATCACCAGTGGCCAGGCTAGGAAGAAAATCACGATTTATCCCCCAGCAAGGATGTCTTTAGACCTAGAATACCAGAACTGGACAGACGATTATGATGACACGTTCAAACAAAACATACGACCTGTCCTTACAATTGAAGCTACCCTATCACTAAAGGCCATCGATGAAGATAGTCATTTAGATAGGTTTATACAAAATGCTTCTTCTAATCAGAATATGTTTGAAGATTTTCTTGGCACAGGTCAGCAGCAAGGAGAGGAAACATTAAACCATGATCCTAACAAAATGTGGGCAGAGGTACTCACACTTGAACAACATCTAATTAAGATAAAAACAGTTGAGATAATTCCTGGTAGGACAATTAATATTAACTCCAATATGGATCCAGGACAAGAACAACAATGACTGAAGGTATTGTCAGACAACAACAAAGCCTTTGCATGGACGTATACTAACATGAAGGGTATCCACCCAGACATTTGTAAACACTATATCTATATAAAGCAAGGTGATTTTCCTATCAGGCAACCATAGAGAAGAATGAACCCAACATTAAAGGACATAGTCAAGCTGGAATTACAAAAGTTGTTAGATGCAGGATTCATATACCCAATCTTAGATAGTGAGTGGGTATCACCATTGGTCATAGTTCCTAAAAAAAGGAGTAAAGTGGAGGATTTGTGTGGACTATAGAGAGCTCAATAAAGCAACCAAGAAAGATCACTTTCCTGTCCCATTTATCGATCAAGTACTGGACACATTAGCTGGGAACAAATATTTCTCATTTTTGGATGGCTTCAGTTGGTACAACCAAATCCTCATTCACCCAGCTAATCAAGACAAAACAACATTCACATGCCCATGGGGCACTTATGCATATATAGTGCTTCCCTTTGGGCTCTATAATGCCCCAACAATGTTTCAGAGGGAAATCCTAAGTATCTTCTCTGATTTTATTAATGAACAAATGGAGGTCTACATGGATGACTTCACACTCTATGGACATAATTTTGACCAAGCACTAAAACATCTAGAACTGGTTTTAAAAAAATGTATTGAGATGAGCTTATGCCTCAACAATGATAAATGCAGAATGCTCATGGAAGAAGGCATCGTGCTTGGCCACCATATTTCAGAGAGAGGAATTGAGGTCAATCAGGAAAAAGTTACAGTCATTAAAACACTACCACCACCAGTGAAACAGAGATATGTGAGAAGTTTTCTTGGACAAACAGGATACTATAGAAGATTCATTGAGAGTTATAGAAAAATTGTTGCACCAATGTTTGCTTTACTCACAAAAGACATAGAATTCATATGGTCAAAATATTGTATGCTATCATTTGACAAACTAAAAGAGCAAACAATTACAGCTCCAGTACTCCAAGGACCGGATTGGGCACTTCCATTCCACATCCACTCAGATGCATTAGATAAGGCCATTGGATCTGTCCTTGGACAAGAACGAGAGAAGAAGCCCTATGCTATATATTATATCAATAAAGATTTGGCAGGAACAACAATAAATTATATTGTCATAGAGAAGGAGTTTTTGGCAGTCATACATGCCATTAACAAATTCATGCACTACATAACTAGATATCAATTTTTTGTCCATACAGACCATTCAGCAATAAGGAATCTCATGAACAAACCTAATACAAGTGCTGAAATCATTAGATGGCTACTCCTCCTGCAAGAGTTTGACATCACAATTTTTGATAAGCTAGGAAAACACAATGTAGTGGCTGATTTTCTATCTAGGCTTACCCATGGACAAGACAATGAAGTGGTAAATGACAGTTTTCCTGATGAGCATATTTTTGCAATCTCCACAAGAATCCAATGGTTTTCTAACATAACGAACTATTTAGTGTCTGGGAAATTTCCAGCACATTATAGCTACAAAGAGAAGAATAAAGTCAGAAGACAAAGTGCCACTTACACATGGATAGAGGGAATTCTCTTCAAAAAAGGACCAGATCAAATACTCAGAAGATGCATTAGACAAGATGAAGTGCATGACATAATGCATGCCACTCACAATGAGCCATGTGGAGGACACTATGCTGCAAAAAGGATAGCCTATAAAATTTTGCAAACAGGGTATTATTGTCCAACACTCCACAAGGATGCCTATGAATATGTTTCACACTGTGATGACTTCCAACAAATGGGGAAGCCTACACAAAAAGAAGAAATGCCTCTCCATCCACAAATCTCCTTAGAGGCATTCGAGAAATGGGGATTTGATTTCATTGGTCCAATCAACCCATAGTCAAATCAGAAAAGCTACATTCTGGTATGCACTGACTACCTTACAAAGTGGACTGAGGTAGAAGCACTTGCTGCAGCAAATGAAACCAACGTGGAAAAAATTTTCACTGAGCAGATCTTCCACAGGCTTGGCGTCCCAAGAGAGCTAGTTTCTAATCAAGGCCCACAGTTTACATCAAATCTAATTGAAGACTTGCTTCAAAGAAACAATGTTAAGCACAAATAGTCCTCCTCCTATCACCCTCAAGCTAATGGTCAAGCTGAGGTAACCAACAGAGAGTAGAAAGAATTTTGACAAAAACAGTGCAACTCCACAAAAGAGATTGGGCAGACAGATTAAGTGAAGCAGTTTCGGCTTATAATACCACATGGAAAACAACAACAGGATTCACACCATATGAGCTAGTTTATGGAAAGAAAGTTATGCTGCCCATTGAATTTGAAAGCAAGACATTGATAATTGCAGCATAGTTAAATATGGAACTCTCAGATATCCAACAGGAACACATGCTACAATTAAATCAACTAGATGAGCAATGCTAGCAAGCACTTGGCCATACTGAAATCATCCAATAGCAAAGAAATAAGTGGCATGACACACACATAAAGTAGAAAAAGTTCAAGGAAGGTGACTGGGCACTACTCTATGACTCTAGGTTTCACACTTTCAAGGGAAAAATAACAACTGGATGGATCGGACCCTACATCATTGAAAATATCTATGACAATGGAGCTATCAGAATTACAACAATAGATGAAGAAAAATTCCCCATGTTGGTGAATGGACATAGATTAAAAATCTACAAGACACCACGGTCCAAAGAAGAATTCAGAGAATACTCTACCAACAAAGTTTAATGCTGATAGAGACCACCAAATGTAACCGATCTGCAGTTACTAAAACATGAATAAATAAATAAATGATGAATGAAAAAAAGAAGAAGAAAAAATGAAAAAAGAGAAAAAAGAAAAAAGAGAGAAAAAAATGAAAAAAAAGAGAAAAGAAAAAACTGAAAAAAAAAGAGAAAAGGAAAAAAATAAAAATCAAATGACAAAGAACAAAATGAATTGAAAATGAACAATAAAAAAAATGATGATTCAGTCAAGGTTATCACAAGTGAATTGCAAGAAATCATACATCCCCATGAAAAACCAGCACACATATTATAAATTGATCAAATCAAGCAAGCGAGGTACCAATATTCAAGCGAGCCAGGCATCTGTTCAAGCGAGCCAGAAATCTAATCAAGAGAGCCAGAAAATTATCAAGCACTACAGAAATCAAGCAAGCCAGCCATCTGTTCAAGCGAGCCAACCATGTATTCAAGTGACCCAAAAAAAAATCATGAACTACAAAAATCAAGTCAGCAGATTCAGGGAATATTTCGAACTCAGTACTAAGCATAAGAGCAAAGTCAAATCAAAATTTGACACAAAATTCAAAGCATGCAGATACAACATTTTCAAAAGAACCGACGGAATTAAGGCAAACACACGTAACTACTGACATGCCTATTATAACTACAGATAATGCGGAAGTCTACTACAGAATACAACGCCCATGAAATCAAGCCATGTCATGCACTCAGGTATGCTAAGCATAACCAGGTAATCTCTAAAACTCTTTGTTTTATTTTCAAGGTCAAATCATCATCCCACAAAACTGTTATTTCTGAAGCTGAGAACAGATTTCAAGTTAAATCGGCGGCAAGGTTCAGATTAGCTCACAAAATCATGATTACCCACCTTTGGCATGTCAGAATAACAATCTCCACATCTGGCCACCATATTTCCCAATTATCTGAGCATAAGTGAAATGTGCAATTATGGAAAGAAATGCAGGGCTCAATAATGGAAAAGAATGTGTAAGATGGCAAGTACAATTCGAAATGATCAGGAGAGGTGTGTGAGAACAGCTAAATAAGGTGGCATAGTCTACAAAAAAAACCCAGTTTTGCAATAAGAGCTCTCCAGAAGAAGGAAAACTAAAATTTCGCGTTGACACTGAGCCAACAAGCTACCTTTGAACCTGTGAATCAATCTCGGTCAGTTGAGGTAAGTCATCCACACTCAAAGTTTTTCATTTTGCTGATTATCGTAGAAAATTCAAGATGACAAAGGGGTTCAAAAAGAGTGAACCAGAGGATCACAAAGCCATTTATGAAAACCCAAGGGTTTTATCTATCCTCTGTAATGCGGGCTGGATGCCCTTCATCTCAGGGCTGAGAGGGTCTAATACAGAGGTGGCTTTAGAATTTGCAAGAAACTTGAAGCACATCAAAGATGAACAGTTCATCACCCGGGTTAGGGGAATTCATATCAGACTGGATGAGGAAGCAATAGAAAAATACACAGGGCTACCCATGGGTCTACACTAGGCCAGGGAAGACAGGGAAGCCAACCAGAGTGAAAAGGTAGTTTTCTTTGGACCTGGAGAGTTTTATGAAGAATTCAAAAATGGAGTCAAGAGGGTCACTATGCCAGCACCTTGGGATGAAGTAGCTGCTATCTTTCAAAAATACGTAACATGTACAGGGAGGCTGAGCTATGTCCCCCTCTTCCACTTCCGAATTTTGGATCTTCTGAGGCATAAGAGCCATATCACACCGAGCAACAACATCAGCACTCCTTATTATCTTCTCCTGTCTCTGGGAGAAATGAGCAAGAAAGTAGTTGAAGGAAAAGCAGATGCGTTAGCCCACCATGGGCTAATCAAATTGGTAATTCAGGAAGAGTTAATAGTACAGGTTCCAGAACTTTCATGGGAGGAGTTTGTGGTAATCTCAACCGAGGATGTACAGAGAATGAAGGGTACACCTACTGTCGGCATACCCCTAACTTCTAGGACAAAAGAAAAGACCACTTCTACATCAGGAGCTAAGAGAAAAATTGACCTGGACAGTGTGCCCGATACCTTGATGGAAATTAAGCATTCAAGAGAGGGATCCCACCAAAAGGAATTAGGGGTTTCCAATAGCAAGCAAGGGCCAAAGCGGCGAAGCAAAAGGTTCACACAACCACCCAAAATCAAGCATGCAAAGGAGGTCGAAAGGGATCCTAGCCCCATAATTCAAAATCATTTTTATGATGATGACCTCGAGATAGAGCAAGAGGATCCAACTTCACTAGATGATTCAACTGCAACTGAAGAGAAGACTACACCAAGAGAATAGAATGCACCAGAAGAACAAGGTGCCTTCCAATGGGACCCTACTGATCAACATGAAAATCTTGGAGTCACTGACCAGCTAGCTGAGGCACGGGCATAACTAGAAAAACTTAGAAGGGAGTTGATAGCATATAAAATTGAAGCAAGGATGCAGAGAAGTCAGCCAACTTCTCCACTGTTTGTGCACAAAAAGACTCAGATTTTGAAAATGCAGCACGTAGGGGAGTTAAAACAGACTGAACAACAAAATTCAGCACTACAGGAGAAATTGGTCTAGGCACAAGAGGAGTTAGCTCAAAAAGATCAGAAGATTCTCCAGCTGGAGGACATCTTGGCTACCACTACTAAAATCTATGATGGACTACTAGGACTCAGACCACCCTCAGAGATCTATGTAATTTATTTATAAGAGAAGTGGGGCAAATTCCAGCTCCAAAGGTTAAAGCAGGGGCTCCCGTTATAAATAAACACCCAAAGAGAATTTGTGGACACATCTCTACTCTCCACAGAGTTGGAGAAGGATATGCTCTGTGAATTTTTCATACATAACTTTGTAGTCCCAAGCTCGCCCAACTGGTTGCCAAATCCCTACATGGGCGATTTTCAGTTGAGGGCACTATGTTCATGGATGAATAACGAGATTGAGAGGGCACAAGATGCCCATCTTTACCTTGCAGAGAAGTGGAAAAATACACTATGGATCAGGGCAAAGGTGACTCACCCTGAGAGAATAATTTAGGACCAGAGGAACCTCACCATTGATGAGGACCTAATCCCTATTCTCCTTGAAAAGCAACAGGAGGCTATGGCACACTTTGATGTTACTCTCCAGGGCACATACATAGAGGTTCATGAGGCCATTGGTGAAAGATGGGGCATGTTAGCAAATGATATAAAGAGGAAGGATCCTCACTCCCCTCTCAGACTAGAAGCTGCTCTCATCAAAGCTAAGCTATACAGAGAATCCTTGATCAAGACTCAACTCAATTGGATTGGCATGAAGCTAAATCCTCCATTTTCCCTTCCTCTAATTATTACAGAGCATATTAAGGAGGAATAAGAGAAGAGAGCATGGGCTAGGAATGACCAGAGCATGGGCTACTATAGGCTGGCAGGGACTCCCAGAGTGGTCACATGGACATCAGAGAATCTATTGAAGAGCCGATTGTGTCACCCAAGGATGGGTGAATCCTTCAAGCATGGGGGAGATGATGAACCCAAATTATAGGTATCCTATATACTTCTTGCCACAATAAAGCGCAAGATATGATGAAGGAAATACACCTGTTTTGTGGGAAAATGTATTTACTTTGATTATTTAATAAGGATGTTTAGAGCTTATTCCTTTTATGTTAAAAGTGTTTTTCTATGTGCTAACCCTGGAATGAGCAGGCATAAATAGGGCATGAAGGTCTTGAGGTATCAACGAGATTCAAATCTTGAGACTGCAGATAACAAAGGGGCTCAATGCTCATCTCTCCCTAAATTTTAGAGAAGCCCTGATTAAGAGGATTGGCATTTATGATCATAGACTAGATTAGAATTAGAGACATATATATATGGACCTCTCGGGTAGCGAGGGGGTCCTGTTGCTATTTTGTAGAATTAGTCGTTTATGCATTTTTGTACTGCGAAGAGAGTTTGTGTTAAAGAATTTCCTGAACCATGAAGTTACTATTTTAATAAGAAGATTGATGTTACTTTCAAGCCTACATTTATAATTTTTCCATACTCCTGAGTAGGGGTTGGGGAGGGCCCCTCCAACATGTAAGTGAGGAGATTTACTCTGTTTTAAGGTATTTTCCATTTTTGCTATGAATCGATTTACTTCTTATCGTATATGAAGATACTTTGATGGCATTTGAATAATATGGTTTTATTTCAGTTAAAATATTATTTTGGTTCAACATATTTTCTGTAGGCGATCAATGCTCATTACGTAGTTTGGTAGAATGCATTCCGTAGTCTTGTAGCTGCATTCTGCACAAGCATATTTTGACATCTATTTTCATGCATTCTTATATTAGTTTTAAAACAATGATTCATATCTAAGAGCTCATGCAGATTTCCTTTATTAGAGTTAGATCATAGAGGTTAATTACTTTCAATTCTTTGGTTTAATTAATGATCATCACTTGTAGTGTTTCATCCGAATAGATAAGATTGGTTAATTCTCAGCATTGGATACTTATGTTCTAGATTTGGTTTTCATCATTTAAGTTATTAGATTAGACTTTCAATATTCAACACTCGATTTTCATTATTAACTTCTTAGATTAAAATCTCAACTTTCAGTATTTTAATTCTAGACTAAAGTTTATCAAGCTTTCAACATTTCAATTCTTAGTATAGATTTACAGTTTTCAGCATTTAACTTCTTAGCATAGGAATTTGTCATTCATAGATTTACAATCTTTTTAGCTCACCTTCTTCTTGACTAGAGAAACCTTTAAGATCTATACCACACCCCAAACACGACGAAGACTATCCTCTAGAGCACATATAGTGTTAGCACCTCTGAAGTTTGTATGTCCCCTGGTCAATAATTAAAGTATGCTCCTAGTCTAGCTTCCCTAATTAGGAATCCATTCCTGGAGATCACCAGAGACAACTACTGATGTATGTCCATCTCTTTATGTGGGTAACGTAGAATACCTCTTGATGAGGTTGCTGCAAGTACAAGTTTCCCTAATACTAAAGAACATGAGATCCTTGCAGTCAAGGAAGAAGTCACAGGATCAGTCTAAATATCACCAACTAAGCTTCAAGAGGTTGATCCATGGGAAGATGATGAGGAGGTTTATTATCCACATTCCTCTTTTGAAAGGCCACTCAATATTAATGAAAGAAGCATCAAGGATTCCTTACACACTCTCCATGACACATATTTTTCAGTTTCACAATCTTGTTGGAGAGCTGCTTCATTGGAAGATTCACCTTTCCTTGAATCCATGGAGAAGATTCAAAGAGCATTGTCTACAATCCAAGGTAATTTTTCAGATATGTTATTTGAAAAAAATTATTTGCATGAGTTTTTGTATATGTTGCAGGGAGCATCCTTGAAGGATTCTGAAGAGATTATCAAGCTCAATGGTGATTTGATGGCCACCCAAAGTTCTTTGATAAGAACTCAAGGTTCCCTCTTAGAATCCAAGATCCAAATAGAGCAACTTCATCAAACCTTACAAATATCACCCATACCAGTCAGCTAGTCTCTTATGGCTGGTTGTATTCGGAGTTCTATGGAAGAACCTCATGTGATGGTGGTTTATGAGGTGCATGATGAAATGCATGTTCTTGAGGAAATTTTAGATGTAGAGGTGTTAGATTTTTAGAATTTACTTCAATCTGATCTAGGATCTTAACTGAGAGAACAACATGTACAGCATATCTACAGCATATCAATCATGGACACAATAATGCAAGCACACAAGAAACACAGAGTTTACTTGGGGAAAACCATAAAGATGAAAAACCCGGATAACTTCCTTAGAGATAGATAGAGAAATGATACAACCCAAGCATAAGATATAGACATCTCCTAGCAGCAAATTCTCCTCCTCCACAAGTGCGCCACTCTCCGAAGAGTGTGTGTGAGAATAGAATGATCAAATAGAGTGCCTCCCGCACTCTATTTATACATGACTTGACTTGCCTAATAACCTTTACTAGGTCGACCTTAACTTAACCACATAACATAATGCTGACTGGGCCGACACCCAATAGGGTGGTCTAATAACCCTTTGACCCACATGGCCAACCCCCAATAGGGTGGTCTAATAACCCTTCGACCCACATGACTTATACAGGGCCGACCCCAACAAGGTGGTCTAATAATCCATCAAGTATAAGTTACGACACTTACAATATAAATGACGACACTTCTGTATAGAAAAATAATAACATCTCCATAGGAATACAAACACTTCCATATAGAGGAATAATAACATCTCTATAGGAGTACAATATACATAGATGAAATACATGGGTGAAATACATTCCGATGTTACATATACATCAACACTCCCTCTTAACTAGGAAGGTATTCTTGACACAGATCCGCTAGCACAAGTCTTCTTCTCTGAATCATCATCCTCGAATCATCGTCATCGTCATTGCTACTGCTATCTCAATTAATCTCTGAATCTACTCGTCATAGGAAGTTCTACAGAGCCAGTCCTTTTTCATACTGGATGTAGGCCCACCACCTGCAGGTCTTCATCATCACTAGCCATACTATGGAATCCTCGGGACTTATTACGTGCGTCACAAAACCTAAAAAGAGTATCCCAGGATGTTATAGGTAGACAACTCCAACCTGTAGGATCTCCCAGGGTGCTATTACATGTGACCCCACCACAAAACCTCGAAAGAGCATCTCAGGATGTTATGGGTACACAACTCTGACCTATAGGATCTCCCAGGGCACAAATTACATGTGGTCACCAAAAAACCTTGCAAGAGCATCCCAGGATGTTACGAGTACACAAATCCAACCTGAAGGATCTCCCAGGGAAAAACCTCGAAAGAGCATCCCAAGGTGTTACGGGTACACAACTCTGACCTGAAGGATCTCCTAGGCCCAAATTACATGCCATAGGACAAAACCTTGCAAGAGCATCCCAGGATGTTACGGGCACACAACTCCAACCTGAAGGATCTCCTAGGGCACAAATTACATGTCCTCCAAGAGCAATGTCTCAAAAGAGGATCCCAGGATGTTATGGGTACACAACTCTGACGTATAGGATCTCCCATACATGCTCATCTACACAACCTATATCATGGCCACAGAGTATCATCCTAATTCTCACCATACATCATCATGATATACACATGATCATCATGATCATCATCGCTACATCGTCCTGATGCATGTCATCTGGAGCAACATCCTAAAGCTCGTCATCCATGATCATCCTGATCATACAATGCATCCACCTGATGCATACACAGTATCTACCTGATACATATCATCATACATGATCTACCTGATCATACAATGTATCAACCTGATACATATACAAATACATGATCCATCTGATCATACCTAATACATATCAACATACATGATCTACCTGATCATACAACATATCCACCTGATACATATATAGATACATGGTCCAAGCATCCAACATGATGCATATACCAAATACATACAAATGATCCAATTGATCATATCTAGCATCCAACATGATGCATACGAACATAAATGATCCAACTGATCATATCCAGCATCCAACATGATGCATACATACATAAATGATCCAACTCATCATAACAAGCATCCAACATGATGCATATACATATACAGAGTAGTAACTGGAGCATCGTCCTGATGCTCATCATCCATGATTCTATTGATCATCATAGCATCGTCCTATTCAGATTATCTCATTGTCCATGAAGCACATCCCAGATGCACGTCATCCAGCACTTACACCACCGACATCGGAGAACACATCTACCACCATTCGGGGAAGGCTCTAGCCCTTACTTTTTCACGATGGGAGAACACATCTACCACCATGTGAAAAATGGCTTCAGCCCTTACATCTACACCATGGGAGAACACATCTACCACCATGTGAGAATGGCAGCAATTACATCACAACCATGGGAGAACACATCAACCATGTCAGAAAAGCTCATGTGCATCTGCATCTTTCGGACTCATCACTTCCCTTTGGAAGGAACCTCGATATGAAGTGCACCAAGCCTCTTTTTGAAGTACTCATACTGTACTCTGGCCAACGGCTTGGTCAATACATCTGCAACCTGCTCATCTGTCGCAACATACTTTGTTTCGGCTGTACTTAGTGCTACGCAGGACTGCTTCCTGCTAAACCAAGAGATCACACTTGATCCCATACTGAAGCAGCACCCAAGAGTGCTCTTGTTATCTGCAGCACTGCCTGCCCAATTTGAATCAACATAACCCTTCAAGTTAAACTTTTGATTCGCATCATACTTGAGCCCATAGTCAACCGTACCCTTCAGGTACCTCATAATATGCTTTACAGCAACCAGGTGAACACCTCTGGGATCCGTCAGGAACTGGCTCAATGTGTTCACCACAAAGCAAATATCTGGTCTTGTGTTCGTCAAATACATCAAGGACCCAATCATCTGACGATACATAGTGACATCAACCGGATCAGATGAAGCATCACACAGAAGATTCAGGTTCGATGCCATAGGTGTGGCCATGTCCTTGCAGTCCATCATCCCGAACCTCTTCAGGATCTCTACTGCATACTTCCCTTGTCCAAGGAAGATTCCATCTGCACCTTGCCACACCTCCATGCCTAGAAAGTAGTGCATCATCCCCAAGTCCTTCATCTCGAACTCGGCAACAAGCTTCTGCTGTGTGTTGGCAATCAATCTATCTTCACCTGTAATAAACATGTCATCCATATACAAAAGTAGTATCACTGGATTGCCTTCGTCAACCTTGTAGTAAAGGTTGGAATCCGCTTTACTCTTTGTAAATTCCAAACTGGATAGAAAGCTGTCTATCCTACCATACCAAGTTCTCCACATATATGACTCCCTGTCATGTGTCTCAGAACCAAGTGGCTTCTCCACATACACTTCTTCTTCAACTACACCATTCAAGAAAGCTGTCTTGAAATCCATCTAGTGTATCTTTCATTTCATCACTGCAGCTAGAGCAAGTACGGATCTAATGGAAGTGTATCTGGCTACAGGAGCAAAAGTCTTTATGCTACCACCTGCAGCATGCCTGATCTTGTAGATCCTCTTGGAAGTCACTACAAACTCCCCTTTAGGTCTTGGGAGTACATCCCAAACATCTTCATGATCGGCTGGTACTCCTCGATCATGGCATTCTTCCCAGATCCTGGGAACTTCAATATCTTCAATATTTTCAATAGATAACTTTGTTGCTGAACAAATGTTGTAGGCCTTCTTTTGTAGGTGATGGTATACGATCTTTCCAACACAACAAGTTAAATTGCATGATTAGAAAACATCTCATAGTTTTCAAAACAAATTCTTATACATAAGGAAATATGTGATACAGTCATGCAATTATCTTAGCCAATGCTTCAATACAACATTTATCCATATCCCGTAACTTACTAGATGTGTTCCAATCTCTACTAGAACATTGTTAAGAGTGTGCACAACTCCCAACATGTCAGCAAAGAGGTTTCATTCTAGATAAGTAGCGGTGGAATATTGTACAGTTCCATAGGCCACTTACCCATGTATATTAGTAGTATACTGTTCATCAATGCAACTATTCTAATATGCATAATACACAACCTAATTCTAGGAATATTAGTATACACATTATTGAACAGTATTATTTAAACAATAAAATATGCAAGGAATGATAATTCAGATACTTATCTTTGTTTTTTTGTTGGGTTGACTCCCTCTCAGTCTTTGCTTCTTTTCTACAACTCCATTCTAATGTGAATTGTGAGAAGTGGTCAACTCCCTTTCAATATTTGCATCCTTGCAAAAACTATTGAAATGTGCTCCTTCTTGATATTTGCTTCCTTGCAGGAACAACTGGAGTGTGCTCCCTCTTGATCTTTGCTTCCTTGCAGGAACAACTGGAGTGTGCTCCCTCTTGATCTTTTCTTCCTGGATTACCTATCCTTGAACTTATATCCATACTTAATCACTATGCATGCTTATTAGTATCATCATCGTGTTATCCTTGAGGTCTCGTACATAATCACACATTCATTAGTATAATCTTAATACTATCAAAACACAATAATCTTAAACATGTATAGTCATGATCATTTTAAACACAGATAATAAACATTAGTATTCAAGGTTTCAGGGAAGTCTTCTTTTACTCATGCATATTCTTATTTGATCATAGGACTTCTTCTGGTTAGTTAAATCATCAATCAAGATAAGAGACATAATATGCATAAACCCTTGATTACTTACATTTCTAACTTTATGGATAAACATAACCAATCATACCAAGTATCCTTATATAAGGGATCCTATCACAAGGTAGGATTCTAACTTGATATAGGAAAAACATACCTGGATTAGCATGTTAGCTAGTTATGTCTAACATACCCACAGGATATATTCTTGTTCTCTTCAATGACTTGTGCTAGTAACCTGCATATCTCTTAAGTTAACCATTATAGAACCAAGTTATACATACCTCGTAAATAGATCTTCTATGTGATCCATGACAATGGATGAATCTTTGTCTTCATGTCACCCTGATCATATGTTCTTGAACTAGAACATGATTTGTCTTTCTTGGTGTCCCTTTTATGTTAGCGGACAACATAAACCTCATACAACACCATAATGCATTAGTACAATCATAAGTGTCAACACCCTAATCAATGAATATCTTCTATCATGCATTCATAATTTTATTGAGGTGATACGACAAGTCTAAATTTAAACAAGATTGTACTAACCGTAATAATATGAAGACAAACATACCATAAACTTAATCATGAAGAAATATCAAGACATACCTGGATGAGTCATACCTGTCGACATTGCTTGTAATCTTCTTATGTAAGGCCTTAGCCTCATCTCCATCTGAAACAAGAACTTCTTCACTTATGCAGGTGACCAACCCAATCCATTTGATTTGCAGGAACTGGATCTGGAGCTCGATTAGGGTTTGTTAGAGAAACCCTAAAAATTCAAACTTTGAATTTCAAACCTTCGAAAGGATAGAAATATGTGCCTTGATGAGCTGATCAAGCTGCTATACTCATAATTTGAAAACTGCAAAGTTTCACCCTTCAAATTTGCCTTTGAAAATTCAGGATTCACTGGACATGACCCTGAACTAGGGTTTGATAAATCCCACCCTTCTGCCCAATCAAAAGGTTCGATCCAAAGCCCTAAGCTTCTATTTTTCTGAGGAGCTTCCAGCCGTGGTCACAGATTTCAAAAATTTCCATTTTTGCAGAAGCCCTAATTTTCCACTTTTCCGATCAAAGTCTCGAACTAGGGTCTGATCAAGCCCGGCCTTATGCCCAACCAAAAATTCTGATCTTGGTCTTTAAATTCTATTTTTGATGAGTAGCATTCAGCCGTAGTCTCCGATTACAAAAATTCCAATTTTCTCCAAAACCCTAAATTACGGAAGCCATGAATGAAGGTGCTCAAAAATAATTATGTTTTGACAGAAATATGTACCTGATTGTTTCTGGTGTAACTCCAAACTTTTCGATCCATAGGGTGTGAAAAATGTTCCTAGGATAGCCCGACCTGTCATCTTTTCAACCCCATAGGTCTGACCTCAAATCGATTCTCTGAGAGAGAGTTATGCCAAGTGTCACAACGCGACCTGTTTATGGGATAAAATAGGAGAGCGAACTTGTACGGCATGCCACATGTCACTGGTTTAGTTTCAGCCTCTGAAAAAGTTACCTGAGAAATTTCAGTCCATGCACTACCTTTTAATTTTTACGAAATTGCATTTGAAGCTTCCTAGCCCAAGCTATGACCTTTTTTCCAAGGTCACCTGTTTTTGACTGAGATATGGAAGAAACAGAAACCCTATATTGTACAGATCATAAATCACAAATTACAATGAATTAGAGATTTTCCTTTGGACACAAGGTACATGGGGATCTTAGCTCCTTCCTATACGATTTTTAGACCATGAAACCTCACCGAAATTTATTTATATCGAAAGTGCTACGATCACTGGTTTTTGCTATATCAATCCCTAGCATCGCAAGTGCAACAAGTGTCATACATGCCATATTATGCCTTCTTTCAGGCTAGCTCTGATACCATGTTAGATTTTTAGAGTTTACTTCAATCTAATCTAAGATCTTAACTGAGAGAACATGTACAGCATATCTACAGCATATCATTCATGGACACAATAATGCAAGCACACAAGAGACACAGAGTTTACTTGGGGAAAACCATAAAGGTGAAAAACCCCAATAACTTCCTCAAAGATAGATAGTGCAATGATACAACCCAAGCATAAGAGATAGACACTTCTAGCAGCAGCTTATCCTCCTCCACAAGCGCGCCACTCTCCAAAGAGTGTGTGTGAGAATAGAATGATCAAATAGAGTGCCTCCCGCACTCTATTTATACTTGACTTGACTTGCCTAATAACCTTTGTATTGTAATTCTACCATTCTGGATTATAGAGCACCGATGCATCTCTCTTGCATAGATTTTACTCCAAATTGTTTTACATCTTTGTGATTGATATTCTTGTTCAACAGATCTCCTATGACTAATTTTACATGGTATCAGAGCCATTGCAGGGACAAGATCTCTCTCCTACAGGTGTTCTACATGAATAATTGAGTGAATTTGCTCAAAATTACTGAAGTTTTGGCATGCAAAATCTCATGTGCATTCGCTCATGTGCATGCAAAGCAGAAAATACACTCCAATCCAGTCCAGAAGCTTGAGTTTTCCACATAATTCCTGGATTTGATACATTGGATCCATTCAAGCTTGCTTGATCTTCAATCCTAGGTGTGATGCAACTCTAAAAGGGTGGATTGTTCGACCTTATTGTTCTTGTTTTGATTGTGATTTGCAGGTTAATCATCTCCATCAAGTGCATTCGCTATCTTGTTATTTGCAGGTTCTTCACTATCAATTACACTCGCCATCAGTGATGGAATACTCTTCTTCAAAGCCTATGCTAACTCCTTTGAATTATTTTGATTGGAAAGGAGACATGGGGATCATATTGCGCTCTAAATGGTTCTATAGAGTCACCAAGGGCCTTGAATTGGAGCCAAACCCATTGCTTGAGAAAACAAAACACTTCAATAAGCTTGATGAAGCTTATGGTCTTATTTGCCTCGCCATCTCCAAGGATCTTCACTTCCATATCAGCGGATTGAAATCTCCAAAGGCGGTATGGGAGCAACATGACAAACGTTTTGGCAAGCAAGACAAGCTTAGGGCTTTTCAATTGGAAAATGAAGTGATTGCTCTTAGTCCTGAGAATTTCGAGACCATCAATGAATTTTTCACAAAATTCAAGCACTTGGCATTGCAGTTGAATAACAATGGTGTTGTTAAAGAGGATAAGCAATTGATCCTCTCCATTCTTTCAAATCTTGTTAAATATTTCTCGGTATTTGTCTCTACTTTCAATTCCGTTCGGCTAACTATCTCGAATTGGAAGATGCCTACCTTGAATGCCTTCATTGAATCTGTTACCAAAGAGCATGATAAATTGATTCAAATAGGGTCCATAAGCTCCAAAGATTCATCCCTATTTGTTCAAGGATCCAAGAATTCGAATCGAAAAGGAAAACAAAATAAAGAGAAGCCCAAATTCGAACCTAATAAGCAAAGAGAGAAAAGCAAGCAATTGGATGCACCATCCCGTTCAAGGAACAAGCAAAAGGGTAAAGAGGGTAAAGAAAAATCTAAGTGTTCATATTGCAACCGTGGCTTTCATCTTGAAAGTTCATGCATGAAGAAAAAAATAGATCAAAAGGCCCTCCTTTTGGAAAAGAACAACATATGTCTTCCCGACGGTGCACGGAAGAAGGATAGAAATGATGATCATGAAAGAGGTCAAGCACTCATGGCAACTGTTTCGAAACCCACCACTCTACTGATAGATTCCAGTGCCTCAAATCATATGGCTGCAAATATTGTATCCTTCTCTTTATTCGATCCAAATAGCTCCATCCCCATCCATTTGGGAGATGACTCAAAAATTTCATCAAAGGGTAAAGGTACCATCCATTTAGAGCATTGGAAGTTTTCAAAATGTTCTCTATGTGCCTTCCTTGGATTCAAATCTACTTTCTTTGTATCAAATGACACACAATAGTTAACTGAAGCAAGTTACATTCAGCCCTAACAAAGTTCAAATTTCTGATCAAAAGTGGAAGACTTATTGCAGTCGGAAAGGCAAACCACACTGCAAAATACTATGAGTTTTCTCACTTTGTGCCACTTGAAAAGCCCACTGCTCTCCTCACTCATGGAAATGAGGGTAGTAGGATTTGGAATGAAAGGTTTGGACACCTTAATTACAAGTATTTGCTTCTGTTACAATAGAAATCTATGGTTGATGGTCTTCCACAACTCCGTTCCTCGAAGGGAATTTTCCCTGGTTGCATAATTGGGAAGCATCTCGAGCATAAGTTCGACCACGACAAAGCTAGCAGAGCTTCTACCATTTTGGGCGTCATACATTTGATATTAGTGGTACGCTACCAAATATTTCTATTAATAGTTCAAGGTATGTTTTGACATTCATCGATGACTTCTCCCACTTTACTTGGCTATTTTTTCTCAAAAACAAGTCAGAATTGCTTGGAAAATTCAAAGATTTTAAGGCTTCTGTTGAGACCGCCACTGAGAGCAAGATCAAAGCTCTTATATATGATAATGGTGGAGAATATATCAAGACTGAGTTGCTGCAAATTTGTGTTGAAAGCGGAATTCAGATCCAACATATAGTTGCCTACGCACCCCAGCAGAATGGTGTAGCGGAAAGGAAGAATCGGTCACTGAATGAGATGGCTAATTGCATACTTGAGTCAAAAGGTTTGGCTACAAATATTTGGGCTGAAGCCATTAATGTTGCTGAATATATTTAGAACCGAGTTCCACATTCATCCGTGAAAGATAAAATTCCTTTCGAAGCATTCACTGGTCGCAAACCGGATGTGTCCAATTTGAGGGTTTTTGGCTCCACTGTATGGGCTAGAATTCCTTCTGATTAGAGAAAGGATTTGGATCCACAAAGTATTGAATGTATACTAATAGGATATGGGGAAGAATCAAAATCATATAAACTCATGAATATCAGATCCAAAAAGATATTCATAGATTGAAGTGTGAAGTTTGAAGAACCGCTTCCCGATCTGAAACTAGTTGAGGAAAACACTGTCGATCCGCAGCCTCCACAAGAAGAATATTTGAGAGAATGTGAAGAAAGCATTGGGACTGATATTTATGATATTTTATGAGAATTTGATGTCCATGACATATCAGGTTCAAAATATGACCATAATGATCCTCCTCAGTTACCAAAGTGGGCCCAAAACAATCTACAATCTACTGCTCCAAACATTGGAAATCCTACTAATCCAAGGAGAACAAAAGAGGACTATCAAAGAGTAGGTATGGATCTTTCTTTTTATGATACATTATTATCTGAGAAATGTTATTTAATGATTGGTTCATATCCCAAATCATACTATCATTCCCATCGAGATCCATGATGGCAAACTGCCATGGATGAAGAGTACAGTTCTCTTCAAAAGAACAATACATGGGAGCTAGCTTCTCTTCCACCTGGAAGAAAATTGGTCCAATGTAAGTGGATCTACCACACGAAAGTTGCTGCTGATGGATCTATCAGAAAATAAAAATCTAGGTTGGTGGAAAAAGGTTTCTCCCAAGTCCAAGGAGTGGACTACACTGAGACCTTTGCACTGGTTGCAAAGATGGATTCCATCCGCCTAGTTTTGGCCATTTCCGCATCCAAGCACTGGGAAGTGCACCATATGGATGTGAAGAGTGCTTTTTTACATGGATACCTTGATGAAGAAGTATATATGAAGCAACCAAAAGGATACATATTAGATCCATCATTAATTTGCAGGTTGAAGAAATATTTGTATGGATTGAAACAAGCCCCAGGAGCTTGGTACGCAAAGATGGACTTTTTCCTTCTTTCTCAGAATTTCAAAAGATGCAAATCTGATCCAAATGTGTACCTACAAAAAGTTAAAGGTAATTTGCTGTTTTTTTTTTTATATGTTGATGATCTTCTCATTATAGGTAGCACTCTCCTTACAATCAACAAGCTAAAAACTGCTTTAAATCTAGTTTTTGATATGAGCGATTTGGGCTTGCTTAAGCAATTTTTGGGCTTGGAGATAGCTAAAATTTTTGATGGGAAAAAATTATCTCAGAAAAAGTATGCTAAATACCTGCTATTAAAGTTTAATATGGCATAATGTAAGGCTGCTCCGTTTCCATTCCTGTCAAGAATCAGTCTTGATGAAGGAAATTCCACACCGCTTGCAGATTGCACTATGTATCGACAGTTCATTAGTTCACTACTCTACTTGACACACTCCAGGCATGATATTTTATATGCCATGAGTGTTGTATCAAGGTATATGCAGCAGCCCCATGAGATTCGTTGGCGGGTAGCCAAGCGGATCTTGCAGTATGCGCAAGGTATGAGACATTTTGGCATACATTATGCTGCAGATTCTGAGCTAGATTTCATTGGTTTTACTGATTTAGATTGGGTGGGTGATAGCATAGATCGGAATTCCACTTCCGGATATGTTTTCATGATTGGCAATGGCCCTATTTGCTGGTCAAGCAAAAAGTA
This sequence comes from Larix kaempferi, assembly GCA_027924585.1. Lineage (NCBI taxonomy): Eukaryota > Viridiplantae > Streptophyta > Pinopsida > Pinales > Pinaceae > Larix > Larix kaempferi. The sequence continues at coordinate 2,649,379 of BSBM01001259.1, forward strand.
GGCATCCATTGCACTTTCTTCAGCAGAGGTAGAGTATCGAGGGACAGTCAATGCTTGCATTCAGGCAGTTTGGTTTCAGGGTATTCTTTCTGAGTTTGATTTTGGTAGCACTACTTCGAATTTCCTATTTTGTGACAATCAAAGTGCTATTAAGATCTGCACCGATCCAGTTCAGCGGTAGAGAACCAAGCACATTGAGATTCATATGCACTAAATCCGAGAGTTGGTGCATGATCGCACCATCATTTTGCAATATTTCCCTACTCATGAGCAAATTGCAGACATCTTCACCAAGATATTCACTGAGAATAAGTTCTCTTACCTCCATTCATTGTTGGGGGTGAGTTCCATCATGGTGGAGACATATTAGATCCATTTTATGTTTAGCTTTGAGGGGGGGCTTTCTTCCCACTGGGTTTTCGCTCTTTCCTCACTTAGCTTATTTTCAACATTTTTGGATTATTGTATTGGGGTGACCTTTGGTCTCAGTAACCAGGGCCCTACATTTTATTTTTTACATCATAGTATAGATTGAGGGGGGGTGTTAGGATACCTCATCATTCAGTATGTACTTTGCATGCACCTGCATGTTGCCCAGTCACCGGTTTGATGCCTACAGCACCTAGTCCCTAGTCTTCTAGCACTTGGGATCTACTTTCCACTCAGATTTAGCCCTCCTAGCTAGGGAGGTGCCCACTTCTCACCTTCCACTGTAGAAGGGCACCTTTTCTCACCTACTAGTTAGTTTCACTTTAGTTAGTTAGTTGTCTTTCCTTGATTTGAGGCTAGACTAACTCCTAACTATTGTTACCACTCCGATTGACCTACGATGATCCTTGACTACCTATTCTGAGTGTAGTTAACCCCTCATGCGCCCTCCATTGATCCTCCATCCCTATATTAGTGCCACTTACCATCAGTTACACTTATTACACTCAGTTAGACTCATTTAGACTCAGTTTGACACCTGTCTGACAGTTACTTGTGCATTGATGACCACCACTGATTGATGATGAGGAATCCTAGTTGGATCCAAGCTATTCCATGCAGTATATTCAAGTGACCTCCTTGGATAATTCGAATTCCTCACTCATTGTGACAGTATTGTATTGTAATTCTACTATTCTAGATTATAGAGCACTGATGCATCTCTCTTGGACAGTTTTTACTCCAAATTGTTTTACATCTTTGTGATTGATATTCTTGTTCAACAGATCTACTGTGACTAATTTTACATAGATGTGTGTTCATGAAGTCTTAAGAAATTTTATTCAATTAAAACTTTTATCGATTTCTGCAAATGGTTTTCTTAGTAAAATTATAATTGATGTTAATTTTTCAATTAACATATCAGTTACATGCCAAATCTTGAATTCATATAACCCTCAATTTGCCATTGGTTAATTTTAATTGATTAATTGTAATTTGAGCAATTAAGTCATTGATCTCTTTCACATTTCTGTTTGATTGATGAATGTCCTTATCAATTTCCAAATCAAGCTGACCTGCACTTATCTGAAGACACCTTCTTAGACTAGATATAACCTAGTTTAGATTCTTTTAATTATATTTTTGTTTACAAACCTTTTTACACTTTGTTTTCTTCATTTGAAACTGATCCCTTGGATCAAAACTCACCAACTCATAGAGTTCCAGCAGAGGCCGAATATCCATGGGAGATTACTATACCAAACAGGTTGGGGATAGAACTATCCTTACGTAGGATCTTTTGAAGCCTTTCAGTCTAGGTTTTCCCCCTCTGTTGGGATCCTTGGAACCCATTTTGGCACCTTGCATTTACCCTGCACACCCGAGGCTTCAAAAAATGGCACTAGAAGGAGGGCCTGAAACAAAATATGCCTAAACAAAGTAGGAGTAAAACTCCTCCAGTAAGAATATTGATTGTCACCCATAGCCACACGCAGGAATCTACTTCTGTTGAGAAAATGGTGCAACATCCCAATACTATTCGTGTCACCCCTACAACTCACCAAGATCCTAGAACAGGAGATATCATTATTATATCACCCACTAGAGGACCTATCCCACTTGAACAGATACTCAAAAGTTCTAATGATAGTGCTGCCAGGTTACAACAGAGGATCTCTGTAGAAAGAAATCAACGATTAGCAGCAATTCACCAAGAAAATACTAATCCATAGGCAAGTATTCAAGATAATCAAGATAATCAAAATTCAATTGAGCAGAATACTGAGCAAAATAATTCATCAAACCAACAACAATTCCCTGAATTTGATCTTGATTTATTATTTAGTGAAATGGAACAAGTCTCACACACTACTGCTTCAGGTGGACCACCACCCTCTCCTCCTTCATCATCATATTCCTCATATGAAAGAGAACAGTCCTCTAGCTCTTCATTTGAAGAAGAAGAACAACAAATTATGGATGGGGAAGGCCAGAACAGACCTTGGCTTGACCAAGATGTTGTATTCATACTTGGGGACCAACATAGATTGCCTAAAAACTCTAAGAAATCGCTTCCTAAGTTCAATCCAAATGATATGTCACCTGCATTAGATCATATCAAAACCTTTATGCAGGCCATTAGACTTAGGAGTGTTATTCATGAAGATGTGGTTTGCAGACTATTCCCTTACACATTTGAAGGAAAGGCATCCACATGGTACTTTGCCTTGGAAGCCAGAACTATAACATAATGGGATGAATTTGAAAAATTGTTTATACAGAAGTTTGGGGATGATAAGACACCACAGGATTTAGTTTTGGAATTATCTTCCATGAAAATGAAAGGTAAAGAAAGAGTCAAAGATTACAATCAGAGTTTTTCTTATCTAAAGAATGGAATCCTTGCCACTGTTCTTCCAATAGAACAACTTTTGGTCGCCTATTATGAAAAAGGCTTATATGTACCTATTGCAATGTGGGTCAAAAGGGCACACAAAGATAACATGTTCGAAGATTATGCTGAAGCCATTCAGGTTGAAAAGGATATCTATTGCCTAAAGGATAATCCAGAGGCTTTAGAAGAACAACCTTCTACATCCAGGAAGAAAACTAATAATGCTCCCAAGCCCACTACCCGAAACAAAGATCCCTTTGAAATGATTGACATTAAGAAGTTTCTCCAGAAAATTTCAAATGAGATGGTTGACTTAAAAAGGAATAATAATGAGAATCAAAATAATAACAGAGGTTTTGTAAGACCACCTTTCAAGAGACCTTATCAACCTCCCCAAAATACACCACCTCCTAATCCTAATGAAGGACTAACTTCTGAAGAGATCTATTCCATTTTCAAAGCTCTTGCCACTAAATCACAAAATGTCCCTGAACCTTCTAAGGATTAAACAAACCAAGATCCATAGTTACCAGAAGGAGGAGATGAAGAAGAGGATCCACAAATTAATACTGTTAGCTATTTATCTGAACTCCCAATGGATGATGAAGAAGAAGAACCTGAGACAGTGTTCAATGTTCAACATCCTTACAATACTAGATCAAGACTACAACCTGCCCAGGAACCTTCATCTTTAACAACACCTCCCAACAAAAGTAAAACTGCTCCTAAAAAATATACAATCAGACCTGAATTGGAGTACAGTTTGTCTGAAGATTTGAAAAGAGTTAAAGCAAATATCTCTTTGTTTGAGCTTATGAAAATCCCTTCTATGAGGGATTCTTAGCCTAAAACTATGATAATCAAACAACCAAGAGAATCACAAAACAATAAATTAGACTCTTTTACCAAACCAGAAGACCAAAAATTTGGAAGCAAGAGGACAACTCTTTTCTTGCTCACCTTTGAAATCTTCAACATAAATGTACACAATTGCATGATAGATTCAGGTGCTTCTTCCAATGTGATTCCCTTGTCCGTTTGCAGAAAAATTAATGCCACTTGGGAACCTTGTCCTACTCATATTGTCCAGCTTGATAGATCTAAAGTAAGAGTAGTGGGGAAATTGAGAAATGTGTTGTTGACATTATCTGTTTATCCTCGGATTCACCAGACCATTGATATTGTTGTAGCTGACATTCCTGAAGCCTATGGAATGTGGCTGAGCAAATATTGGCCAGAGAAGCTCAAGGGCTACTTTGCCACTAACTGGTCTCACTTGTGGCTACCCTACAATGGACAACCAACCAAGATTAAGATCAGTAGGGATCCATTTATGAAGCAAACAGTCACTAAACTTAATGATTAAAGTGAACCTGCTTGTTATTTCAGCTCACATATTGAGCATTTTACCTTTGATACCTTTTTTGGGGATTTGCCAGTTGATTCTTCACCAGAGAATGTACCAAATGAATCTCATATTTCCAATGTTACTACCGTGCCATTCTCTGGAACTATTGTACATAATGTGTATAATGTTAATACAAATTTTAGGATTTATCCTATTGTATGGACTTTATTCTTTGATGGCTCCAGATCCAAGGATGGAGCTGGTGCAGTTTGTGTCCTTATTGATTCGAAAGGGACTAAAACCATGATTGCTTGTAGACTTGAATTTGAATGTACAAATAATGTAGCTGAGTATGAGGCTCTGGTGCAGGGACTCAAAAAAGCTATTGATATGGGTGCACAAGTGATAGAATGTTTTGGTGATTTTGAAATCATAGTTAAACAGGTAAGAAACCAGATACATTGTCTATGATATCCTCGTTTAACTAATTATTAAAAGATGGTAAGAGAACTCGCCAATTCTTTCACTGCATTCAACATCAAGTCTTTCCCTAGGTCACAGAACTTTGATGCCGACCTTTTAGCAAATACTGCATCTAGGTTGATTCCACCAGAAGGCTTGTCACCTAAAACATTTTCAATTGAACTCATGTACATGCCTTCCATCCCTAATAATGTAACAAGTTGGAAAGTGTTTGATGATACCTTTCAAGATATGGCAATAGACGAAGTTGAGCATGAAAAATCTCTGTCTGATCCTTCCAACATTATCCCAAAATCAGTGATCAACCTAGAAAAGTTATATTACTTGCAAGATAAGTTTAAACATAAGACCAACTGTAAGACACAAAGCTCATCACTGAACTATGAGCCAGTCAACCTTGGTACTGAACAGAATCCTCGATTTATTAACGTTGGAGTTGACTGCTCTATTGAAGAAAGAAGAGCTTTCATCGGATTGTGTAAAGAGTACAAGGATGTTTTTGCATGGACCTATGACGAAGTGAAAACCTTTGATACTAGCATTATGCATCATAACATACCAATGAAACCAGAAGTGAAACCTTACCAACAGAAACTAAGAAAGATGCATCCTATTTTGGAACCCTCTGTGAAGAAAGAACTTGAGAAGTTGCTAACAGCTAGAATCATATTCCCTGTTAGACACACACAATGGATAGAAAATTTAGTACCTGTTCGAAAAAAGAATGGGGAAATCAGACTTTGTGTCAATTTCAGAAATTTGAACAAAGCTTCTGAAAAGGATAACTACCCTATTCCTCCCATGGAACAGATTCTAAAAGGTAGCTGGGTCAGAGATGTTCTCTCTCCTGGATGGTTTTTCAGGGTACAACCAAGTCATGGTTTCCCTTGATGACCAACTGAAAAGAACTTTCAGAACCCCCTGGGGTACCTTCGCCTACATGTGAATGCCCTTTGAACTGATTAATGTGGGAGCCACATTTTAGAGAGCTATGGATATAGCTTTCAGAGGTTTAATGCATAATTATGTCATAGTATACTTAGATGATATCACTATCTATTCGAAAAAACAACATGAACATCTATCTGCTATCAAACAGGTTTTTGAATGCTGCAGTAAGTACGGAATATCTCTGAACCCCAAGAAGTCCATATTTGCAGTAATAGAAGGTAAGCTCCTGGGTTTCATTATTTCCAAGGAAGGTATGATAATTGATCCTGAACGCACTGATGCTATTTCAAGGATCGGTTTTCCTGGTTTGCGCAAAGCCATGCAATCATTCCTCGGTAAGATCAATTTTGTACGTAGGTTTGTTCCAAATTTTGCACAGATTGTTAAGCCTTTGTAGCAGTTAGTTAAAAAGGATGTACAGTTTAGTTGGTCGCAAGAACAAAAAGATGCATTTGTTCAAATTCGAAGGGCCATTGTAGAAGCTTCTGCTTTGATGTCCCCATATTTTAACAAGGATTTTATTCTATATACTTTCGCTACTGATTTTTCTTACGCAGCTGTTTTGACACAGAAGCATAACAGTGATACTGAGATTCTAATTTCATTCATGAGCTCAATGTTTAAGGGAGTAGAACTTAACTACTCCCAAATTGACAAGCAGGCTTATGTAGTTTACAAGTCTGTGAAACATTACAGGCCCTACTTATTGAAATCTCAAACAAAGGTGATTGTGCCATACACAACCATAAAAAATATGCTAGTCCAGAAAGAATTAGGTGAGAAAAGAGCCCATTGGATGACAGCTTTGCAGGAATATGACCTGGAAATCAAGCCAATGAAGATTGTAAAAGGGCAAGGTTTGTGCTTGCTTACTGCCCAATCGAATGATCTTGTTCAGCAGCAGACTGAATGGGAGCAGGAAGAAAATGTTCCTACAGGTTCTATCAATGCCATAGATACTCTAGCATCTGACTGGTATGATCATATCAAGTTTTTTTTGAACCATGGGTTTGCTCCTGAAACCCTAGACTTCAAAAAATGCAAAGCTTTAATATTAAAGTCTGCTCCTTATCAAATTATTAATGAAGTTTTGTTTAGAAAAAATTATGTTGGAGTTTTCCTTAGGTGTTTGGAGAGAAATGAGACTGATGACATTCTTTTTCAATTTCATGCAAGACCTCCTGGAGGCCATTTTCCAGGTGAAACCACAGCACACAAGATTCTCAGAGCTGGATATTATTGGCCTACTCTGTTTAAGGATTCCTATGATCATATTAAAAGGTGTTAACCATGTCAAAAGTGTGCAGGGAAATTCAAAAAGCTTGCTTTTCCCCTACAGCCAGTGACAATTCAGTTTCCATTTTAGCAATGGTGACTGGATTTTGTTGGACCAATTAATCCCACCTCCTCCCTTCAACACAGGTATATCCTTATAACAACTGACTACTTCACTAGATGGGTAGAGGCAGTCCCCCTTAGGCAGTGTAACACAAACCAGGTAATTTATTTCCTTGACAGCCGGATAGTTACAAGGTTTGGTGCTCCAGAGTATCTTGTCTTTGATAATGCATCTTACTTTTCCTCAATTGATTTGACACAATATGCCCTTGAAAAAGGGATCAAACTGAAATTTTCTACCAATTATTACCCATAGAATAACGGGATTGCTGAATCTTCTAACAAGAACTTGATAAACATTTTGAAGAAGGCAATAGCCTCTCATCACAAGTATTGGCACACACAGCTTTATAATGCTCTTTGGGTAGATCGGATTACCCCAAAAGCAACTATTGGAAACTCTCCCTATTGTCTAGTCTATGGCAAGGAAGCCATCCTACCATCTAACCTTACCATTCCCTCATTACAGTTGGACCAATCCATTCAGGAAGATGATTCCTCCCCTCTTCAGCAGAGAATTGATACCTTGCTTAAGTCGGAGGAAGACAGGGAAATGGATAAAAATAAATTATATCATCATCAGCAGATGGTTAAGAGATGGTTCGATGAGAAATACTCTTCTGACAGGGAATTTTTAGTAGGAGATTTGGTATTGAGATGGGATAAGTAACATAAGGATAAAAATGATTATACCAAGTTTTAGCGCCTTTGGCTAGGACCTTTCATTATTACAGAAAATATTGGTCCTAGTACTATTCGATTACAGACATTGGAAGGGGTCATTGACACCTATCCAGTGAATGTTTCTATGCTAAAAAAGTATTTTGTATGAACAATTTGATGCACTCTGTACATAGGTTTGGTATGTTTTGTATTTTATTTGTTTTGATTGGTTTTTATTTTATTGTTTTTTCTTCTAAGGAACTCTATACATATGGTAATGGTTAATGGTCAGTTTGTCTCAAGAATGGTCTAAACTGAAGTTTTGGAATGCTCTATCAATTTTGGCTTTTCTCAACCTATGTCAGAATTTGTTTCACAAAGAATAGATAGTCATTAATTGCATAACTTTGATTGATACCTTTCTACCTTGGTCATTATCTTATACATGCTTTATTTGTTTAATTAAGGTTGTGGAAAGTGACTAACTTTCTTTTCTTATGTTTCATTAGTGTAGCACAACATATGTCAATAACCTAGTCAACCTTTATTTGTTCTGGATCCTATCATAGTCACCTCGAAAATGATATTATTTAATAATTGCGGATTACAGGATGGGGTTCTTATTACAATCCATCCCATTAGGTTCATAGATGTGGGTGGAATGACATCTTCATACCAAGCCACCAAACATGGAAGATGACTTTCAGTTCACTAAAAGGTGGAAGATCCTATCACAGGTTGGTCCATTCATGATCTACAAAGCATCAATGAGTAATGCCACTATTATATGGTCACCAAGCCATGGTCGTGTCCTGTAATTCACACCCTAATAAAATTTATTTTTCACTTTTTCTTTATAAGACAATGTTGCATATAAGGACAGGGGGTTCTTATTACAAGCCATCCCTGCCATGATCATGGGTTTGATTTTGGACTGAAATTATCTTTATGTGGTCACCAAGCCATGATGATTTCTTTCAGTATCACAACTGGAAGACAATGAGTCTCATTACTAAGCATCCCATAGGGGGTAATCTTAGCCATTCGTTTCCTTTAATCTTACGGTCCAGATTTGATCCGACCAAAAATCAATAAATACATGATTTTTCCTATTTTTCTTTATCATTTTCACTGTCAGAAATTCACGCTCCTACGTGGATTATACTATCAATTTCTTACCAGGGGCCATTATCACAAACTTCCAGTTATTTTCAGGCTGGTTTGCAGTCATTTTTGCATTTGCTATTTACAGTTTTCCTGTTTATGATTTAGTTTTGATTTTTGTTTTATTTATTTACCAGAAATTTCAAGTTTTCCCAAGATGTCATGGAACACTCGGTCTACGATAGTCCATGGGGATTTGTTGACCAAAGACCCAAATTTTGGTATCTTCTCAGACACCAGTGAGAGGGTTACTAAGACTTATCAAATGGACTGGTCTAAAATCTATTCAATTTTTTATAATGATGACCTTTCATACATCAAGGAAGACCGACCTGCATACGAGAAAATTAAGGCTTCTCAATTGCATGCCATTGCTTCCCGACTCGCTGTCCTACCTTAATAGACCCAGTTAAATGGGTAGTGGAAAATGATAACCATAAAGACCGTTCATTCAATGATAGCATGGGGTCACAATTGACAACCTTTCACCGTGAAGTCTTCATCACAGATTTTTCTCTTAAGCCGACTGTACAAATCCTTAGCCCTGAATTCATAAAATCCTTTAGAACTAGGTACAATTTCGATGAGATGATGAAATCATGGATGATTAAACCTAGCAGCTTTGTGCCAAAGGATGATAACCTTTACTTGATTTATTGGCTTAAGGAAACTTACTCTTTACTGGCAACCATGCTCTGCAGGCTCTTTGGCCTTCCAAATTGTCCAGTCTTCAAAGTTGAATGGGCTCCAATAGCTCATCATGTGTTAACAATAGGAGAATCCTTCCCTTGGGCATCCATCCTATCATCAGAACTTAAAACAACTATCCAAGATTATCAAAATGCACTTGCCTTGAGAAAGCCACACTTCTTCCTTTCAGCCTTCATTATTGATGTCTTTTGCTCTAAGTTTCAATACCCTAAATTGGGATGGAATTGGACCCCTTCAAATCCACCAATTCACATCTATCACTCAGCACTATGGGAGAGCTGTGCCCTTTCTTTATGACATTTGCGACCATTTCATGGGTACCATTTACTTTAAGATATTCAAATAAGAGGCACCTGCCTTCTCAAATGACTCTAGAAACTTCATCAATATAATTGGTGATTGGTATGTATATGAGTAATTTTCATTAATCAGAGTCTGGGGAAGTTACACTATTCATCTTATGCCTAGAATAGTGCCCGATAGATTGGTCATTCAAGAAGTCTCCTATCAAACTGTCACTGATGGTGTCTACACGAAGCTTACTGGTCACAAAAATAAAGGATGGCCTAAATTTTCTTTGAACCTTGGGCCATTGGTCATCCCAACCTAAAATTGGGCTACGGTTCTTGGTGACTAGGTGGCTCCTCTGTAGTTGGGGATTGTTCTCGAAAGGAAGCATGATCCTAAGAAGTTCCTTGATGCACATTTTAAACAATATCATATGAAGATGGATTATCTCCATGAAGAAGTCCCAGATGATTCTATCTACCAAGGAGTGAATACATTTTCTGAGGTCCTGGCTAGGGCCAAGTGTCAAGAAGAACAACATCAGATAATGGCATATCAGAGAGAAATTAAAACTAAAGTCTACAGGCAAAGAACAATGGAGATGAATCTGATTGAGCAAGTGAGAAGAGATAAAGAACAAAAGTAGATCCAGCAGGCTAATGCCCCTCTAATGCTTACTTATCCAGATGGAGATAAAGGTAAACCTCCCATGGATAATCCTCCTCAGGTGAAAACAGTTGAATAGGTCAAAGCCTTGTTGCATACCTCTCATCATTTCCAACAGGAGTTAGCAAAGCTGACTTCATTATTGGACACTCAAATAGTTGAACCTCCTAAGCTTACTGTGGATGTTCAAGTGACTATTGCAGCTATACAGGTAGCTGATGATATGATAATGACTGAGGTCAACTCAGCTAAAAGACATAAAATTTAGATCCCTACATCAGAGGTCCCTACTGTTGATCTCATTGACAGTGATGTTGATGATGGACCCAATCCTCCAGTATCAATGATTGAGGAAATGACTCAAGAAGTAGCTGAAGGAGTGACTAAGGATTCACAAACAATTACAGATTTGTTAGACACTGTTGGGATGGATCACCCTTTTTCTGATCAACAAGTATTAGAGGTGACTACTTCCCCTGACATCACAAATTCATCATTTTTGTTTTCATCTATTCACGACCTTTCTGCTTTGTCCGCAGGGGTTATCCCACCATTTTCCATATCACAAATGTTTCATACTTTGACTTCCAGAGCCACTCCATTTTCAGACAAATCAGTTCCTTTTTCCATTCCCTCATCTATTATTGCATAAGTCCAGTATTCGACTATCCCCTGCAATTACCCATATCTACTTTATCATTACCCATTGTGAATGAGCCACCCTCTATTTCCTCGTCACCATCACCTGCTAATGATGATCATGTTCCACTTTATGAATCCTTCACTTCAATCCCTTCTCCAACTCTTCTCCCATCAGTTCCTCAGATTGTCTCCACTCCTTTGGCCACTCCTCAAGTTACCATGTCTATACCTAGTCCCATGGTTACTGAAACACCTTCATTAATTTCAACATAGAATGTTATTTCGATTAATTCGGAAATAATAACTGAATATGAAGATGATGTTGTAGTCCCCCTTGGACACTATTTCTATAGTAAAGAAGATAAAGCAGTGATCAAAAGAGGTAAGAATAGAAGTAGGGACCAAGGTGGATTAGAAGTATATGTTCCAAATCAGATAATATGGGCTCAACAAACAAATGATCCCCATACAGGAGCAATTGAGACAGCTACAGCCTTAGGGGCATTTGCTAGTGCAAACCTTGATTCAGTCCAGGTATTGAATAGGGAAATCGATCAGAAGAATGAAGAGTTGGAAAGGCTCGAAGAAGAATTAGTGAATGCTAAGGAAGAACATGAAACTTATGTTGCTGATCTCAGGAGGATATGGGGAGACAGGTTAGAGGATTTGGAGCGAAGCAATACCTCTCTTCAGGCTGAACTTCATAATGTACAGGTTGAGAATTCTGCCAATACACAGAAGATAGCTTTGTTGGAAAACGTTGTGAGGATGCAACTGCAAGTGCAGTCTCTTCTAGTTTCTCTAAGTTCTCACCCCAAGAATTTAAGGATTTGGCCCTTCAAGTCAATGAAGAGCATCATAAATTTTTGGAGAAGCTATTTAACACCCTATATGAGATTAGGGAAACTCACATGACTTTTGGTAAAATGTATGGTGCACTTGAAGGGCAAAAGGCCGAAAGGCTATAGGCTTCTCAGGCCAGTCAAAACATTGGTGAATGGCAGAGGTATATCAAGAATATACCAGAAGACATCCCCATTCTTAACAGCTTTCAATTCAAGAAAATCATAGCTGCATTGAACACTTGGCTTTAATTTAATGAGTCAGTGGAAAATATTCTTAAGAAAGCACAAGTTATGTGTAGCAGGCGATGGTATGCAACAGATAACATCTTGGAATTGCTACAGTTCTTAGCTTTGGATCTCATTGAAGATGCTTGCCCGCCTAAGTTGATGGTTGAGCAAGTTGAGCACAGGTGTGAGGAGGCCAAGGAGAAAATTCAGCGCCTTGAGGAGGTCAAGATTGATGACGTGGAACAATTAATAAGGAAAGCAGACACCATGGAAGGAAAAATCCACATTTACATCCATATTTGGCGTAAGTTAGCTAAGAATGAGATGGAGACATCCGAATGTAATGCTCAGCTAGGGCTTGAGTCAGCTAACTATCCGAATGTGGATGAGTTGTTAGAGATTTGGGACAAATAGCAAGCTTTTCTAGGCCATTAGTTTGGTTTTGATTTTGTAATCTTGGTTTGTGGGAATTTACTCTTTGTATTATTATTTTTGTAAGTCTTATTTAAAAGGGATGATCTCTCATAGAGAAGATGATGGAATTTGGAGGACAAAATCTATAGGAGAGACTGGAGATGCTTTGTTTTGATACAAGCTTGTAATTTCTTACAGACTGGCATTAAATACAGTAAAGTTATTCCCAGATTTTCTTTTGTCTATTCATTAAGTTTATTTGATGAATGTTGATTCTACTCCAAATTGCTTATCTAATGCTATTTAGATATTTTGCAATTTATTAATCACAGCAATCTATAGTTCTGGTTTATCTTTGCTAATGAGTTGTGTGTTCATGAAGTCTTAAGAGAGTTTATTCAATTAAAACTTTTTATCGATTTCTGCAAATGGTTTTCTCAGTAAAATTATAATTGATGTTAATTTTTAAATTAGCATATCAGTTACAGGCCATATCTTGAATGCATATAACCCTCAATTTGCCATTGGTTAATTTTAATTGATTAATTGTAATTTGAGTAGTTAAGTCATTGATCTCTTTCACATTTCTGTTTGATTGATGAATGTCCTTATCAATTTCCAAATCAAGCTGACCTACACTTATCTCAAGACACCTTCTTAGACTAGATCTAACCTAGTTTAGATTCTTTTAAGTAGATTTGTGTTTACATACCTTTTTACACTTTGTTTCCTTCATTTGAAACTGATCCCTTGGATCAAAACTCAACAACTCATAGAGTGCCAGCGGAGGCTGAATATCCGTGGGATATTACTATACCAAACAAGATGGGGATAGAACTGTCCTTGCGTAGTATCTTTTGAAGCCTTTCAGTCTGGGTATTCCCCCTTTATTGGGAGCCTTGGAACCCATTCTAGCACCTTGCATTTACCCTGCACACCAGAGGCTTCAACAGGACTATAAGGTTTTATAATCATTAATTGTCTACAATACAATGAGTTATTATGGGAATGTATTACTGGTTATATGGATTACAAACTTTATAAAGGAGATAAAGAGAGAGGGAGTTTTTATATGAGTTCGATGTTTATAATATTTTAGGGATTCATGTTATTGGGGACATATAATATAAATAATAACCAAGGATAGTGGTTGTATTTTTTAGGTTTTATTTAGGTTAATGAGCCAGAAATAGGGGTTGGTATTTATGAATGGTAACACATATAAGATTTAGATGTTATAACAATTAAAAGTATTAGGATTCAACATTTTAGTAAGTTGTTATAGGTTTAACTATTATAGAACTTTTGGATTTTGGGTCAAAGTTTGATGGTTATAGAGGTTATGTATTATTGGTTATTTGAGCTATATGTTGACGTTTATATGTATAAGTGTAAAATCTTATAAGGGTTAAAATCATAGTGATTAGTTTGTTTTGGTAGGATATAAATGTTATATTTCTTAAGGGTTATAGTGTTCATATGTCAAAGGGTTAAGTGATTAGGTGTTAGAGATTATAAGTTGCTTAAATATTACTAATGATTTGTTATAGTGGTTAAAATATTTAGGTGTTAACTATTATAGGGGTTGAGCACGAATTATAGGAGTTTGGTCATATAAGCTATAACTATAATGATAATATGGATTTGGGGTTAAAGCATAATAGTAATATATATTGGAGGTTATTGTGTGTAGGTGATAACGATTATAGGTGTTAGGGGAGAGATAGTTTAAAACGTTTAGTAGTTATAAAATTTATGGGACATGGGTTGGGGGTTATAGGGATCAGTGTTTATGAGGGTTATGGCATATGATAATAACGTTTCAGGATCTATGGAAATAAAAAGTTAAAGATATGCATGTTTATAGTATTTATAATTATTACAAAGATTAAAGATAAAGGTAACATAGGTTAGGGGTTTTAAGATCTATATGGTTTAGATATTAAAGTGTTGTAGTGATTAAAGATTAAATTATATAAGAGAAATTATTTGTACGTTATAAAAGTTTAAATATTAAGGTTTCATAACGATTAGGAGGAGTTAAAATGATTATGTCTTAGGGATAAGTATTATGGGTTATAGGAAATTTATGTAGGTATTAAAGGGCTATAAATTACACATAAATTATTAATGCTAGTTGTTAAACATTATTAAGATTAGATGTAATGGCTTAGAAGATATACGATTTAGAACTTAGTAATGATATACTTAGAGTGCTTAGGGTTTATATCGTTAGGGGTTATTAGATTTATCGGTGATGGTTATAATTAAAATTTATGAGTATCGTATATAAAGGTAAGTGATTGGGAATTATATGGATTCAGAGTAACATAAGTTATATTCGTTTCAAGGTTACATGGATAGGGCTATACAGCCTATTAATTTTATACATTAAAGATTATTAAAGATACTCGTTTAGATTTTTTTACATTATGGTTGAATGTTCCAATGGATTATAAGACATATATGGGTTAGAAGTTATATGTTTATAAGACATATATGGGTTAGAAGTTATATGTTTATGGGTTGGGAATTATATTGATTACATAGGTGAAATTAGGGGGTTACAAAGTTTATGCGAAATCATTTTAGGGTTTGTATGTGATATTAATTAAAAGGTATAATTGTTATATGGTTTAAAGGTTATCAAGCTTATAAGGATTAACGATCATTAACGTTACACGTTAATATTTATATGTACAAGGAATTAATATTAAAATATTAGTATACCATAGTTATATGTGATATAAGTTAGAGGTTATAAAGATCCATGATGTGGATGATTTAGATATACTTGGGTTGAGTTTTAAGAATGAAAAGAATTAGGGTTCATATGGGTTATAGGGTTTATTCAAATAATAAGATTATTTTTTAGATATTTGGTTATGAAATGTAATGATTTTATAGTAATGGTTATAATTATTATGCATTTGGGATGACAAAGACTTAGGGTTGTTAGGGTTAGGTGTTAAGTGTAATACCTAGTTTTGTGGGCTAGCAAATTTAGAGTGTAGGGGTTATATAGGATGGTGAATATGAGTTATATGGGATATAAGATTTAAAGGTTATAGGGGTTTACAATTAAGGCTAGTAGACATAATTTAATTATGAGCAAAAAGAGTGAGAAATAAGGGTGTATAGCATTAAAATAATGAGTGGTTATAGACATTATTGGGCAGGGATTATAGAGAATATCAATTATTTTGGTCATGTATTTTAGAGAACATAGGTTAGGGATTAGGTGTTATGGATTTGATAGTTTTATGGTTTATGAGTTTATGTGTTTAGGGGATAGGGGTTATAAGGGATATGCATTTTGATATTCAAGGGTTATATGGTTATAAGGTCTAGGGATAAAGGTGTTAGTAACAAAATGGAAAGGGGGATGAATGATTGAGATTGTAAGTCATAGAGGTTATAGGAGTTAGGGGTTATAAAGTTTGCAGGTTATAATGGTTCAATGTTATATTTAAAGGTTTTATTGGTCATGGGTGAATAGATTTATAAAGGTTAGAAATTATTAAGGGTAAGGGGCATAATCATAGGTGACGTAAGTGTTAATTGTTAGAGTGGTTATGGGGGTAAGGTGTTTGGGGATACATAGGTTACAGATTAACAATAAGACACAATATGGGTTACTGGATATAAGTGCTAAAAATTAAGGATACTAACTTTTAAAATTAAGGTCTTTATAGGTTATATGACTTCTGGCTTAAAATGGATATGGTTTAGATGGGGTTAGAAGTCTAAGAAAAATAGGTTAATAATCATATCTATTAGAGGTTAGATGGATTAAGTTACCTGGAAAATAATGGTTGATGGTTATAGAAGTTGAGGGTTAAATTTTATGTGTTATTAGTTATAAAGGTTATTATAGTTATATGGGATATTGTACATAAGTTAAGGTTTAGATGCCATAGGGTTTTAGGTATTATAATTCTTATGGATTATAGGATCTATATATTATAGTTATTAGGGAAGAGATTATAGGAGTGAGAGGTTACTGGGTTGAGAATGGCTACATGGATTAAGGGATATAAGGGTTATACTGGTAACTTATGAGTTATAAGTGTTAGGTGTTAAAAATATTAGGGATATAGAGACCAAGTATTATAAGAGTTAAGGGTGATGTGGGTTATATGGTTTATGATTTATAAACATGTAGGGGGTTGGGGATAAAGGTATATGTTAGGATATTTAGACACTTAGGAGTTAGTTAAGATCAACTTGTGTAATATATCCATTAGGGATAGTGTGTTTCTTTAGTATGCATTAGTATGCATTTGTAAATACTTAATCCGACGGTCACGATATGTTTCCGACATAGAGTGATCCGACGGCTCAACTTCTCTTAGATCAAACCTAACCTTGATCCGTGGCTTAACACCCGATTGGTCCATGATCTCTATTTAAAGAGCATGGAGGGTCATTGTTTAGTTGATCGATTATGAGAAACTCATTTGTAACTTTCTTTCTTTGCATAATAAATTGTCCCGTAGAAGCTATTTGGTCGGGGCCGTGGAGTGTTTCCCTCAAGAGGGTTTAAACCACGTCAAAACATCGGTGTGTTGATCTGTGATCTGTTTGTGTGAAGTGGTTGCTCTTGGTGTTCGGTCCTTTGGTAGTACCCTATGTACTCGAAAATGGTATTAGAGCTTTTATGAAGTGCCGCTTCCGGTTATGATCTAGATCTTGAACTGCTGTTGCCGAAACTCGAAATGGTTTCTAGTTCTGGTATTTCTATGCATTTCTAGGCTGTGGGAGGTGCTCCATTGCGTTTGGAGCATCGTTTCCATTGGGAAATAGTTTTCGTTTGATCGAAAACGGTTCCCGGTTGCTCCAGAAACGCGTATTTCATCAGATCTGAAGGTATAATGTTACAGTGACGCATTTTTTTTATTTCGTTTTTTAATAAGAAAAAATCTCATATTTCATTTTTTTTACTGTTAGATTTTTATTGGGTTCGGATTGTTGCTTTCCCATCTGCGTATGCTCTTTGCCGTGCACCTTGAGCGATCTCGGCAAATCAGAAGCAGAAAGGGAAAGGGTTTTTCTCGGCTGCGTATGCTCTTTGCCGTGCACCTTGCGCGATCTCGGCAAATCAGAAACAGAGAGAAAACGTAGACTTTCCGGGCAAGCTAACAAGATCTAACTCCACAAGTGTGGAAAAGTTTTTTTGTTTCGTTTTGTGGTCTGTTTTGCAGGAAAAAGGGGAAGCACGCAAACCGAGCAAGAAGAGTTAAAAAGAAGAAAAAAAAGAAAAAAAAAGAAGAAAAAAGCGCCCTTCCTCATTCCCATATTTTACATACCTTTTAATCTAGCTCACTTGGTTCAAAGTTGATTTATTCCTTAATAGGTCTTGAGTTCAAGTCTTAGGAAGTTACTTTTAAAAGGAAAAGTGCATGCAATTTCTATTTTCAAGTTACTTTATTGTAAAAGTGCATCTCACTTAAATAATAAAAAATAAAAATACAAGTGAGTCACTTAAGTTTTTTTTATTGTTGCACTATTTAAAAGTAATATCATTGTAAAATTGAAATCACTTATTTTACAAAAGTGGTTCACTTAAAGCAACTTTCTTGTAAAGTGATTGTCAAAAGGTTCATCTTGGGAAGAGGGGGGTTCTTTTTTTTGCTGGACATTCTCTAGCTGCCACGTCACTATTTGGGACATCTTCAACAGTTTCTTTGTTCAAG
The DNA here is from genome assembly GCA_027924585.1 of Larix kaempferi. Classification (NCBI taxonomy): domain Eukaryota; kingdom Viridiplantae; phylum Streptophyta; class Pinopsida; order Pinales; family Pinaceae; genus Larix; species Larix kaempferi. The sequence continues at coordinate 2,667,700 of BSBM01001259.1, forward strand.
CATAACTTCATCATACAGAGTCAGTTTTCAGTGCCATTTTTTTTGAAACTGCCTATTTTTTCGAGCTCTTCACATCTAGACTATTGGTTTTTGCTTTTACAGCCATTAATTTACAAATATGGCCACCCATTGTGATATTCTACTTAACAGTTCCAACTATTTCTCATGGAAATCTCGTATGGAGGATGTTCTACGAAGTAGGGGACTTTTCAAAATTACCACAGGGAAAGAAAAAGAACCCACTGATGATGATAAGAAAATAAAATGGGCAAATAGATGTGATGAAGCTCGTGAATTGATTGGGATGTCAATCTCTACTGATTTGCGATTCCACATATCTGGAATTGATGAACCTAATACTGCTTGGGACAAGTTGGAAACTGTGTTTGGTAAACACAATGAAATTCGAGGTCACCAACTCGAAAATGAGTTGATTTCTTTAAATCCAAGTGACTTTTCATGCATTCAAGATTATTTATCTAAGTACAAAACTCTTAAACTCTTATGTGCAGAATGTAAGATTGAGAGGGAAGACAAACAATGCATTTATCATATTCTTTCCAAACTTGGACCTGCATATTCTGTTTTTGTATCTACATTTTACTCCATGAAAGCATCCTTGAATGCAGCTAGCTATCAAGAGCCTAGTCTTGAATCCTTTTGTGATTCCTTGATTAGAGAACAAGATAAACTCATTCATCTTGGAATAATCAACAATGCAGATACATCTGGGAAAGCCTTATTGTCCCAACAGAAAGAAAAGTCCAAGCCTCCAAAGAAACAAAATTTTCGCAATAATAAGTCAAACAAGGGTTCAAAACCCTCTCAGTCAGCTCCTTCTTTAAAAAATGACAAAGGATCCAAGCCAAAAGGCAAGAAGACTGAGCGTCATTGCAACTATTGTGGGAAAGATAATCATGATGAATCAAAGTGTTTCAAAAAGATGGCAGCCTTGGAAGCAGCAATGAAGAAGCACCACATCAGTCTAGATTCGCCTTCAGAATCTACCTCTCATGGACATGCACTTTGTGCTTCTAGTTATTCTTATAATGCATCTTCTTCTTCTACTTCAAATGAATGGCTCATTGATTCTGGAGCATCTTATCATATGGCTAAGGATCAAGCCATCTTTTCTACTATGCATGAATGTAACACCAAACAAATATTTGTTGGTGATGATAGATCTCTAAGTGTTTTAGGAGATGGAACAGTTCCAGTAGATAATGGTCATTTTAGTGATGTACTATGTGTTCCAAGAATTTCCTGCAATTTGTTATCAGTCTATCATATCACTCATTCTGGTGAAGGTAAAACTGTGACCTTTACACCTCACCAAGTTGTAATCAAGGATTTTAAAGATCCTCAACAGGTCCTAGCTACTGGAATTGTTGATGATTTTACCAGGTTGTACAAGTTTAACAACTTTGGGTCATCACCTTTCCCTTCAGTTTTTGTTGCTCATAGTGATAACTTGAGCAAACTTTGGCATGAGCGATTTGGTCACTTAAATTATCGCTGATTGCAACAACTATGTAAAGAAAATATGGTGACCGGTCTTCTGATAGTATCTTGCAGAGATGGTGTTTGATCCAGTTGTGTACTCGGAAAACATCATCGGGACAGTTTTGACAAACGTGCCTCTTGGCACGCCTCGGTTCCCTTGGAGCTTGTGCATAGTGACTTGTGTGGTCCTCTTCCATCTGCTTCCTTTTCTGGTTTCAAATATTTCTTAACTTTCATTGATTACACCAGACGCACTTGGGTTTATTTCCTAAAACTTAAGAGCGAAGTATTTAACATGTTTTTGGCCTACAAGGCCCTTGTTGAAAAACAATCTGGTCATCAAATTATTAAGTTAAGATCTGACAATGGAGGAGAATATGTTAACAAACAGTTCACTACTTTCTGCATTGAACAAGGCATCCAACAATAGCACATTGTTCCATATACACCACAACAAAATGGTGTAGCTGAGCGGAAGAACCGCACTTTAAAAGAAATGGCTAATTGTATGATCCAATCTAAGGGACTAAGTCTTAAATTTTGGGCTGAAGCCATAAATTGTGCAAATTACATAGTTAATCACACCCCCACTAAAGAATTACAAGGTATAACACTGGAAGAAGCATGGAGTAAAATTAAACCTGATGTAAGTCACTTTCGTGTGTTTGGTAGTGAAGCATGGGCTCACATTCCGGATGAAAAACGGAAAGCATTGCAGCCTAAAGGTGAAAAGTGCATATTTGTTGGATATTATGAAGATGTAAAAGGTTATAGACTTCTTCAACCACATTCTCATGCTATAATCATTAGAAGAGATGTTAAATTTGATGAAAATCTCTTGGCCTGCGAGCCTAACTCGACGATTGTGCCATCTATGGCCTGCGAGCCTGATTTGGCGTTTGTGCCTTCTTCTTCTTCTTCCAACTTTCTTGACAGGTTTCCAACTCCAGTTTCTGATGATGACAGTGAGGATGAAAATCCACCTCCACCTGCTCATGTTCCTCCAGTTGCACCAGCACAAGTGCTTCCTCGATGGGTCCATTCAACATGTGAAGCAGTTGGTGATCTTGCCGGTGATCCTAGCGATCAATGTCGAACACGTTCTCAGTTTCAGCGAGCCTCTTCTCTTTTGGCTCAAGTTTCCGAGAATCATGATCCAGAAACCTTTGCAGAAGCTTCAGGGAATCCAGATTGGGATGCAGCCATGGATGAAGAATATCGTTCCTTAATGGCGAATGATACTTGGGATCTTGTACCTCTTCCAAAAGGAAGAAAACTTGTCAGATGTAAATGGGTCTACAGAACTAAGTATGCATCAGATGGAAGTGTTGAAAGACTTAAGGCAATGTTAGTTGCCAAAGGTTTTTCCCAAGTTGAAGGGATTGACTACAATGAAAACTCTGCTCCTGTTGCAAAAATGAACTCCATCCGCCTTGTTCTTTCCCTTGCAGCCTTACACAACTGGGAAGTCCATCAAATGGATGTCAAGTCTGCCTTCTTACATGGTGATTTACAGGAGGAAATTTACATGGAACAACCTCCTGGCTATGTTCAGAATAACTCTAGCCTTGTCTGTCGCCTTAATAAATCCTTATATGGCCTTAAGCAAGCTCCTAGAGCTTGGTATGCCAAAACGGATAACTTTCTCCTTGACACTGGTTTTTCTAGATGCCATTCTGACCCCAATGTCTATACCAAGAAAGTAGGAAACCATCTCATCATACTTGTTCTATATGTTGATGACCTTATTCTTACTAATAGTGACCCTAAGCTTATAACCCATGTGAAATCCAGTCTTAAACAAAATTTTGAAATGTCAGACTTATGACATTTGCATTATTTTCTTGGTCTCCAAGTCCTGCAAACCAAAGAAGGAATCTTTCTTTCTCAGTCTAAGTATGCTTGTGACCTTCTTCGTCGCTTTCACATGGAAGATTGTACACCATCCCCTTCTCCCTTCCAGTCTGGAGTCAAACTTTCTGCCACTTGTACTTCACCTGAAGTCGATGCCACCTTGTATCGTCAGCTTGTTGGTAGTCTCTTATACTTGACTCATTCCCGTCCTGACCTTTCCTTTTCCGTTGGTCGAGTTGCCCGTTATATGCAGACACCTCATGAAAGTCACTGGAAAGAAGCTAAAAGAATACTTCGATATATTCGAGGTACAGTTCAGTTTGGGATTCATTACAGTACAGGGGGGGAACCTTTGTTGGTTGGTTTCACTGATTCAGATTGGGCCGGCGATCCTGATGATCGAAAGTCTACTGCAGGTTATGTTTTCAGTCTGGGATCTGGACCTATTACTTGGGCTTGTAAGAAACAACAAGCTCTTGCTCTTTCTTCAGCAGAGGCAGAATATCGAGCAGCCATCAATGCCAGTCAGGAAGCTTTATGGCTTCGACAAATCCTTTCAAAGTTTGGATTCGAGTAGCAGCAGCCTAGTGTGCTTCGGTCGATTCTGAACCTCGCGCCGCTTCTTTTCCTTATAGTTGAATTTACCCGAAAGGTAAGCTTTTCCCCCTTTCTTTTATTCCCCTCTCCCTCCTGCGCGACGCGATGTTATTTCACTCCACTTTGTTTGCGACAATCAAAGTGCCATCAAGCTTGCCAAAGATCCAGTTCTACATCAACGCAGCAAACACATTGAGCTACATATGCACTTTATCAGAAATCTTGTTCATGATCAGGTTCTTGAAGTGCTCTTTTGCCCTACAGATGATCAAGTTGCAGACATCTTCAACAAGTCTCTTACATAAGTGAAGTTTTCTAAACTTCGATCTATGTTAGGAGTTTAGGAACTTGTCATTAAGGGGGGATAGGCTCTAATGCCTCCTTCCTTCTCCTAATAGAGTCACTTTTGTAAATCCTTCAATCCTATCCCAAGTTGTTCTTAAGGGGGGATGTTAGGATGTTTAGACACTTAGGAGTTAGTTAAGATCAAATTGTGTAATATATCCGTTAGGGATAGTGTGTTTCTTTAGTACGCATTAGTATGCATTTGTAAATACTTAATCCGACGGTCACGATATGTTTCCGACATAGAGTGATCCGACAGCTCAACTTCTCTTAGATCAAACCTAACCTTGATCCGTGGCTTAACACCCGATTGGTCCATGATCTCTATTTAAAGAGCATGGAGGGTCATTGTTTAGTTGATTGATTATGAGAAGCTCATTTGTAACTTTCTTTCTTTGCATAATAAATTGTCCCGTAGAAGCTATTTGGCCGGGGCCGTGGAGTGCTTCCCTCAAGAGGGTTTAAACCACATCAAAACATTGGTGTGTTGATCTGTGATCTGTTTGTGTGAAGTGGTTGCTCTTGGTGTTCGGTCCTTTGGTAGTACCCTGTGTACTCAAACAGTATACAAGTAAATGATTCTAAATATTTTTGTATAGGGATTGTAGGGGCTAGTATTTAATGATAATTTAGTATTTCTAAGAATGTGTGTTATGGGTTATAATGTTTAGGGTTATATATGTTTATGGTTTATTATTAGGGATTTAAAGGGTTAGAAGATATATTGGTTAAGGTTATATGGATTATATGTTAGTGGTTATCTATTTTCGATGAGTTAAGTATTATATTGGTGATCTTGGTTAAAAAATATGGATTAGGAATTGTAGAATAAATATTTTAATGATGATTTATGTTGGGCTATCAGGATAAGGGATAAGAGTTAATGAGCTTAGATGGTATAGAGGTTATAATGATTATAACCATTAGGAGATAGTGCTTATAACTTATAAATACTATACCATGTAGTTGTTAGTAGTTATAGGAGTCATGGATTACAAGAGTTAGAAGGTTTACTTATTGGGGTCATAGGTTTGAATGGTTATAGAGGCGAAGTGTTAGAAGTTATATAAATAAGGGAATATGGAGTTTAGGGAGTTAGGGTCATGATGGAACTTGTTATAAAATTTATGGATGTAAGCCATTATGGGTTGGCATTTATGGATGATTATATTTAACTTAAGGGTTTGGAATTTATATGGATGTCTCATTATTTGTTTTTAGAAATTATAAGGATTAACACGTATATATGTTAGGGATTTTTTTTTTGTGACTGGGACTTTTTAAAGTTGGAGGTTAAGAGTTAGGTATAATAGTTTCTATGGGTTAGTGATAAAGTGGGTTATAGATTAGAAGGTTTATGATTTAATTTTTATGTTCGTAAGTGATATACAAGTTAAACACCGGGTGATACATTGTCGAGATCAAGGATATAATGTTATACAAGATGGGGGATAAAGGTTAGGGATTATAACAATGATGGTTTAGTGTTTGTAGGTTTTTTTCCCTTTAATTAGGGGTATGCATGTTAGGATATGTATGAATTATGGGTTAGTGGTTAAAGTGCATATGGTTTATAGTGGATAATATTTAAGGGTTGGTGTTTATAAGCATTACAAGTACATAGATATAGTTTTTATGAATATTAATGTTTAAGGTTATATGAGTTACAAATATTAGAGAATATGTATGAAGGTTAAGGAGAAGTGGGTTTAGAGTTTATAAGGGTTATACTATAGAGGTTACATTGTTAACATTTATATGAATTCCAGGTTAGAGATTTTTTTTAGGAGAAGTGGATTTTCAATATTGGTGTTTAAGGGTTAAAAGATTTATGTGTAGATGGTATTTTAGGACATATGTTGGGTTTATATGATTTAAGAGTTAAATAGTATTATAAAGGTTAAATTTTATAAGGGTTAGTTATAAGGCTCAATGATTAGATGAGTTAGTGTATATACAAGATAAATGCTTAGTGTTAAGGGTCTAAGGGTCCAAAACTAGATTTTAGAAATTAGGGCTGAAATGGCTAATGTTAAATGTTATGTGGGTTATATAAGTTACTGTATATACAAGATAAATGCTCAGTTTTAAGGGTCCAAAACTAGATTTTAGAAATTATGGCTGAAATGGCTAATGTTAAATGTTATGTGGGTTATAGTATGTAGGAAATATCAGTGTTATGGATTAGAGATAATTAGTTAGTGGTATAGGGGTGATATGTGTTATAATGGTTTAGGGTTATTATTTATGGGTTGAAGAAGTCAGAGGGTATATAAATTATAAATTGTGGGTTATAAGGTTAAGTGTTAAGGAGTGGTAGATTTTATATTCTCAAGAGGATATAAAGTTTATATGGGATAGCAGATATAAATATTAGATATTATGTATTGAGAGTTATAACTATTAAACTTTATGAGGATATAAGATTAGGGTAAAAATAAATAAGGTATTAGAGATCCTATGGAATAGAGTGTATAGAAGTTTAATGTTATACTTTAGGATATATATGTCTTAGGCTTTATAGGGGTTAGGAAGTAGTGTCTTTATGATATATAGGTGATAGGGATTACAAATTGAAATTTATATGGTTTAGTGGGTAGAATTTATAAATGTTAGGGGTGATAAGGGTTGTAGGAAATAGGTGTTATGAGGGTTATAAAGGTTAAATGTTATGGGTCAATGGAGTTATGAATTATAGGGTTTATCATTATAAGGTGTTATTAGGTTTATAAATATTATATAGATTGAGGTTAATTATTTATAATTATTGTTATGTGCTAAAGGTAATATTGGGTTATATTGATGAATTTTCAGGGGTTATAAGGGTTAAGGTTAGTATTTAGGGGTTATATGGGTTATGATTTTGGGGTTATATGGGTCATAATTTTGGGGTTATATAGGTAATTGTTATTGATGATAGAGTAAATAGGGTGTGATTTTGAAGAGTTGTAAATAATAGAAATTATAGGTCATAGAGACTAGGTATTAAGGTTAACAAGAGTAGGGTTGCATGAGATATATGAGTTATGTATTATACAGTTTAAGGAATTATATTTACGAGGAATTACATTTACTATGGGTAGTGATTTATAATTCTAAATACTTATCGGATTTATATGTGGAATGGATTAAAATTTAGGGTTGATAGGTCCATAACAATACCACGTGTTATAGGTCTTAGCGATTCAAGGGGTTAAGAAGGGTCCATGAGTTGAGTGTTTAGGGATTAGGGATTATAATGATTAAGGGATATGTGTTATAAGAGTTAGATGTGATTTGGTTTAATAGGGTTAGAAGGGTTATGGATGACAAATATTAATGTTTAGATTTAATAAGAACTATACAGGATAGAGTCGCAAGAGGTTAAATTGGGTAGAGGCTAAATGCTAGGCATTATTTGTTTATAACATAATTAAAGATTGGGGTTTGAGGTGATATGGGATATAAGTTTTAAATACTTTAATGTATAGTTGTTATAATAATTAATATTTTTAGGAAATGGGGGCTAAGGGTTATAATATAAGATGGGGGTATTAGCACTATGAATTAGGGATTACAATTATAAGAATAAGAACTTTGGATTACAATTGAAATCGATTTTTTGTAATTTTATTTATGGATCGATTTGGAAAAACACTCGGTCAATAAGGATTTAATTTGCAATCGATGTCTACAATAGTTTTGGAGATTTATGCCTTGTATTGCTCTTCAATACAAAGATTGGATCTCTCTATATTACCATTTAAATATTGACTCTCCTGGTGTATTAGTTGCGTCAACATTAAAATTTGATGATGAGAGGGAGTGCTATGTTTGGTGTATAAATCTTGATAAAATTAAAAACTATTGGAAACGATGGTATGAAGGTTTATGTGAAAAGTTTTTCTTTTGTCCTGTACCGAAGCTTTTAGTCTTAGATGGAACATACAGATTAGATAGATCCTTGACAATTGGGAAAATGCTTTGAAAATTTCAGATGATAGTGCTCACTAAGAAATATTAAACTTTGTTTACACATACCAAAGAATGGGGTATTAATAAAGGATCTGACCATTATTAATAACAAGTGAATCTCTGACTGCTTTGCACTCATTTTTGCCTAAGTCCGCCGACTGTTTTAACTTGACCATCAACTTAACACGTAATATCTCGGTCGACCTTATTTTTACCACTATTACATGACTTTTTTTAAAAGTGGTCGAGGACTGGCTTGGTCGACCTTTATAGTTCCGACCATTTTTCTGTCAACCAATTTGGATATCGACCATGAAACGTTTTCAAATGTGGAGCATGCAAATATATATATAGTGTTTATAGTTTTTTTTTCTTCCGAATAAAAGACATTGTGTATGCCAGCATTTAATGTCTTTTCAACCAGAATTATATATCGACCAATGGAAAAAGTATCAATTCATGACTAGGTCTCTTTGATCACGACACGACCAGGTGACAAATTAGTTTTTTTATATATATTGAATACTTTGAATACTAAAAACCTATAATAATTCATGACTAGGTTTCTTTGATCACAACAAGAATAGAGGTCCAGGATTCATAATGGAGGTCAAGGAGGATTTGGCCATATGCCTTGTAATTTGTGATTTGAATGATCGACAAGTTTAACTTTCTCTGTCGATGGCGAATACTGAAGCTATAGACCTTCGACAGGTTAGCGGTATCAACAAGTCATGATCCCCGACAGATTCATCCTCGACAAGTTCGCGATGAAAGGGTCATCTCGACATGTGGGTGATCTCAACAGGATTATCCTCGACCGACCAACAATTTCGACTGGTTCGTCTTCAACAAAAGTCACAATCTTGATGGACTAGTTCATCTTCGGTCGATGAAGGGTGGAGGTCAGAGGAGGTCGAGGAGGTCAAGAAGTTTTTGGATTCTTGTAAAATTATCACACACTTTTCTTTTGAAACCTTCGCTTATGCGAGCATGTAGGTTTTTGTTCATTTTATTTTAAATGTTTGAAAATTTATCGGACATATACATTCTTGGAAAATCATCCGGCATTTTAAGATCTCTTAAAACCTGCTTTTATGCTCAAAAACCTTCAAAACTTGTAGAATTTTCGTTGTTTTAGTTTAAATTCTTGAAATTACCAAGCACTTTTCTTTTAAACCTGATGTATATGTTGATTCAACATGGAAGTGTAGGTTTAATTCGTTTCAGTTTAACTTCTTGGAAATATACTTCATAAAGTTTTATAAATGATAAGAATACGATATCGGTTACCAAAAAAAACTCAGGATCAACTAACAAACTTTCTGCATCAATGAGAAGGTTGGAGTAGTCCCTCTCCCCATAAAATTTGTGGTGTGTTCGTACAATCTCTTTCCTTCATGGCCACGCCTTGATCAACATAAATATGTTGTAGACCCAACAATGTTGCCAAAACTCATCGACAACTAACTATTTGTCTTCCTTGTCCGTGGTCGACAGATTCAGCTAACTATTTGTATATGCACTTAATCGAGACTTCTTTTGATCGGAGAACATCTTGGTGTCTTTAGGATTGGTCAACTGGATTCTACAATTGGCAGCCCATACGATTCGTGCAATATGAGTTATTAATTTGTCTATCTTGTGGGAAGAATGATTTGATGATCAAATGATTTTCTCCCACTTCTGTTTGCTTCTATGCATGCAATTTACAAATTCAGTGGCAATGCATATGCAACTTTGCTCCTTTGCTCTTCATATATCTTGTATAACATAGTAATATTTTGGCAAACACATTGAAATATGTAAGACTATTGGAACTTGACATCATTCACCTTTTGATTTGGTTATTTAAAACTAAATTGCCATTCTTAAACATTTTTCCATTTGAATTAAAATAGGTTCGTCCTTTACTATATGATCATTTGAAATTAACACATAACTTCTAGAGGTCTATGGTATTTTTTCTATTATTAATTATTGATTTTTGTACAGGGTTGTTGCCACATAAGTAGAGGAAAGGTATGATGTTAACGAGACTATTATTGAATGCCAGTATGAAGAATAATTTAATACAACAATACTTCATTCTGAGGAAAAGGATCATCACGATTCACTTGGATTGAATCTACCACCAAATTTCTTCCATTCACCAAATCAAAAACAATAGAGGAAATGTTAGCTCACATACATTCTACCAGATTGTTCCACTTGCATGAAGAGAAGATCACTATCAAACTATGAAGATGAGATGGAGAGAATCACATTAAAAAAAGGATATCGGCAACAGATATCTTTAAATCACTATAATTAATGTTTTTAGTTATCGATGAAAACCTAAATCTGTTGCAAATCCCGTCAAATTTTCCACATCGAGCTAACAGGTAGCTTTCAAGTTACAAAAAATTTGTAGATTAGAAAATGAAGTTTCCAGGAGATACCTCAAATAGACATATGAAGTTAGTGCATCATCCAGATCACAAGGGGGATAGCTACCATCAAATCATAGAATTAAAGTAGTTTAAGTTATCATAAGGTTGATAGATTACCAAATTGCTCCATTCGCCAACAAAAAACAAAATCATTCGCCACTATATTCTGCTCCCTGTCACAATTAGCTATCTTTGATAAAGGAAGATGAGCTTGAGATCAAATTGCTGAGCAAAAGCCATGAGCTTATATGTCATAACTCGTTGAAGGGGAAAATGTTACCAGGACTCCATCAATTTGTCATCACATTGTCAAATCTTGTTAAAGACAGACGCTTGGAAGTAGATTTTCTTTTCTTTTTACCTTAAATAAAACTTTTGTTATATGGTATATTTTTGTTAAAATCCGATTATGTTATGGTTGCAGGCCTCATCAAGTGAAAGCAATATGGATGGAATTTTTCCAAACGACCAGTAGCTTTGGAATAGAAAGAAATTGGAGCAATTCATCGTCGATTCAAATGACCGCAATGGTGGGATGAGGAGAAAACCTAAAAGAAAGAATAAATCGGCATGCATGTGGTTCGTGGTAATCAATATGTCCATAGAAAATGAAATCTCTGCGATAATAAGGAACTCCTCTCAACTTCCCGTTTGATTTTCGTGTTCCCGGTCGATTTCTCTCACCAACCAAGTGTCGTTAGCTCAGTTGACCTGGAAGAAAGATGACTATACCATAGAATAATACTGACAAGCTGTTTGATGGTGACAATGACAAAGCATTAATGAATTCAGACAATCGACTACAAAGAAAACTGAGAGCTCCGTCTGTAGGATGTACAAGTTATAATGCTTTTTGGTCGAAGTTCGACATGTACAAGTTGTAATGTTTTTTTGGTCGATAGTCATTATAAAGTTATATAAAGTTAGTCCATGTTAAATATGGTCGAGAGTTGGTCGATGTAAATATGGTCATCCGTCGACACCAATAAAGATTAATTGGTAAGTTGTTTAAAAAGCCAACTCATATTTAATACTGGTGGATGGAGCAAATATGGTTAAGTAACATATGGCCAACAAAGTCATATATTAGTTGTATAAGGTGGATGCTTGATATGTCAAGCTGTTCGATTTTAATTTTTTGGAGGAAAAGTTTATGCCAACAAATTGACTGATTTTAATATGAGAATTTATCAAAGGGTCGATACCAAATATGCTTGATGATGAAGTCACATGTAAATTATGGTCGATGTGTGAATATGGTCAACACGAAAATGGTCGAAACTCTAAATGGTCGGGTCACCTTATTTGTAAAAAGGGTTGATATTTAAATAGTTGAGTTGGTCGAGCTTTCAAAATTGGCCGGCTCTTAACTATGTGGTATGCACAAGTTTAATGCATACCACATAACTTTGTTACACATTCTACTTCTTCATGTTTCTATATTTGGAACATTTTTCTCTTCAACTTGAATTGATGTAGATTTAATATTCTTTAAAATATAACAATTTTCTATTCAACTAAAATTGATATAAATCTAATATTCTTTAAAATATAATAGGAAAATTAAAATATAATTGTATTTTATTTGGAACATTAAAATATACTTGCATATTGGAAAATGCTGACAAAATCATTTCCCATTTAGATTACTCTAATTATAAATAAAAGATGAAAAGACGGAAAATATAAATGGAAAAGAGATAATAGAAGTATAACATTACATAGAATTCCTCTTAAAAAATATCTTTCAAAAATGTATATATTCAAAATTAATTGGAAAAATTTATAAACCTAAATCAAAGAGATTTTCGACTAACTTATTAACTGATATATATATATATATATATATATATATATATATTCAAATAAATTGGAAAAAAATCAAAGAGATTTGCAAGTTTATTAGAGTCTATCTCATTTACACTTATATAAAAAACAAAATATGGTATTTGATGTGTTACTAAAAGAAGGATAATAAATCCTTTGGGGTGTAGATCACTTGGAAATATAGTGTAATGTTAAGATACTTATTGTAACGTGGTTGCTTCAAATCTTAACTAGCTTTGTGTTTCAAATGTAAGGCAACATAGACATACGCGGAAGCTATATAATGGTAGCAATCAAAATTAACTCCATATCACCAAGAATAAACTTGACCTAATTATCAATTCCACACTCATATATATATATAAAGGAAAAAAAAGTTTGTTTTCCTGAATATACTTATTTTTAAAGAAGTCTCTACTTACTATCTTTTTTCTTGAATATACCTATTTTTAAAGTAATCTTAACTTACCATCACAAAGGTTTGATGAAAGTTTTTCTATGTCTTTTAAAGTGATAAGAAGAACTGTAATGACATATAGTTTTCATTATATTTTAGAGATAAATAATATGTGCTTTTAAATATGTATAGGCTAATGTGGACTGATTAATTTTTGTGATGTTTTAAGATTAAATTAATAAGTCACTCAACAATGTTAAATAGAGATTGTTTTATAGAGAAAGCAAAAACAATGTTCACACTAGGGCTAGAGGTTGATCTAAGGAGATTATCAACTAAGAAAAGGGGGTTGGATTGGTAAAGAACAAAGGCCCATAAACACATCAACAAGGGTAGTAACTAATCAACATACTCAATAAAATCAACTTTCTAAGACAAGAAGTTGATAAGGCTGCATGAATTTAACTAAAAAATTGTCTAAAGTTTAATAAAAGGAAATCAACATAATAGAAGAAGTGAAGTGTATTTCATGATTTTTATCCCTCTTCTCACTGTTGGTTTTGATCCAGTTGAAACACAGAATGCTCTTTTCCTTGAAAAACTTTCACTCCTGCGATCACACTGCTCCTTGAATCTTAAAGCAAGGAGCTTTTGATATTCAGTTGCCTCACTCTTGGCCTTAGAAACTCTCTTTTTCTATTTTGCAATTCTAGACTGTTTTCTTTGCAGTATTACAAGTCTCTGAATCTTTGGATGGCTTGATCCACTGTCAATATCATCACATTCTCCTCCATTAAGCTTCCATTCAACATTGTTTGTATTCCTGACTCCAATTCCCTATCGGTGGAAGACCTAAAAATATGTTGGGAATCAAGTTGGAACTTGGTATTCAGATGGGATTTCACCAATGCTCTGCATCGAATATGTCTTTACTCTAAACCTACTCCATGAACCCAACAATGCTGCCAAAATTCATCGAAAACCCAACTTAATGTTGATCTTTGACAAAGTGATGGATGATCATTCAATCATAATAAATATACAACCTTTGAAAATAGCTCTAACATTAATTTTAGTCAACTATGATGACCCCTTCAATGCATTTAACTCAAAAATATAGCCTCCACACCCTCTAAATTCAATCATGTTGATAGACTCAAATTTGATCGCCATCTCTATAGGTTGCAGTATTAGGACAAAGCCTCCTTGTTCCACAAAACATGGCTTAATACAACCAACCATCATTTGTGTTACAGCAAGGTGGACTTGATGCATCATCATATGTGACCCATCTCCATGGTGCGGTTGGAACCTTGATCCTTAGCCTTTATTATTCAATCCACATGGATTTTCCTTGTTGTCAAATGCTTACGCTTTGCAAGTGACTTGTCCGTGACTTTGCCTCAAATGAATTTGTTCGTTGTACCTGTGTCTTACATTGTGACTTGTCTTCCTTGTTGAGTTGGCTCTTGGTAAGCGTGCTTATATAGCACCATGGTGGTCCTAACCACCCCCCACTTCTCATGGAAACAAACATAACCATGGCCTAAATAAGTCCATTGAAAACCACCACCATGGTATATTGTTCCAACATCCATCAAAATTTGGCATACTCGGTAAGAAACAACTAAAGGGTGCTAAGTGTGGCCAACCGTGAAAATCACCATCAAATATAACATATGGTCTATAACCATGGGATCAGCGCCATCGCAAGTGTTGTTTCAACATCCACTAAATGTGGCAAACCGCCAAAGTCATTTTAATGTGCATGATTCAAATGGTGAATATTTGTTGAATCTAGCGCGAAAGATAGTGCTTCCACCAAGACCGAGCCCCAAACATGTTCAACACCAAAACCAATTTCCTTGCCAAGTCATATAGTGGATATATCATCCTAACTGCTCCAAAACCATATGGCACGATTTAGGATCGAGGGCTAATCCCTTGGCCCCTTTTAACCACCAAATGCAACTCCAACAAAATTCAAATAAAATTTTTGCCATATCATGGTAAGAACCAAACCGTAGGCAGGCCAGAACGGGTGTGTGGCTTGTGAATAATAGGTTGTGGGTTCAATTCTTGTGACTTCCAGTTTTTCCTTGGAAGAAGAACCTATCAAATGCCAATCGGATTGCCACGTGGCCTCATTGGATTAGTCAACATGTGAGTAATGTCATATGCCAACTCAGCTGTAAGATTTTCCATCTCAGGAAACTGTATGCCTATTGAGAGAAAACTTCAGAACTGCATATTTTTTATGTAACCATTCAATACTAGAGTCCCATTAACTATATAAGGTGTTGAATCAACTCCAATGGTATTTGTTGAATGCTGAATAGACCTCAACATTGATTTCTATTCTCCCATGGAAGGAACCAGGATTACAAAACTTTGCTCTTTTCCTACCGGCGTTCACTTTTTCTCCTCAAAAGGCAAATGCTAGTTTATATTCTATTAAATAATTTAATGGTTAGTGGTTATAATCATTAAGATTTATAGGAAATAAGGGACAAGATATATAATGTAGCGTGGGGTATTAATTATATGAACACGGGTATTAATGACATGAAGTAGGGTATTAATGATATAAATGTGAGTTAAAAACTAGGTTTTTATAAAGTTTGGGGATTATAAATGTTATAGGTTAATAAATATTCTATAGGTTTTAAATATTTTAATGGTTAGTGGTTATAACAACTAAGATTAATATAGGAAATAAGGGCTAAGTGATATAAAATAGAATGTGCTATTAATGATATGAATTTGGGATTAATGATTATAAGAAAAGAGATTTGGGGTAATGTGGGTTAATATAAATTAAGGTTTAGGGATTATAAATGCTATAGGTTAATAAATATTGAAAGAGGAGTATATATTTTAGAGGTTATATTTAGGTAATAGACGACTTACATAGTATAAATATCAAATGTTTCAAAGGATTTTATTTTAAAGAATGATATTTAAATATATTAGGGTTAAACGGTTATATAGATTAGTAGTTATATGGGTAAAGGGTTTATGGATATGATTTAACAATAGATTTATACTAGTTATAATAAATGATAATAAATGGATTAGTGATTATAACAGTATAGAATTTAAAGGTTGAAGTAGTCATACAATATAAGGAAAATTTTGCTAGGGTTTATAAAGTTACTTTATTGGAGTTTATAAATTTAGTTTATTGGGGTTAGGAGTTATAAATCACACGCACCAACGATTATAATCATTAGCGATTTGGGCTAGAGTTTAGCAATTAAATTAGTTATATGGGTTAGTATTTAGAGAGGAGGAGATTATGGTTTATAGTAGTTATGTGTTATAAAGTTTATATGTTTTAAGGTGGTTTGAGTGGTATAGGGTAAGTTTTAGTTCAGTGTAAGTGAGTATACAGTTGGGAGATCAAGGATGAGGAATAACTTAAATTTATAATATAACTATTATAGAAATTAGGGGATATGTTTTGGGGTATGAATTGCATTTATAAATGTTAAGGATTATATGGGTTATTACTACAAATATTAAAAGAATTAGAGATTATATATGTTAGAGATTATATTTGTAAGGGTATATAAAGATTATATGATAAGATTGTTTGGATAAGAGGTATTAAAGGTCAGAAGTAATATTGGCTATATGGTTTAGATATTATAAAGGTCAAAAGTAATATTGGCTATATGGTTTAGATATTATAAAGGTCAGTATGGTTTAGATATTATAAGAATGAGTGATAAAATGCATCTACAAGTATATAGGTTAGATTTTAGTAGCTTAATGAATTACAAAGTTAGTAATTATTCATTATATGTAGTAAGGGTTTTTTTATAAGAATTTAAATGTTTAGAAATTATTAATATTATGGTTTATAAAGGTTCTTATCATAGTATATACTGGTTATATGGATTAAGGGTTAGGCGTGATATAAGTTTAAGTGTTTAGGAGTTACAAGTGATATATTTAAGAATTTATAAAGGTTATGGTTTATGGGTTCATAGGTGTTAGAGATTGGGGTTATCCTGGTAAAAGGTGTTTATACTTGAATTATTATAGTGTTTTGGGGTTACAAGGTAAGTAACTATAAGATATTTGAGGTAAGGTTATATGGGTAAAGGTTATCAATATTAGTAATTAAAATTTAAAAGCTATATGGATTGTGTCATTTTGGATGGATTAGGGATTATAAGTTAGATGTTAATGTTTAAAGGATATGTGTGGGTTCTAGAAGTTATAGGGGACAAACATTATATGTGTTGTGGTTGAAGGATTTATGGGTGAAAGGGGTAATGGTTCATAAGGGTTAGGGAATAATAGAGGTTTGTCATTAGGGTTCTAAGGATTATAGGTTATGTTACTAGTTACTTATTATAGATGATAAATTTTAGGTACTAATAATTATAATGGGTTTTGGAAAATCGAGTATATAAGTTAAGGGTTATATATCTTACAAAGGTTACGTGATATAAAATTTATACATTTGACACTTGGATTTATCATATATATGGATTATAAGTATTAGCATGGGGATATGATTAAGTTTTTAAGATAGAAGGGTTAGTAGTTAAAATGTTGATATAGGAGTTAAGGATAAGAGGTTGCAAGCATAGATTTATAAAGTAAACAAGGCCTTAAAAGTTCAAAGAGTTAAGAATTAAATGGGCCAAGAATAATAGGTTATAAAGAAATGTACTATGGGGTTTGATGTTATGGATTAAAGGAATTAAGGATACATAGGATGGTTAATGAAGGTTATTAGGATCAACAAGGGTTAATGATATAAGGTTGTGAGGCACCTGCAACAATTAATTAACAAGAATACGCGAAATAGCAGAAATGACAGAACTCAGAATCACTTTTGTATTGATCACAGGCCACTTCAAGGGGGAAACCTCCTTTCAGCAAGCTCAATACAAATAACTTCACGGTGCCTTCATAGGTCTCAACACTCACTTATATACTAATTCGAGGCGCCAATACTATGGGTCGAAACCATGGGCCGTTACAAACTATGGATCAACAATACTACGGGCGACTTACAAAGCATATGCGCCAACAACAATAACACAAACTATTGATCAACAAATACTACAGGACGACTTACAAAGCATATGCGTCCAACAACAACATACTAACAAAGTAAAGACATGGGTTCCTAACATCCCCTCCCCCTTAAAAAAAAGCTTTGTCCTCAAAGCTTTAGATGTGGAAATTGTTGTTGAATCTGAAGGAGTGGTTCCCACGTAGCATCCTCTGGTTTCATGCCGTGCCACTGAATTAAGACCTCTGTGATAGAGCGAGAGCGAAGCTGACGCATGCCCTGATTGAGGATGGCCTCTGGCTCCAAAAGGATGGATCCTTCATTATCCAGTTCGGGTAAAATCATTTGGCTGTTGATGTTGGTGCCAAGAACTTTCTTCAGACAAGAGACATGAAAGACTGGATGAATGCGGGAAGAAGGAGGAAGTTCCAATTTATAAGCAACATACCCAATCTGCTGAAGAATCCGATATGGCCCATAGAACTTTGGAGCGAGCTTATGACTCCCTTTGAGTTTCAAGGAGGATTGTTTGTACGGCTGGAGACGAAGAAAAACCATATCGTCGACTTGAAAAGTGCGCTCCGAACGGTGTTGATCAGCTTGTTGCTTCATGCAATTTCTTGCCATGTGAAGATTGTCCTGCAAAATGCGAAGAATCTGATTGCGGTTGCGAAGGACCGTGTCAACTTCATGAACTGGTGAACTGGTGGGGGTGTATGGAAGAAGAGCTGGAGGTGCCTGACCATAGACTGCTTCATATGGGGTCATTTTAGAGGCAACATGGTAAGAGGTATTGTACCACCATTCAGCGAGAGGGAGCCACTTTGCCCACTGATGTTGTTGTTCTGAGGTGAAGCAATGAAGATAAGTTTCCAAGCATTTATTGACAATTTCAGTCTGACCATCTGTTTGTGGGTGATACCCTGAACTCATCTTCAGTTTAGTGCCAGTGTGGCGAAATAGTTCTGTCCAAAAATGACTAGTGAAAGTCACATCATGATCTGAGACAATGGAAGAAGGGATGCCATGAAGACGAAAGATCTGGTCCATAAAAATTTGAGCGACGGAGGAGGCTGTATAGGGATGGCTGAGAGCACAAAAATGACTATATTTGGAGAGACGATCAACCACAACGAGAATCACTGTCTTCCCGCCAGATTTAGGGAGCCCTTCAATGAAATCCATAGAAATATCTGTCCAAATCCGTGTAGGTATGGGCAAGGGTTCAAGCAATCCTAGAAGGAGTGTTGTTTCACCCTTATTGCGTTGGTAGGTATCACATTCGGCCACCATCTGTTGAATTGTCCTTTTCATGCCCTACCAAAAGAAGTTACGCCGTGCTCATTCATATGTTTTGAGGAACCCAGAGTGCCCGGCCAATGGAGAAGCATGGAGTTCATAGAATACATCCTGTTGAAGATCTGTGCTCTGGGGAAGCACCAGACGACCTTTGTATCGCAGAGAAGCACCATCCCAAGAGTAATGTGGGACAACAGAAGGATTGTTGTTCAAGCGTTGGATGATCTGAGATAAGGAAGAGTCATTGACATAACCCTGTTGAACAAATTGCAACCAATTTGGAACAGGCATAGAAATAGCTGAAAGAGAACCTTGGGCATCAAATGTGCGAGAAAGAGCAGCTGCCACAATATTGTCTTTACCCTTCTTGTAAGTGATCTCATAGTCATAACCCATGAGTTTGCTAACCCATTTATGTTGTGCCGGGGAGGAGACACGCTGGTCCAAGAAATATTTCAGACTCTGGTGATCAGTCTTGATGCAGAAATGATTCCCTAATAGGTATGGATGCCACTTCTGTATTGCATGCAAAATAGCCATCATTTCCTTCTCATAGGTAGAGGCAGCTAAATTCTTACCTGAAAGGGATTTGCTGGTGAACGCAATGGGGTGTTCATCTTGAAGGAGAACAACACCAAGTCCATTGCTGCAAGCATCACTCTCAATAGTGAAGGGCTTGGAAAAATCAAGTATAGCTAGCACCGGTGTAGTACACATAGCTTGTTTTAGTTTGTCAAATGCACACTGAGCAGCAGGTGTCCATGTAAAAGCATCTTTTTTCAATAGAGCAGTTAATGGAGCTGCAATATTCCCATAATCCTTGACAAACTTGCGGTAGTAGCCAGTCAACCCCAAAAAACCACGAAGGCTCTTGAGTGTCTGAGGATGTGGCCAATTGTTCATGGCCTCGATTTTGGCAGGATCCACACGAACCCCTTGTGCTGAGATAATGTGCCCGAGATACTCAACTTCCTTTTGTCCAAAAACACATTTAGACTGCTTGGCATGGAGATGATGGTCAGAGAAAAGTTGCATGACAAGATCCAGATGCTGGAGATGTTCATCCCATGTTTTACTGTAGATGAGTTTATCATCAAAGAATAACAGAATGAATTTCCGCAAGTAGGGTCGAAATATTTTATTCATTAAGGCCTGGAATGTGGAAGGAGCATTAGTGAGGCCAAAGGGCATGACCAAAAACTCATAATGGCCATCATGTGTGCGGAAAGCTATTTTAGGAATATCATCATCATGAACCCGAATTTGATGATACCCAGAACGAAGATCCAACCTGGAGAAAAAGTGAGCCCCATGAAGCTCATCAAGAAGCTCATCAACAATGGGAATTTGAAACTTATCCTTGATGGTGAGGTGATTAAGTGCTCGGAAGTCAATGCAGAGGCGCCATGACCCATTTTTTTGCGGACAAGAATAACTGGAGAAGAAAAGAAACTAGTGCTTGGGCGAATAATACCTTGCTTCAATAAGTCCCGAACGAGCATTTCAATCTCCGTTTTTTGGTGAAATGGGTAGCGATAGGGCCTGATGTTGGGAGGAACGCTGTCAGGAAGGAGCTGAATACGATGGTCTTCTGGCCTGGAAGGTGGTAATCCCACTGGTTCAGCAAAGACACCTGTATATCGATCCAGAATTTGTTGTAGATCCAAAGGAGTAGTGGAGACCGCTGATGGTTTCATCTGGATGGAATGGATCTGAGCGATGACACCATGTGAATTCTTCTTGAGGAGTTTTTCCATGCGATGTGAACTGATGATGCTGAGAGAACCTGGTTGTAATCCTGTCAATGTGTGTTTGTGTCCATTCTCGGAAAACTGCATCCAAAGTTCGGCAAAATCCCATAAGATAGGGCCGAGTGTGCGTAGCCATTGAGCACCCAAAACCACATCACATCTACCAAAGGGCAAGGAAAACATGTCAGAGCACAAGGTATAATCTCCCATAGAGATACGCACATTTCAACACTTCCCTTTGCAAGGTAAGGTGCCCCCATTGGCAATCATGACTTCAAAGTTGGAGCAAGGATGGATAAAACAATCAGCTTGTTTGGCGATCCGAGGGTCAATAAAATTATGCGTGCTACCTGAATCAATGAGGATTGTGAGAGGAAGCTTCTTGAAGTAACCCCTGAACCGCATTGTTTGGGGGGTGGTGATTCCATCTAAAGCATGGAGAGATATCTCTGGTTGGTCATTCTGAGACGGAGGGTCAATAGGCGGTTCCTGAATGTCGACCAGAGCATCCAGTGTTTCTGGATCTTTGTCACCCATTTCAGAGGCAGGCGGAAACTCCACATCCAGGAGATAGAGCTTTTGCTGAACACATCTATGTCCCCGAGTGAATTTCTCATCACAATTATAGCAAAGCCCCTTTTCTCTGCGTGCTTGCATCTCCGTTTCAGACAAACGCTTGATAGGAGTCGGTCGAGGAGCCTGCGGTATAGGTGGTCGCTGAGAACCCATATTTTGGAAGGGAACAAAAGTGGGCTTGGAGCGTTGTTGGGATGCAATCTTGTCTTCTGCCAACTTAGCCAACCCGAGTGCTTCCATCATTGTGTTGGGACAGAACATTTTGACCTTAGAGCGAATGGCATCCTTTAGACCACTGATAAAACAACTCCGGTAAAATTCATCAGACAATCCTTTGGTGTGGTTGGCTAGATTCTCAAATTCGGTTTGATACTTTCTCACAGTGCCAGTTTGGCGAAGTTTAGTGAGGGCTCCTGTGAAGTCATCAAAAGAACTAGGACCAAATCGTTGCAAAAGGAGCTGGCAAAAGTCTGGCCAGTTGGGCTCTGGATGAGCCTTGATGTACCAACGGTACCATTGAAGAGATTCCTGTTCCAAATGAAAGGATGCCAACGGAACTTTGTTGACATCAAAAGTATTATGCAGACTGAAATACTGTTCTGCACAATAGATCCATCCAATTGGATTGGTACCATTGAAGCGAGGAAAATCAAGCTTTGGACCACGGAAATTGCTAGAAGAAGAGAACCCATTGTCTACTGAAGACTCGGACTGCCGTTTGTTGTTCATAGCTGAATGTTCAAGATGGAGACCGAGAAATTTTTCATCCAGATCCTGGAGTTTGGCTTGGATGGCTGCAAGTGCTTCCTCCATGGTTTTTGCTCCTGCACGGGTGACAACCATAACCAGGTTTTTTTTTTTTTCTCTGACTGGGTAGGAAAACAAAAACAGGAACTACTTCAGTAAGGGAAAATTTGGATTTGGGAAAAAATCAAAAGGGTAATTGGGGTTTGACTAGGTTTTGGACACTGTTGGATAGACAGGGAAGCAAAAATGAGGATTTCAGAAGCGGGGTGAAAGAATGGGAAAATTTGGCAGAGGGGAACAAAGAAGCAGAATTCAGAAAGGAACTCTGTGGTAAAATTTGAAGGTGATTGGATGAAATCTGAGGAAGTTATGGAAAACCCTAAAAATAGACAAATGTGGGATTGCGGGATTTGGGAAGGGGAATTGGGGATAGGGTCCTCAAGACTGAAATATGCAGAATGGGATGACAGGGGTTCCCCGAAAATTTCAAGGAAAACAGAGTTAAAGTAAGGGAGATATGGAGAAAAAACTGAATTTTATACTTGTTTTTTTTTTTTTTTTGTCAGACTGGAGTGGCTACGGCTCAAAAGAGATCTGGAACAGCGCCGAATGGATTGAAAACAGATGAATCTGGAACGGCTTGCAAAATAGATCTGAAACGGTGTAGCAGTGATCGACAATAGTTCAGCTGAAAGTAGATATGGACCCTAGGTATGTGCGGCTTCCTAACAGTTCAGGGGTTTCACTTGGCCACCAATGCTGTCTGACGGCTTGCGTATTGGGGCAATACCCCTCACTCCACGGCTCAGGTAAAACTGATAACCGCTTTGCCACAAACGACAGCTCTCAGGTTTACCTCATGGGTGGGAACTAGTCAATCAGGTAGGGGTCGTTGCCCTTTTCGCTGGCAGGTCCTCTCAATGGGTCAGCTACTTTGGGGTTCCTGTGGTACTCCTCACAATGAGTTTTAGGGCTTATTCCCAAGTACTTCCCACAGTTAAGCGGATAGGGATTATTCCCAAATCCGAACCGGCAACAGATGCGAAAAAAAAAAATTTGGCAGAAATTTCACCCAGCGAGCCCAAGAAAGTGCTCTGATACCAGATGTGAGGCACCTGCAACAATTAATTAACAAGAATACGCGAAATAGCAGAAATGACAGAACTCAGAATCACTTTTGTATTCATCATAGGCCACTTCGAGGGGGCAACCTCCTTTGAGCAAGCTCAATACAAATAACTTCACGGTGCCTTCATAGGTCTCAACACTCACTTATATACTAATTCTAGGCGCCAATACTATGGGTCGAAACCATGGGCCATTACAAACTATGGATCAACAATACTACGGGCGACTTACAAAGCATATGCGCCAACAACAATAACACAAACTATTGATCAACAAATATTATGGGACGACTTACAAAGCATATGCGTCCAACAACAACATACTAACAAAGTAAAGACATGGGTTCCTAACAAAGGTGTTATGTGTTATAGGGTTGAATTATTAAGGGTTATGGTTTAGAGAAAGTAATGGTAATATTTATTGTAATTAATTTAAAGGACATTGCCTTAGGAAATACATGATTTAGGAGTTAAGAGCGACATGCGCATATGTTTTTAGTGATATATTGATAATGGGATATGAGGGTTGGTAATAATATGTAGTATGGATTTTAGAGGCTATATTGTTTGGGTTTATAATGTTTAAAGGTCATGAAGGTTATGATTTATAAGTGTTAAGGGTTATATTGGATTTGAAGATAATATATATTGTGGATAGTGGTTTCGGATTATAGAATAAATTTTATATCTGTTAGGGGTTATGCAAATATGGGTGTTTTAAGGGTTATGGATTATAATAATAATAAATATAACTTATTACATAGATTAGGGGTGGTAAGAGTTAACAATTGTAAATATTATATGGTTTACAATTTATTAAAGTTATGAGGATTGCTTTCTATTTCTGTGTTAGGGTATGGCATTTATATAGGTTATATGGATAAGATGTTAAATGGGTTATATTGGTTATGGTTTAGGTATTATAGTTAAAGGTATTATTTATAGGTTTATAAAGGTTATGGTTTTAGGAGATGATGATTATATGAGTTATGTGTCTAAGGTGTTGAGTTGGTTATATGAGTTATGCTTTAGTGATTAGGGTTATGTGTGAGGATTAGGTTTTCAAGGTTATATGAGTTTTTTTTTATAAATATCAAGGGTTTTACGTTTATAGTAACTTTTAATAAAATGGTTTCAAGTTGTATCGATTTAAAGTTGATATACAAACAACATTAGATATTATTGTTTTTTAGGTTTATGCATAGTAATAATGTAGAGTGGAGTTATATGAGTTAGTGGACATATGATTAAAGGGTTATAAAGTTTATGGATGATAAAATGCAATAATTACAAGGATTAGGGGTAAAGATTATAAACGTTATGGTTGATACTGTGTAATCATTATAAGGATTAGGTTTTATAATAGTTATGGATACAAAAGATTTAAGTCTTATAAAACATAGAGGTTATCAAGGTTAAGGTTAGTTGTTAGGGGTAATATTTGTAAGGAACTAGGTGTTATGGATTAGTGGTTACACAAAATAACTTTACCTAGGATTATAAGGCTTATAAAAATGTTAGGTATTGAAAAAATTTATAATTTATATGAGCTAGAGGTTATACGGGTTGGATGTTAGACGTTATAAGGGTTAAGTGTTAGGTTATAAGAATTATGAATTCTATTAGTTATACTTAATTATGATACTTTGAGTTATTAGTTATACTTAATTATGATACTTTGAGTTATAGATATTATTCCTTATGGGTGATGTGTTCTATAATGTCTACGATATATCATGGTTATAGATATTAGAGGATATGAAGGTTAATGGCTAAGGGTTACGATGGTAAAGACATATATAAGTTAAGCATTATATGTTTAGGGATGATATATGTTATAGTTCTTAAGGGTTATATAGGATAGTTATTACATGAATTACAATATAATGGTGTTGCTAATATAAATTATGTAATGGAATATATTAATTAGGAATTAGGGGTTTAGAGAGAGAGTGAGAAAGAGAAAGAGAATTTGGGGGTTAGATGTTTAGAGAGAGATATTAGCAATTAGGGGTTTAAAGAAAGAGAGATATTTGGGGTTAAGGGCTTAGAGAGAGAGAGAGTTAGGGGTTTAAAGAGAGAGATATTGTGAGTTAGGGGCTTAGAAAGAGAGAGATAGAATGTGAGATATTGGTGGTTAGGTGTTTAGAGAGAGAGAGAGAGAGAGAGAGAGATTTGGGGTTAGCGGTTTAGAGGGAGATGGAGAGATTGGAGTAGGGGTTTAGAGGGTGATGGAAAGATTGGGGTAAGGGTTTAGAGAGACAGAGAGAGATAGAAAGAGAGAGATTAGTGGTTAGTGGATTTAGAGAGAGAGAGAGAGAGAGAGAGAGATTCGAGGTTAGGGGTTTAGAGAGAGAGAGAGATTGGATGTTTGAGTTTTAGAGAGAGAGAGAGAGAGAGAGAGAGAGATATTAGGGGTTAGCGATTTAGAGAGAGAAAGATAGAGATTGGTGGTTATGGGTTCAGAGATAGAGAGAAAGATTGGAGATTAGAGGGAGAGATCGATTAGGTGTTAAGTCTCTATAAAGGGAGAGAGATATAGAAATAGGGAGATTGGGAGTTAGGCGTTTAGAGAGAGAGGGGGAGAGATTTGAGGTTAGGGATTTATAGAGAGATATAGAGATTGTGGGATTGGGGTTTAGAGTGAGAGAGATAAAAAGAGGCAGAATTCTTACGATTTTAGAGAGAGAAAAATGAAGATTTGAGGTTAGGGGTTTAGAGAGAGAGAGAAGGATTTAGGGTTATGGGTTTAGAGAGAGAGAGAGAAAGAGATTGGGTATTTGGGTTTTAGAGAGAGAGATTGGGGGTTAGGGGTTTAGAGAGAGAGAGATCAGGGGTTAGGGGTATAGAAAGATATATATTAGATATATATATATAGAGAGAGATATATATTGGGGGTTAGGGATTTCGAGAGAGAGAGAGAGATGTTAGGTGTTTATATAGAGATATATATGGAGAGAGAGATTTGGGGTTACAGGTTTATAGAGAGATATATTGGGGGTTAGGGGTTAGGAATTATGAGTTTACTGAGAGATAGAGAGAGAGAGATTCATATCTAGTTGTTTAGAGAGAGAGAGAGAGAGAGATTAGGGGTTAGGGGATTAAAGATATAGATAGAATGGGATTTAGGGGTTTCTACAGAGAGATTATGATATTAAGGGTTTAGAGAAAGAATGATAGAAAGAGAAATATTATTGGTTAGTGGTTTAGAGGGAGAGAGAGATTGAGCGTTAGGGGTTTACAAAGTGACAGATTAATTAGGGCTTAGGGGTTTAATGAGAGAGAGATGGAAAGAGAGATATTGGTGGTTAGGGATTTAGAGAGAGAGAGAAAGATTGGAGGTTACATGTTTAGAGAGAGAGTGAGTAAGGGGTTTAAAGAGGGTTATATTGGGGGTCATGGTTTTAGAGAGATATAGAGAGAGATTGAGAGTCATAGGTTTAGAGAGAGAGGAATATTGTAGGTTAGAGGCTTAGAGAGATTGGAGGTTAGGAGTTTAGAGAGAGAGAGAGATTAGGGGTTAGAGGATTAAAGATATAGATAGAATGGGATTTAGGGGTTTCGAGAGAGAGATTATGATATTAAGGGTTTAGAGAAAGAATGATAGAAAGATAAATATTATGGGTTAGCGGTTTAGAGGGAGAGAGAGATTGAGGGTTAGGGGTTTACAAAGTGACAGATTAATTAGGGCTTAGGGGTTTAATGAGAGAGAGATGGAAAGAGAGATATTGGTGGTTAGGGATTTAGAGAGAGAGAGAAAGATTGGAGGTTACATGTTTAGAGAGAGAGTGAGTTAGGGGTTTAAAGAGGGTTATATTGGGGGTCAGGGGTTTAGAGAGATATAGAGAGAGATTGAGAGTCATGGGTTTAGAGAGAGAGGAATATTGTAGGTTAGAGGCTTAGAAAGATTGGAGGTTAGGAGTTTAGAGAGAGAGAGAGATAGATAAGGAATTAGGCGTTTCGAGGGAGATATAGAGAGAGTGATATTGTGGGTTAAGGGTTTAGAGATATATATATATATATATATTGAGAGTTAGGTGTTTAAATATAGGGAAATTGGGGGTTATAGGTTTAGTTAGAGAGAGAGAGAGAGAGAGAGAGAGAGAGAGAGAGAGAGAGATATTGGAGGTTAGGGGTTCAAAGCAAGAGATTTGGGGTTAGGGGTTTAGGGATAGAAAGATACTGGTGGTTAATGGTTTAAGGCGAGAGGGAGTGAGAGAGAGAGAGTTTGTGGCTTAGGAGCTCAAATAGGTAAATGGAGAGAGAGAGAGAGAGGGAGAGGGAGATTTAGGTTTAATTGTTTAGATAGATAGAGAGATTTGGGGTTAGGGGTTGAGAGAGAGAGAGAGAGAATGGTGGTTGTGCGTTTAGAGAGAGAGAGAGATTGGGGTCCTGGGATTTAGAGAGAGAGAGAAATGAAGAGAGAGATAGGGTTTAGAGAAATAGATATTGGGGGTTATGGGTTTAGTGATAGACAGGTAGATTGGGGGTTATGGGTTTAGAGAGAGAGAGATAAAAAGAGAGAGATTGGTGATTAGGAGTTTAGAGAGAGAGAGAAATTATTGTGTGATAAGGTTTCAGAAAGAGATAGAGAGATTGTGTATTAGGGGTTTAGGGAAAGAGAGAATTGTGGTTAGGGGTTTAGAGAGAGATATATCGAGATTTGTGGTTACGAGTTTAGAGAGAGAGAGCGAGATAAAGAGAGAGGGGGGGGTTAGGGGTTTAGAGAGAGAGACAGAAATATATGAAGAGAGATATTGGTGGTTATTTGTTTAGAGAGAGAAAGAGAGAAAGATTGGGGGATATGAGCTTAGAGATAGATAGAGAGATTGATGGTTAGGGGTTTAGAGAGAGAGAGATAAAAAAGACAAATTTATGGTTAGGGGTTTAGAGAGAGAGATAAAAAAAGACAAATTTATGTTTAGGGGTTTAGAGAGAGAGAGAGAGAGAAATATTTGGAGTTAGGTTTTTAGAGAGAGAGAGATTGGGGGTTAGGAATTTAGAGAGAGAGATTAGGGTTTAGGTGTTTAGAGAGAGAGATTGGGGGTTAGAGGTTTAGATAGAGAGATAGCGAGACAGAGAGAGAGAGGATTGAGAATTTAGAGATCAAGAGAGAGAGATTACGAGATAGGGCCTTAGAGAGAGAGGTATTTGGGGTAGGGAATTTAGAGAGACAGAGATCAAGGTTAGGGGTTTACAAAGAGAGAGAGAGATTGGGGGATAGGGTTGGTGACAGAGAGAGAGATCTAAGGTTAGGGGTTGAGAGAGAGAGAGAAAGAGGGAGATTGGGGAGTAAGGTTAGAGAGAGAAAGAGATTTGTGGTTAGGGTTTTAGACATAGAGAGAGAGAGGGATTTGGGGTTTAGAGAGAGAGATTTTGGGTGGTTAGATGTTTAGATAGATAGATAGTATATAGGTAGATATATATACATAGAGAGAGAGAGAGAGATTGGGGGTTAGGTGTTTAGAGAGAGAGTGAGAGAGAGAGATCGGAGGTTATGTGTTTGGAGAGAGAGAAGGAGAGAGACATTGGGGTGTTAGGGGTTAGGGGTTTAGAGAGAGAGAAATATTGGGGGTTAGGGATCAGGGGTTTAGATACATACATAGAGAGAGAGAGGGAGAGAGATATTGGCGGTTATAAGTTTATAGAGAGAGATATTGGGGGTTAGGGGATAGGCGTTTCAGGTTTATAGAGAGAGAAAGAGAGATGTGGTTATAAGTTTAGAGAGAGGGAGTGAGATTGGTGGTTAGGGATTTACAAAGAGAGAGATTCATAGTTTGGTGTTTAGAGAGAGAGAGAGAGAGATTGGGGGTTTGGGGATTAAAGCAATAGAGAGAATGGGGTTTAGGGGTTTAGAGAGAGAGATAGATTTGGGGTTAGTGGTTTAGAGAGAGAGAGAGAGAGAGATTGGGGGCTAGGGGTTTACAGAGTGATAAAGTGATTGGGTGTTAGGGGTTCAGATAGAGAGAGAGAGAGAGATTGTGAGTCAAGGGTTTATAGAGAGAGATATATTGGAGGTTTTGGGTTAGGTGTCTAGAGAGAGAGAGATTGGGGATTAAGGGTTTAGAGAGAGAGAGACTAGGGTTTAGCAGTTTAGAGGGTGATATATTGGGGGTAGAGGGTTTTGATCAATAGAGTGTGAGAGAGAGATCGGGGTTTAGGGGTTCATAGAGAGAGAGAGAGAGAGAAATTGGTTGTTAGGGTTTTAGTGAGAGAGTGATTGGGGGTTACAGGTTTAGGGGGAGAGAGAGATATTGGAGCTTAGAGGTTTAGAGAGAGAGATATTCGGGGTTAGGTTTTTATATATTGAAAGAGATTGGGGGTTAGGGTTTTAAATATTGAGAGAGAGGGGGGGGATTTGGAGTTAGGGGTTTAGAGAGAGAGAGAGAGTTTGGGGGTTAGGCATTTACATAGATAAATAGAAGGTAGGTGGAAAGATAGATATAGAGAGATAAAGAGGGATTGGTAGTTAGGAGTGTAGAGAGTGTGAGAAAAAGATTGGAGGTTAGGTGTTTAGAGAGAGGGATGGAGAGAGAGATCGGGGGTTAGGGTTTTATAAAGATAGAGAATAGGTGTTAGGATTTAGAGAGAGAGAGATTGGGGGTTAGAGATTTAGAAAGAGAGAGATTGGGTGTTAGGGGATTAAAGAAATAATGAGAATGTGGGTTAGGTAGATACACACAGACACACAAATATTGGTGGTTAGGGTGTTACATAGATAGAGGTCAGAGGTTAGGGTTTTTGAGAGAGAGAGAGAGAGAGATTGGGGTTAGGGGTTTAGAGAGAGAGAGAGGTACACAGATAGAGATTCTTGTTTAGGGATTTAGAGAGAGATAGATTAGAGGTTAGGGGTTTAGAGAGAGTGAGAGAGAGAGAGAGAGAGAGAGAGATTGGGGGTTAGGGGCTTAGAGAGAGGGAGATTGGGTGTTAGAGGTTTAGTTGGAAAGAGAGATTATCGTTTAGGTGTTTAGAGAGAGAAATATTTGGAGGTTAGTGGTTTAGACTGAGAGAGAAAGATTGGAGGTTAGGGGTTTAGAGAGAGATTGGGGGTTGAGGGATTAGGGAGAGAGAGATATTAGGGCTTAGGGATTTAGAGAGAAAGAGAAATTACGGGTTAGGGGTTTAAAGAGAGAGAGAGAGAGAGAGAGGGAGAGAGAGACAAAGATATATAATGGTTGTTAGGGATTTAGAGAGGGAGAGAGAGACAAAGATCAATTGGGTGTTAAGGGTTTAGAAAGAGAGAGATCGAAATAAGGAGATTGGGTGTTAAGGGTTTAGAGAGAGAGGGAGATATATATATATATATATATTGAAGGTTAGGGGTATAGAGAGAGAGATTTTAGAGGTTGCAATTTTAGAGAGGAGAGACATTGGGGGTTAGGGGTTCAAAGGGGGAGAGAGAGAGAGAGAGAGAGAGAGAGAGAGAGAGAGAGAGAGAGAGAGAGAGAGAGAACTCGACTAGCTAAGAAGCCATGGGAAGCTAGAGTATTGACGATACTATTCACCACAATCGTGTGTGTGGCATAATATGGCCTAAATGTTTTAATTTACCTAAATAAGGTTAAGCCACTTTGGTAAGATCATTAGTGAATGATCCTAGGAAGTCACTCACTAGGATATCACAGTCTAGCCTCGACATTGATGCTAGGAAGATAAACGAAATATTCTTAAGGAAGTGCTTATACGTTTAGCCACCTATGGGGACATTACTATAAGGATGCTAGTTAAATAATAACCTTAAGGATTCTATTTTTAATGAGAATCTTAAAAGATGCCTAAAAAGCAAAATATATATATATGCTACATGGCATAGACTATCCATGACCATAAATGACGTATATATATATATATTTAGAGTAAGTACTCTATTGTCTTGATCGTCTTTGGAGAAGTTAATTTTTATATATTTGGATGGTCTTAAAACCTTTATTTTAAACTATTTGGGTATAGTTTATTATCTTAAACATTGGCTTGGATTCCACAACTTAATGGAAGAGATCGAGCCATATTGATGGCATGCACGTTCCTATTATGTGGCATTCAGATAGAAATCTACAACCTCCATATAACTAACTATTCTCGATGGACCATCTTCAAGTCTCAGTATCATGGACTTAAAGACTCGAGTTAAACTAACTATTGGTTTAAGGGATTTTCCATCGCCACTT
Source organism: Larix kaempferi (assembly GCA_027924585.1). Taxonomy (NCBI): domain Eukaryota; kingdom Viridiplantae; phylum Streptophyta; class Pinopsida; order Pinales; family Pinaceae; genus Larix; species Larix kaempferi. Next base: position 2,699,312 of record BSBM01001259.1, read on the forward strand.
GCCGATTTGTTTTAAATGAGTAAATCTCCATGTAAAAACAACACTATTTTATTTCTCCACTACCTGCTAAGGCTCGGTGATAAGAGCTTAACTGCTCTACCTTCCCACATTTGTTGCTCAAACTCCAATGAGTGAGAAATACCATCTGTCAAAATTTAAGCCACCATTTGTCATTTAGATGGAGGAAAAGATTCTCTTCATAAGGAAGAAGAGTTCGTTGTATATAAAGGTGGACAAATGGACTCAGGTTTTTTATCTTAAGAGAGGCGCACTAATTTGAAGAGGAGTTGAGTTTAATTATCAACAACACTTGTTAGCTCCGTCAGGAGTTAGTTAAGGAAGTGGTCTCCTTCGTGGAGCACTTATCATCATTGACCACCGCCACCCTTCTGGAGGAAAGCATCCAAGTACCTATTAAATAAATGATTGATAACCGAGGTGGGGAGGAGATCCTTCCTCTCTTTACGTTATGGTTGAGACCACGATTTATGCACATTAGATTGGGTGTGAAGGGAATGGATGGAGGAGAGTTTGGGAAGATACGTTGGAGGATATTTTGCTGCATCAGGGAAGAAGGAGGATCTCTGTGTTTAGGAGGAATTTTGTATTTGCATGTGAGGAGTTCGCAGGCATGGGTTAGCTCAAGAAGCTTGTTCCCTATCCCTGGTTAGTATCAAAATTGCAATTTGGGAGGTTTGTTTTCAGCTGTTTTCTGTTTTCAATTGAGGGAAAAGTTTTTGCATTATTATGAGATTGTTAGATCGACTGATTCGACTTTTTTACACTATAACACTGTAAAGGTTGTTGGAAGTAATTTCAACAGTGCCACGTCATTCATCGAGACCAGTGTTCACGTGAAGATCAGCTGAAGATCAGCTGGTGTAATTAATGTGATGTATCTTCCCAATGAAGCTAATTCGTGAGCCTTCTAGATGTCTCCACGGAGATTGCATTGTAGATATCAATATTTTCCTGATTAATGAAACTGTAGAGGTTGCTGGGCACTTAGGGCCTGTCGTGTGTTGTATTGTGCTGTTGTTCTGTCTCTCCACAACTCGATAGCCCCTGCTCTGTTTAGCCTCAGTCGCATACTCTGTTTTGAGTGATGCTCTGCCCCTGCACTGAATCTGTCATGGTATCAGAGCCCAGAGTCACGAATCCCCCTTCACCCGCCATGTGAAGGATCTGAGTGTTGCCAGTGTTGGTCATCCAAGCCAACTTGGTGCAAAGAAGGGAGTAGCTGGAGCAGCCGTCTCCATTCATGTGAGGTAAACCCCAGCCACAGTCGCTGAAAGAGCTTTTTAGAAAGCTGAAGGCAGAGCTGAGAGGGAGAGCCGCCATTGAAAAGGAAGTTGAAGCTGTCAGAGGCGGGCAGAACCCTTCTGAAATCGTTTCTATAACCCTGGACGGGGGCCAAACCTGCTAAAGAACAGCCTGTAGCTCAAGCTCCCACCGAAGTGGTCGCTGTTGATTAAAAAAAGGGCTGAAGAAGCACGTGGTAAGGAAGAAGTTCGATCCCCGGTGGGTTAAGCGCTGGTGCCGCAGCTGTGGTAAGAATTTTACTCGTGGCCGCTGTTGTTTCATTTGTTCATGCTTGAGTTGATGGCAATGGACGGTCAGAGTCCTCACGGTGCCGCCTTGTATGTTGAGAGACATCTAATGACTGAGGGCTATCATTTAGACTGCTGAACGGACTTTTGGCTGATAACAGCAGTCACTGCTGTTACTCTTGTTGTATTTTGTTGGTATCGCCTTCAATTTCCCTTGCTATGTATTAAGGGAAGCTGTAATTTTCGGTGCAATCACTCACTCCCAGAATACTGTTCAAAATATAGAAAGCTGATGAAAATTGTCTTGGACGCAGTCCCCATAAGTAGTAACATTCCAGATACCCAAATCGAATGTAGCCATGAGACCCTCCTTCAAAGCCGAATACTCTGCAACAGACCTACTCAAATCAACCCCAAGCTGCTTCCGCAGATTTAGGATTAAATTATCATCTGGATCGTAGATAGCAATGCCAGCTCCTGCAAGAGTGTCCCAGCGATCACCAAGCCCGTCCACATTCTCAGCGCTGATGAGACCTTTGTAATACAACTTAAACCGCTTGCCATCCTTAGTAATCCACTCGGCCTCGAGGGGTTTATCGTAATTGTCCCCAACGGCATCCCACTCATCCACCTCCCTTTCCTATCGCACCTCCAATCTTGTCTCCAGGACACAGGATGCGATAGACTGTATCATCTATGCCAGGCATCGTCTCTCTTGGACCACCGGGATTCCGACACTTCCAAGGTACGTAATGTAGGAGCTCTTCACAGGACGGAGATCAGAGGCTGGGATTATCCTGCAGCTGTGGATGGAAAAGCCAGTGTTTTGATTGGGGTCAGTTCTGCCCTGGGCAGTGATGCAATTATCTTGTCCACTAATCATGGGATTACGAGGAAGTATATTGCAACTCTGGAAGACTGTGGCGGCGTTTCCAAAGATGAAGTCCACAGTGCCGTAGATGTCGCATTCTCTGTAAAACTGGCGTTGAGAAAGAGCGAAGAGTGTATCTTGGTAGCCTCTCATGCTGCATCGGTACAAGGTCGACAAGTCGCCTGCCACCACTGGCCATTGTAGCCAAGAAGGCACTTAAACTAACAAGATCAAACAGACAATACTGTTGGCTGAGTCCGCGAGAAATCCCGACGGTGAGGTGAAGAACATACTCTGTCTCTTTCTGTCAAATTGAAATGAAAATGCCCCGAGCATTGATAATCCAAGAAAATTAAAAAAAACAGAGATGTTTTTGCATTAAGGGGGCGTCATTGATTGGTCTTGCAGCCAGCAAGCAGCTATATGTTTTTTTTTAGGGGGCGATAGGGAAGGAGAAGCAAGTAGGAGACTTGCAAGAAGAAGCTAAGTGCCAGCACAGAACCCCTGCAACAAAAAAAAGAGAAGACATGGGTTACCAAAGCAGACTCAAGCAGATCAGAAGAAGAAATGCAAGGGCAGAGGCAAATTATTTTGCACAGAGATATGGAGAAGTTCCCATTGCAGAGGAGCTTATCAACACAGTTGAAGTCCAAGAGGAGAACCAGGATAACTGGAGCCGCAGAGTTCTCTTCGTACCCCCACATTTTTCAGGTAAAAATTATGAATTTTGGGCTATTAAGATGAGAAGTTTTCTCAAAGCAGAGGATTTGTGGTATTTAGTTCAAGATGAATGTGTGCATCCCCTAGATTTAGAGGCTTTTGAAGCCCTGACTGAAGACCAAAAATTGCAGCAGCATGAATTAGCCCTGCATCTCATCCAACGAGCTGTGGATGAAAGTATTTTCCACAAGATTGCAACAGCTAAAACTGCCAAGGAAGCTTGGGAAACTTTAAAACATGAATTTGAAGTAAGGGGGAGCGACATGTGCAAGCAGTCAACAGTGTCACAGCCTGTTGAAGAAGTAGCAATTGAGAATCCTGCTGTTGAAGCAGAAGATGGCCAAGCTGTTAGTGAATCCCACGGTGTAGAGGCACTTGTGGATGAGTATGAAGATGGAACTGCCATTGCAACAGTAGAAACTCCAGCCATAGAAGCTGTTGAGAAGTTCGGTGAACCACACACAGTTGTGGATAATGAAGTTGAAGAACCTGCTATACCAGCAGAAGCACTTTCCCTAAACACAGATGAAGTAGAAGTTGAATGTTTGCATGAAATGGTTGAGGACTCTGTCAGCCAAGCAGAGTCTGCTAAGTTTGAGAACAGTGAAGCCCACTGTGCAGAGCCACGGGTGGATGGATATAACAAAGATGATGTTGAAGAGGAAGCTGCCATAGGAGCAGCAGAAAATGGTGAATTAGCAACTCAAGAAGTTGCAGGACAACCAATAGAGGCTGAAAAAGGTGCTGAAGCAGTACAACGAATCGAAGAAGCAGTGCTCAGGAAGAGCATGCCCATGAGGGCAGAAATTTATCCTAACAGGTTAGATGTTTGTGCATGTGCAGGTGCATATAGGAATCAGCTTGCAATTGAGCAAAATGTAAATGAAAATGATGATGAAATCATTCAAGAGTTTCTAAAGAATGTGGACAATGTGATGTCGTTGTTTGAAGTAGAGAATGATGAAGAAGCTAGTAAATTCCATTGTGCAGAGGCACATATGGATATGAATGATGAAGGAGCTGATAAGTATAATGAAGAAGGTCATGCAGACTGTAATTTTATTGCCGAGTTTGACAAGATTATCAAAAGCTGCATGGAAGATGAAGCATTTGAATTCAATGATGATGGGCATTGTGACATGCCAAGAGTGCTTAGCAGCACCATCCATGAAGAAATATGCATTGAAGAAGCAGAGGAAGAAGATAAACCAGCTGAAAACATTTTTATGAAATGGAGTCTTGAAGAAATCAGACACTATTATCAGCTGATGTCATGGCAGCATGCCAATGAAGAGGATGAAAACAAAATGAAGGATGTGAACAGCATGTGGAATCTTAAAATTCCCACAACATACGAACTAAGGATGCTGAAATCAGAATTTGAAGATGAAGACACAAGGCAGCAAGCCATTGAAGAACTTGCAGACATTGATGGAAGATTCAATCCCAAGGAGCTTGAAGAAAGCATGAAGAAGAAGGTGAGAATGAAGAAGAAGGTGAAGAAGAACGCTGAGTTCAAAGTCTGGAGCAAACGAAAGAAAAAGAAGCCGCTGCATCAACATGCAGCAGACAAGAATGGTAAGATAATTTTTGAGTTTTGACATAAACTAATGTAAGCCTAGCTGAGACTTAGACCAGTAGGCCATGTTTTTGTAAATTGTATGTTGTAATGTGGCTGTTGAAATTAAGGGGGAGTGTTGGAAGTAATTTCAACAGTGCCACGTCATTCATCGAGCCCAGTGTTCACGTGAAGATCAGCTGAAGATCAGCTGGTGTAATTAATGTGATGTATCTTCCCAATGAAGATAATTCGTGAGCCTTCTAGATGTCTCCACGGAGATTGCATTGTAGATATCAATATTTTCCTGATTAATGAAACTGTAGAGGTTGCTGGGCACTTAGGGCCTGTCGTGTATTGTATTGTGCTGTTGTTCTGTCTCTCCACAACTCGATAGCCCCTGCTCTGTTTAGCCTCAGTCGCATACTCTGTTTTGAGTGATGCTCTGCCCCTGCACTGAATCTGTCAAAGGTAATAGCTAACAAATTATCTGATGTTGTAGAAATAATTCTTACTGCGATGGTGGTAAGAGAAAAGATGGGTCCTTGTGAGCTCGATCCCTAGAAAATCATGAATTTTCCTTATTATGCTGCATCTCTTTTTATTTTATTTTATTTTTTTGCTGTTTACCGAGTAACACAGGGAACAACATTATAGCTGAGATCGTTCAGCTTTCCTTTTGTATATTTTATATTCTATCATGATCATTGATCATGCTGCACTATGCTCTGCTTCTAGAGTATCGAAGGTAGTTCTTTTTTTTGTTTTGTTGTTTAGGTCTCGAGGATGGACGGTCTCAAGAAAATAAAAGTCCGAACCTCTGCACAAATGGAAGATATATAGACGCCAGATCAACGGGATCAATGGTAACTTATCGGTCTAGATTTGAAATTTGAAATAGTGCATGCTGGGGTAAGAATGCTAGTTTCCCTGTATGTCATCGATATCTTGAATTCATGGAAGTTTTTCAGATCATGTTTTAAGAATCCTGTAGATATCTCTGTACTTTTCTTTTTAATGTTTGTTGCTTGCAAGGGAAAGACGAGCCCGTCTTCATCCTAAAACCTACTATGCAAATGTTTTCGTTTACATTTAACAAGGGTTCTGTCACTTAGCACAACCGGTAATCCTATTCATTTATATACCTTACTACCAGAGCATTTAGCTTAAGCCTGTATGCATAGGCGGTGCAGCCCTTTATATATTACAGTCCATGATAGATTCAGTCATTAAACCGAATTGATCCATCTTCGTGATCGATAGAGTTGAGTCTTGGTCTAATTCTTGTTTGACGCGGTTAACCTTTTATTTTTTTTATCCCAACATTCTGCCCTTGACGGATAGAATAAGCTTTTGTCTCTGTGTTGACCACGTTCCTTATTTGATGATCAAAGGATCATTTGTTTTCTTTTTTTCTTAGTGCTTTAATATCTCTGCCATAGTGAAATCAATCGGCGGTTGATGAATACCTAAAAGTTGATCAATCAATGCTTAAACGACTAGTTTAAACTTATAATGGTGTAAGCTGCAATAAAAGTTTAGAAAGAAAATCTAACTTATTAAAATTTATATCTGAGTAAGGATTAAAGTGTACACTTAAGTATTCATTTTTATTCACTTGGCTTGGCGTAGACCTCTATCATTAAAGCCTGGAATGACAACCATTGCTATATGATATAATAATTAACCTGGTCTTTTATATGATGCATGATAGTGACTAATATAAGCTCTATTAATAAATAAAGGTGCAAGCTTTAACTCCTACTAACTGTAAAGAGAATTATAGGAATACATATATATATATAATATAGGATTAAAGGAATTTTATATGGAAAGGTTAGTAGACTTTGGATGTTTGGAATGCACTCGTTGAAAGACTTGTGAAAGTGGGTAAATAAATCTAAATAGGAATAAACTTCTACATAGCTACAAATTGAGAATCGTTCTAGATTTACTTTTGGTGTAAAGTTATGTGAAATGTAAAAGTTACAATTTAGCCTCCGTGCATTATCTTAAGACAAATGTTTTTAGGATATAATTAATAGCTAGGGTGATAATAAAAAAATATTAAAATTAGTCAAAAAGGTTATGACCGATATTGAATATATGCCATTAAAGAGTATATTGAATTTGTTATTTTACATCATGCTGTGACATATGGTATGTAAATAAGAAATTACATTTGGATATATAAGTCATAAAAGGTGGGGAATTCTTGTATCATAAGAAGTTACATTAGTTGGTCTAATTATCATATAAAGGTTGTATATATAAGAAGTGATAAAAAGTTACATTAGTTTGTTTCATTACTATATGAAGGTTTAACCAAGATTTTATATATATGATGGTAGGATATATATATGCACAAGTGAGTACAAAGGTCATATAAAGAGTGTATTCTTATATGTAAAGAAGAAGTTATTATAGGATTAAATATGTTAGTCATTTATATTATATGCAACTTTTCTTTATTCAAGGATAAGGTTTAAAGCGTTAAGTGTATAATAATATCTATATGCTAGTTCATTTATAATGGTGGTTATAGTTGATTCATGAAAAGCTCTATGTGATAGAGGCTTGACGGAAGGAAAATAAATCTTGTTGCAGCGACCATGTTGCTCATTGTAATCCATTTACTTTTTGCCTAATAATAAAATGATGCACACACCTTTGTGGACTAGCCCGTGTACAGGTGAACCACATTATTTTGATCTCGTTATTTGTCTATGGCCTTTATTATATGTGTATGTGCCTTCTTGACGATTGTATTATTTTCCTCTCATATGTGTTATTTTAATAGTTGATGTTTTCTAATACATTGTTGAATAAGAACCATAAAGATGTAAGTATCTTGTTGAATCAAGTTTTGTAATTCTTCAATTTAAAATGGTAATATTTTATTATGAATCCCTTAAAGATTAAAAAGGTAATTTCCACCTGTTGTAAGTATGTACTTTCACCCTTGCATAAATATTCAATGATAAATTTTATGAAGCATTACATGTTGCATTTATTAAATGGAAATTTAGATACTGTTTATATATTATAATTCTGCAAAGCATTTTAGTAACGTTTAAACTGTTTGGGAAGGGGAAAGAGACCACTTAGAAAATTTTTAAATTTTTACGAAATTTGGGTTCGTGACAATAGATCGGGAGAGAGAGAGAGAGAGAGAGAGAGAGAGAGAGAGGGGGGGGTGGGTTTAAAGAGAGACAGATTGGAGGTTAGGGGTTTAGAAAGAGAGACAAAAAGTGAGATATTGGGGGTTAAGTATTTAGAGAGAGAGAGAGATTGGGGTTAGCGATTAAGAAAGAGATGGAGAGATTGGAGTAGGGGTTTAGAGGGAGATGGAGAGATTGGGGTAGGGGTTTAGAGAGACAAACAAAGATAGAAAGAGAGAGATTGGTGGTTAGTGGATTGAGAGAGAGAGAGTTTGGAGGTTAGGGTTTCAGAGAGAGAGAGAGAAATTATTGTGTGATAAGGTTTCAGAAAGAGATAGGGAGATTGTGTATTAGGGATTTAGAGAGAGAGAGAATGGTGGTTAGAGGTTTAGAGAGAGATATGTAGATGTTTGGGGTTAGGGGTTTAGAGAGAGAGAGGGGGGGTTAGGGGTTTAGAGAGAGAGATAGGAGTTTAGGTGTTTAGAGAGAGAGAAAGATATGAAGAGAGATATTGGGGGTTAGTGGTTTATAGAGAGAAAGAGAGATAGATTAGGGGATAGGAGTTTAAAGAGAAATAGAGATATTGGTGGTTAGGGGGTTAGACAGAGAGAGAGATAAAAACAACAAATTTATGGTTAGGGGTTTAGAGAGAGAGATATAAGAGTTTAGAGGGATTGAGAGATTGGGGATTAAGGGTTTAGAGAGAGAGAAAGACTAGGGTTTTGCGGTTTAGAGTGTGATATATTGCGGTTAGAGGGTTTTGATCAACAGAGTGAGAGAGAAATATTGGGGTTTAGGGGTTCATAGAGAAAGAGAGAGAGAGAGAGAGAGAGGAGAGAGAGAGAGAGAGAGAGGAATTGGGTGTTAGGGGTTTAGGGGGAGAGAGAGATATTGGAGGTTAGAGGTTTAGAGAGAGAGATTTGAGGTTAGGTTTTTACACATTGAGAGAGATTGGGGGTTAGTGGTTTAGAGCGAATGAGATATTGGGGGTTAGATATTTAGAGAGAGACAGATTGGGTGTTAGGCGATTAAAGAAATAATGAGAATGGGGGTTAGGTAGATACACACACACACACACACAAATATTCATGGTTAGGGTTTTACAGATATAGAGATTAGAGGTTAGGGTTTTGGAGAGAGAGAGAGAGAGAGCTTGGGGTTAGGGATTTAGAGAGAAAGAGAGAGGTACATAGATAGAGATTCGTGTTTAAGGATTTAGAGAGAGATAAATTAGAGATTAGGGGTTTAGAGAGAGATAGAGAGAGAGGTTAGTGGTTTATAGGAAAAGAGAGAGAGAGAGAGAGAGAGAGAGAGAGAGAGAGAGAGATTGGGGGTTAGGGGTTTAGAGAGAGGGAGATTGGGTGTTAGAAGTTTAGTTGGAGAGAGAGAGATTATGGTTTAGGGGTTTAGAGAGAGAAATATTTGGAGGTTATGGGTTTAGAGTGGGAGGGAGAGAATGGAGGTTAGGGGTTTAGAGAGAGAGAGAGGTATGTGGATAGAGATTCATGTTTATGGATTTAGAGAGAGATAGATTAGAGGTTAGGGGTTTAGAAGGGGAGAGAGAGAGAGAGAGAGGTTAGCATTTTATAGGCAAAGAGAGAGAGAGAGAGTGAGAGTGTGTCTGTGTGAGAGAGAGAGTGATCAGAGGTTAGGAGTTTAGGGAGAGAGACTAGGGTTAGGGTTTTAGAGAGAGAGATATTAGGGGCTAAGGGTTTAGAGAGAGAGAGATTGGGGGTTAGGAGTTTAGAGAGAAAGAGAGATTGGGGGTTATGGATTTACAGAGAGAGAGAGAGAGAGAGAGAGAGAGAGAGAGAGAGTTTGGGGGTTAGGGATTTGGAGAGAAAAATAGAGAGACTGAGAGAGAGAGAGAGAGAGATTGGAGGTTAGGAGTTTAGAGAGAGGGGGAGAGAGATTGGGTATTATGGGTTGAGAGAGAGAGAGAGAGAGAGAGAGAGAGAGAGAGAGAGAGAGAGATTACAGGTTAGGGGCTTAGAGAGAGAGAGAAAGGTCGATTTGGGTTTAAGGGTTTATAGAGAAAGATATTGGGGGTTAGGGGTTTAGAGAGAGAGAGAGAGAAAGAGAGAGGTTGGAGGTAAGTGGTTTAGAGAGAGAGATTGCAGGTTAGAGTGAGATATCTATTGGGTGTTAGGGGTTTTGAGAGGGAGATTGGGGGTTAGGGGATTAGGTGAGAGAAAGATTGGATATTAGGGGTTTAAAGGGAGAGAGAGAATTTTGGTTAGGGTTTAGAGAGAGAGAGAGAGAGATTTGGCATTAATAGGGGTTTAGAGATAGAGAGAGATCATAGTGGGAGTATGGATTGTTATTGGTGAGGGGGGAGATACATAGATAGGGTGAAGGATAGGTGGATGAGGAGTGAGGGTTTGAGGAGAGAGAGAGAGAGAGAGAGAGAGAGAGAGAGAGAGAGATTCCAGGATAGAGCTATAAATAGAGAGAAAGAGGGGCGTTTAAAGAGAGAAATTGGTGGTTTAGAGAGAGAGAGACGTTGGGGGCTAGTGGTTTAGGGAAAGAGAGAAAAATAGAGGGATTGGGGGTAAGGGGCTTAGAGAGAGAGATTGGAGGTTAGAGAGAGAGAGATAAAGAGGTTTAGGGGTTTAGAGAGAGAGAGAGAGATCTGGGTTAGGGGCTTATGTAAGGGGGGAGAGAGGGATAGATTTGGGGTTAGAAGCTTAGAGAGAGATAGTTAGATATGAGGTTAGGGGTTTAGAGAGAGAGAGGAAAAATGAGAGAGATTGGTGGTTAGGGGTTTAGAGAAGGAGAGAGGCTGGGGGTAAGGGGTTTAGAGAGACTGAGATTAGGGGTTAGGGGTTTAGAGTGAGAGAGAGAACGAGGACTAGGGGTTTGGATAGAGAGAGAGAGAGAGAGGGAGAGAGAGAGAGAGAGAGAGAGATTGGTGGTCATAGTTTTATATAGATAGAGAGAGAGAGAGGGAGATATATTGGAGGTTAGTGGCTTAGAGAGAGATATATGTTAGGCATTAGGGGTCTAGAGAGAGAGACTAAAGACTAAGGGTTTGGATACATAGATAGGTAGAGATAGATAGAGAGAGAGAGATTGACAGTTAGAGATTTAGATAGATAGAGAGAGAGGGAGAAATATTGGAGGTTAGGGGTTTAGAAAGAGAAAGATAGATTGGGTGTTAGGGTTTTAGAGAGAGAGAGATTGGGAGTTAGAGGTTAGGGGTTAGGCATTTAGAGAGAGAGAGAGATATTTTGGTTTAGTGGTATAGAGAGAGAGACAGAAAGAGATATTGGGGATAAAGGGTTTAGAGAGAGAGATTGGAGGTTAGGGGTTAGGAGTTTAAAGAGAGAGACAGATTGGGGGTAAGGGGTTTAGAGAGAGAGATTGGAGGTTAGAGAGAGGGAGAGAAAAACGTTTAGGGGTCTAGAGAGAGAGAGATTGGGGATTATTGGTTTAGAGATAGATATTGGGGGTTAGGGGTTTAGAGAGAGAGAATTAGAGAAGGTTATGGGCTTAGAGAGAGTGAGAGATTGGGGAGTAGGGGTCCAGAAAGAGAGAGAGAGAGGGTTAAGGGTTTATAGAGGGAGAGAGAGAGAGAGAGATTGGGTGTTAGGGGTTTAGAGAAATAGAGAGATATATAAGGAGAGAAATTGGTGGTTAGGGATCTAGAGAGAGAGAGGAATATTGGGGGTTAGGGATATATATATATATAGAGAGAGAGATTTCTTTTTTAGGGGTTTAGATAGAGAAATTGGGGGTTAGGGTTTTAGATAGAGAGATTGGGGTTTAATGGTTTAGAGAGGGAGAGATTGGAGCTTAGGTGTATAGAGAGTGAGGGAGAGATTGGGGGTTAGGGGTTTAGAGAGAGAGAGAGAGAGATCATGGGGCGAGTATGGATGGCTAATCATTGGGGGGGAAGTGATAGAGAGGGAAGGATGGGTAGGTGGGTGCAGAGTGGGGGTTTTAGGGGAAAGAGAGAGAGAGAGAGAGAAAAGAGATGTTGAGGGTTAGGGGTTTTGAGAGATAAAGAGATTGGGTGTTAAGCATTTAGAGAGAGAGAGAGAGAGAGAGAGAGAGAGATTGAGGGTTAGGGGTTCAAAGAAAGTGAGAGATTGGGGGTTTGGGGTTTAGAAAGAGAGAGAGAGAAATTGGGGTTAACAGTTTAGTGGGAAAGAGAGAGATTGGGAGTTAGGGGTTTAGAAAGAGAGAGAGAAAGAGAGAGGGTTTGGTGGTCAAAGGATTTAGAGAGAGAGGGAGCGATTGGAGGTTAGGGGTTTAGAGAGAGATTCATGGTTAGGATTTCAGAGAGAAAGAATGGGGGTTAGGGGTTTAGAGGGAGAGATATATTTTGGGTTAATGGTTGTGTGTGTGTGTGTGAGAGAGAGAGAGAGAGAGAGAGAGAGGTTTATATATATATATATATAGGGAGAGAGAGAGAGAGGAGTTTATAGAAAAAGAGATAGAAATATGGAGATTGGGGATTATGGGCTTGGGGAGAGAGAGAGAGATTGGGGGTTCATAACAATTTAGAGATAAAGAGAGATCAATGGGGGACTATAGATGATTAGTGGTGGGGGAGGAGAGACATGCACAGGGGGGGAAGGGAGGGTGATTTAGGAGTGGGGGTTTTGAGAGAGAGAGAGATAGAGGTTGGGAATTAGGGTTTTAGAGAGAGAGAGAGATTGGGTTTATGGGTTAAGGGTTAGTGAGAGAGAGAGACCATGATTTGGGGTGACGGGTTAGGGGTTTAGAAAGAGAGAGAGAAAGAGAGAGGCTAGGGATAAGGGGTTTAAAGAGAATGATATTAGGGGTTAGGGGTTTAGAGTGAGTGACAGAGAGAGGACTACGGGTTTGGATAGAGAGAGAGAGAGAGAGAGAGAGAGAGAAATTGGTGGTTAGAGTTTTATATAGATAGATAGAGAGAGGGAGATATATTGGAGGTTAGGGGCTTAGAGAGAGAGAGAGATATGTTAGGTGTTAGGGTCTAGAGAGAGATATTAAGGACTAGGGGTTTGGATAGAGAGAGAGAGAGAGAGAGAGAGAGAGAGAGAGATTAACAGTTAGAGGTTTAGATAGATAGAGAGAAGGGGAGAGATATTGGAGATTAAGGGTTTAGAAAGAGAGAGATAGCTTGGGTGTTAGGTTTTAGAGAGAGAGAGATTGGGAGTTAGAGGTTAGGGGTTAGGAATTTAGAGAGATATATATATATTTGGGTTTAATGGTTTAGAGAGAGAGAGAAAGAGATATTGGGGATAAGGGGTTTAGAGAGAGAGATTGAAGGTTAGGGGTTAGGATTTTAGAGAGAGAGATAGATTGGGGTTGATTAGGATTTAGAGATAGAGAAGGATCACAGGGGGGTTACTCGTAGTTAGTAGTGGGTGTAGAAAGATATAGAGAAAGGGGAGAAGTAGGTGGTTGAGGAGTGGGGGGTTTGGGTAGAGAGAGGCAAGGGGGTTAGGGGTTCAGAGAGAGAGAGAGAGAGATTGGGGGTTAGGGTTTAGAGATAGGGAGATAAAAAGAGAGAGATTGGTGATTAGGGGTTTAAAGACAGAGAGATTGGGGGTTAGGGGTTTAGTGAGAGAGAGACCAATGATTAGTGGTTTAGAGAGAGAGATTGGGGATTAGGGGTTTAGAGAGAGAGAGATTGGGGCTTACGGGTTTAGAGAGAGAGAGAGAGATTGAGGTTTAGGGGTCTAGAGAGAAAGAGATTGGTAGTTAGGGCTTTAGAGAGAGAGAGAGATTGGTGGTAAGGGGTTTAGAGAGAGAAATATTAGAGGTTAGGGGTTTAGAGAGAGAGATTGGGGATTATTGGTTTAGAGATAGATATTGGGGGTTAGGGGTTTAGAGAGAGAGATTGGGGATTATTGGTTTAGAGATAGATATTGGGGGTTAGGGGTTTAGAGAGAGAGTGAGAGAGAGAGAGAGGGTTATGGGCTTAGAGAGAGTGAGAGATTAGGGATTAGGGGTTTAGAGAGAGAGAGAGAGAGTTAAGGGTTTATAGAGGGGGAGAGAAAGAGATTATGGGTTAGGTGTTTAAAGAGAGACATATATGTATGTAGATTGTTTGTTAGGGTTTTAGAGAGAGAGAGAGAGAGAGATTGGATGTTAGGGTTTTAGGGAAATAGAGAGATATATAAGGAGAGAAATCGGTGGTTAGGGATCTAGAGAGAAAGAGGAAAATTGGGGTTTAGGGACATATAGACAGAGAGAGAGAGATTTTTTTTGGGGGGTTTAGATAGAGAAATTGGGGGTTAGGGGTTTAGATAGAGAGATTGGGGGTTAATGATTTAGAGAGGGAGATTGGAGGTTAGGTGTATAGAGAGTGAGGGAGAGATTGGGGGTTAGGGGTCTAGAGAGAGAGAGAGAGAGAGATCATGGGGGGAGTATGGATGACTAGTCATTGGGTGGGGGAGAGATAGTGAGGGAGGGATGGGTAGGTGCATGCAGAGTGGGTGTCTTAGTGGAGAGAGAGAGAGAGAGAGAGAGATCTGGGTTAGGGGCTTATGTAAGGGGGGAGAGAGGGATAGATTTGGGGTTAGAAGCTTAGAGAGAGATAGTTAGATATGAGGTTAGGGGTTTAGAGAGAGAGAGGAAAAATGAGAGAGATTGGTGGTTAGGGGTTTAGAGAAGGAGAGAGGCTGGGGGTAAGGGGTTTAGAGAGACTGAGATTAGGGGTTAGGGGTTTAGAGTGAGAGAGAGAACGAGGACTAGGGGTTTGGATAGAGAGAGAGAGAGAGAGGGAGAGAGAGAGAGAGAGAGAGAGATTGGTGGTCAGAGTTTTATATAGATAGAGAGAGAGAGAGGGAGATATATTGGAGGTTAGTGGCTTAGAGAGAGATATATGTTAGGCATTAGGGGTCTAGAGAGAGAGACTAAAGACTAAGGGTTTGGATACATAGATAGGTAGAGATAGATAGAGAGAGAGAGATTGACAGTTAGAGATTTAGATAGATAGAGAGAGAGGGAGAAATATTGGAGGTTAGGGGTTTAGAAAGAGAAAGATAGATTGGGTGTTAGGGTTTTAGAGAGAGAGAGATTGGGAGTTAGAGGTTAGGGGTTAGGCATTTAGAGAGAGAGAGAGATATTTTGGTTTAGTGGTATAGAGAGAGAGACAGAAAGAGATATTGGGGATAAAGGGTTTAGAGAGAGAGATTGGAGGTTAGGGGTTAGGAGTTTAAAGAGAGAGACAGATTGGGGGTAAGGGGTTTAGAGAGAGAGATTGGAGGTTAGAGAGAGGGAGAGAAAAACGTTTAGGGGTCTAGAGAGAGAGAGATTGTGGGTTAGGGGCTTATGTAAGGGGGGGGAGAGAGAGAGAGAGAGAGAGATTTGGGGTTGGTATCTTAGATATAGATAGATGGATATGGGGTTAGGGGTTTAGAGAGAGAGAGAAAATGAGAGAAATTGGCAGTTATGGGTTTAGAGAAAGATAGAGGCTAGGGATAAGGGGTTTACAGAGAATGATATTATGGGTTAGGGGTTTAGAGTGAGTGACAGAGAGAGCACTAGGGGTTTGGATAGAGAGAGAGAGAGAGAGATTGGTGGTTAGAGTTTTATAGAGAGAGAGAGAGAGAGGGAGATATATTGGAGGTTAGGGGCTTAGAGAGAGAGAGATATGTTAGGTGTTAGGGTCTAGAGAGAGATTAAGGACTAAGGGTTTTGATAGATAGAGAGAGAGAGGGAGATTGACAGTTAGAGGTTTAGATAGAGAGAGAGAGGGGGATAATATTGGAGGTTAGGGGTTTAGAAATTGAGAGATAGATTGGATGTTAGGTTTTAGAGAGAGAGAGATTGGGATTTAGAGGTTAGGGGTTAGGCATTTAGAGAGAGAGAGATATTTGGGTTTAGTGGCTTAGAGAGAGAGAGAGAGAAAGAGATATTGGGGGTCGATTAGGGTTTAGAGATAGAGAGAGATCACAGGTGGATTACTGGTAGTTAGCGGTGGGTGGAGAGAGATATAGAGAAATGGGAGTAGGCTGTTGAGGAGTGGGGAGTTTGGGTAGAGAGAGATAGGAGGGTTAGGGGTTGAGAGAGAGAGAGAGAGAGATTAGGGGTTAGGGTTTAGAGAGAGAGAGAGATTGGTGATTAGGGATTTAGAGAGAGAGAGAGATGTTGAGGACTAGTGGTTTAGGGAAAGAGAGAAAAATAGAGAGATTGGGGGTAAGGGGTTTAGAGAGAGAGATTGAAGGTTAGAGAGAGAGAGAGAGAAACGTTTAGGGGTTTAGAGAGAGAGAGATTGTGGGTTAGGGGCTTATGTAATCGGGGGGGGGAGAGAGAGAGAGAGAGAGAGAGAGAGAGAGATATTTGGGTTTGGAATCTTAAAAGAGAGATAGATAGATATGGGGTTAGGTTTTTAGAGAGAGAGAGAGAGAATGAGAGAGATTGGCAGTTAGGGGTTTAGAGAAAGAGAGAGGTTAGGGGTTTAAAGAGAATAATATTAGGGGTTAGGGGTTTAGAGTGAGTGACAAAGAGAGGACTAGGGGTTTGGAGAGAGAGAGAGAGAGATTGGTGGTTAGAGTTTTATTTAGATAGAGAGAGAGAGGGACATATATTGGAGGTTAGGGGCTTAGAGAGAGAGAGAGATATGTTAGGCATTAGGGTCTAGAGAGAGATTAAGTACTAGGGGCTTGGATAGATAGATAGAGAGAGAGAGAGAGATTGACAGTTAGAGGTTTAGATAGATAGAGAGAGGGGGAGAGATATTGGAGGTTAGGGGTTTAGAAAGAGAGAGATAGATTGGGTGTTAGGTTTTAGAGAGAGAGAGATTGGGAGTTAGAGGTTAGGGGTTAGGTGTTTAGAGAGAGATTGATATTTGGGTTTAGTGGTTTAGAGATAGAGAGAGAAAGAGATATTGGGGATAAGGGGTTTGGAGAGAGAGAGATTGGAGGTTAGCGGTTAGGATTTTAGAGAGAGAAATAGACTGGGGGTCGATTAGGATTTAGAGATAGAGAGGGATCACAAGGGGATTAATCATGGTTAGCAGTGGGTTGAGAAAGATATAGAGAAAGGGGAGAAGTAGGTGGTTGAGGAGTGGGGGGTTTGGGTAGAGAGAGGCAAGGGGGTTAGGGGTTGAGAGAGAGAGAGAGATTGGGGGTTAGGGTTTAGAGAGAGGGAGATAAAAAGAGAGAGATTGGTGATTAGGGGTTTAAAGAGAGAGAGATTGGGGGTTAGGGGTTTAGTGAGAGAGAGACCAATGATTAGTGGTTTAGAGAGAGAGATTGAGGATTAGGGGTTTAGAGAGAGAGAGAGATTGAGGTTTACGGGTTTAGAGAGAGAGATGTTGAAGTTTAGGGGTCTCGAGAGAAAGAGATTGAAAGTTAGGGGTTTAGAGAGAGAGAGAGAGATTGGTGGTAAGGGGTTTAGAGAGAGAAATATTAGAGGTTAGGGGTTTAGAGAGAGAGATTGGGGATTATTGGTTTAGAGATAGATATTGGGGGTTAGGGGTTTAGATAGAGAGAGAGGGTTATGGGCTTAGAGAGAGTGAGAGGGTAGAGATTAGGGGTTTAGAGAGAGAGGGTTAAGGGTTTATAAAGGGGGAGAGAGAGAGAGATTAGGGGTTAGGTGTTTAGAGAGAGACATATATATATAGATTGTTTGTTAGGGTGAGAGAGAGAGAGAGATAGATTGGGTGTTAGGGGTTTAGAGAGATAGAGAGATATATAAGGAGAGAAATTGGTGGTTAGGGATCTAGAAAGAGAGAGGAATATTGGGGGTTAGGTATATATAGACAGAGAAAGAGAGAGAGAGATTTTTTTAGGAGTTTAGATAGAGAAATTGGGGGTTAGGGGTTTAGATAGAGAGATTGGGGGCTAATGGTTTAGAGAGGGAGAGATTGGAGGTTAGGTGTATAGAGAGTGAGGGAGAGGTTGGGAGTTAGGGGTTTAGAGAGAGAGAGAGAGAGAGATCATGGGGGGAATATGGATGGCTAGTCATTTGGGGGGAGGGGGGAGATATAGAGAGGGAGGGATGGGTAGGTGGGTGTAGAGTGGGGGTTTTAGGGGGGAGAGAGAGAGATTAGGCGTTAGTGGCTCAAAGAGAGAGAAAAGAGAGGTTGAGGGTTAGGGGTTTTGAGAGATAGAGAGATTGGGTGTTAAGCATTTAGAGAAAGAGAGAGAGAGAGAGAGAGATTGGGGGTTAGGGGTTCAAAGAAAGAGAGAGATTGGGGGTTTGGGGTTTAGAGAGAGAGAGGGAGAGAGAGAGAGATTGGGTATAGTAGTTTAGTGGGAAAGAGAGAGATTGGCGTTTAGGGGTTTAGAAAGAGAGAGAGAAAGAGAGAGGGTTTGGTGGTCAAGGGATTTAGAGAGAGAGAGCAATTGGCGGTTAGGGGTTTAGAGAGAGATTCATGGTTAGGATTTTAGAGAGAAATAATGGGGGTTAGGGGTTTAGAGGGAGATATATATTTGGGGTTAATGGTTGTGTGTGTGTGTGTGTGTGTGTGAGAGAGAGAGAGAGAGAGAGAGAGAGAGAGAGAGAGAGAGGTTTATATATAGAGTTAAAGAGAGAGAGAGTGATTGGGTATTAGGGGTTTATAGAAAAAGAGATAGAAATATGGAGATTGGGGATTATCGGCTTAGAGAGAGAGAGAGAGAGAGAGAGAGAGAGAGAGAGAGAGAGAGAGATTGGGGGTTAATAATAGTTTAGAGATAAAGAGAGATCATGGGGGGACTATAGATGATTAGTGGTGGGGGAGGAGAGACATAGACAGGGGGGAGAGGAGGGTGAGTTAGGAGTGGGGATTTTGAAAGATAGAGAGAGATAGAGGTTGGGGGTTATGGGTTAAGCCCGGTTTAGAGAGAGAGAGACCATAATTTGGGGTGATGGGTTAAGGGTTTAGAAAGAAAGAGAGAAAGAGAGTGATTGAAGGTTAGGTGTTTAGAAAGAGAGGGAGGAAGAGAAAGGTAGAGATTGGGGGTTTGTGGTTTGTGGTTTAGAGAGAGAAAGAGAGATTGGGGGCTGGGGGTTTAGGGAGAGAGATAGAGATTGGGGGTTGGGGTTTTATAGAGAGAAAGATTGGGGGCCAGGGGTTTAGAGAGAGAGATTGGAGGTTAGGGGTTTAGAGAGAGAGAGGGATTGGGGATTTTCATTACAAAGAGAGAGGGAGAGATTGTAGGGTAGGGACTTAGTGAGAGAGATAGATATTAGAAGTTAAATAGTGATTGATTGGGTGTTAGGGGTTTAGAGAGGGAGATAGAAAGAAGGAGAATGGGGTAAGGGGTTTGGAAAGAGAGAGTGAAAGAGAGATTGGAGGTTAGGGGTTGAGAGAGAGAGAGAGAGAGAGAGAGAGAGATTGAATGATCATAGAGGGTGTATAGATGGTTAGTGGTGGGGGTGAGAGAGATATAGAGAAGGGAGGAGAAGTACATGGGTGAGGAGTGGGGGTTTGGAGAGAGAGAGAGAGAGAGAGAGAGAGAGAGATTGGGGCTTAATGGTTTAAATAGAGAGATAGATTGGTGGTTAGGTTTTTATAGAGAGTTAGAGATATTGGGGGTTAGGGGTTTATAGAGAAAGAGAGAGATAGAAAGAGATAGATTGGTGGTTAGGAGTTTGCGGGGAGAGACAGAGAGAGAGAATGGGGATTAGGAGTTGATAGAGAGAGAAATTGGCGGTGAGGGGTTTAGAGAGACATATAAGGGGTTAGGGGTTTATATATATATATTGGGGATTGGTGGGTTAGAGAGAGAGAGATTGGATGTTATGGGTTTAGAGAGAGAGAGAGAGAGATTAGAGTTAGAGGTGTAGAGAGAAAGACATTAGCGGTTAGGGATTGAGAGAGAGAGAGAGAGATTGGAGGTTAGAGGTTTAAAAAGAGAGAGAGATTGAGGGTTATGGGTTAAGAGAGGGAGATATTGGGGGTTTTGGGGTTAGAGAGAGAGAGAGAGCGGGGATTAGGCGTTTAGAAATATCAAGAGAGAGAGAGAGAGAGAGAGAGAGAGAGAGAGAGAGAGAGAGATTACGGATTAGGGGTTTAGAGAGAGAGAGATATTGAGTTTTATAGGTTGAGAGAGACATAGATTGGGGGTTAAAGGTTTAAAGAGAGATTGGGGGTAAAGGGTTGAGAGAGAGAGAGAGAGAGAGAATGGGGGGTTAGTGGTTTAGACAGAGAAAGATATTGGGGGTTAGGGGTTTAGAGGTAGAGAGACTGGGTTTTAGGGATTTAGATAGATATATAGAGAGATATTCAGGGTTAGAGCTATAATCAGAAAGAAAGAGGGTGTTTAATGAGAGAAATTGGAGGTTTAGAGAGAGAGAGTTGTTGGAGTCTAGTGATTTAGATAAAGGGAGAAAAAGAGAGATTGGGGGTAACGGGTTTAGAGAGAGAGAGTAAGAGAGAGAGATTTGAGGTTAGAGAGAGAGATAGGGATTGGGTGTTATGGGTTTAGAGAGAGAGAGAGGTTAAGTGGTTTAGAGAGAGAGAGAGAGATTGTGGGTTAGGGGATTAGGTAAGCCTGGGGAGAGAGAGAGAGAGAGAGAGACTGTGGGTTAGAGGATTATGTAAGGGGAGAGAGAGAGAGAGAGGTTTGGGGTTTGAGGCTCAAAGAGAGATAGATATATCATGGGGCAGGACTTTAGAGAGAGAGAGATAAAAGGAGTGAAGTTGGAGGTTAGGGGTTTATAGAAAGGGAGAGGCTTGGGGTAAGGGGTTTAGAGAGAATGAGATTAGGGGTTATTGGATGAGAGAAAGAGAGAGAGGACTAGGGGTTTGGAGAGAGAGAGAGAGATTGGTGGTTAGAGAGTTAGATAGATAGAGAGAGAAAAGGAGAGATAATGGAGGTTAGGGGCTTAGAGAGAGAGAGAGAGATAGGTTGGGGGTTAGGGGTATATATATATATAGAGAGAGAAAGATAGGATGGTGGTTAGGGGTCTAGAGAGGGAGAGGGAGATATTGAGAACTAGGGGTTTGGAGAGAGAGAGAGAGAGAGAGAGAGAGAGAGAGATTGGCTATCAGAGGTGTAGATAAATAGAGAGAGAAGGAGAGATATTGGATGTTAGGGGTTTAAAAAGAGAGAGAGATATTGGGTGTTTGGGGTTTAAAGGTTAGGGGTTTAGAGAGAGATAGAGAGATATTGGGGGTAAGGGGTTTAGAGAGAGAGAGGGAGATTGGAGGTTAGGGGTTAGGAGTTTAGAGAGAGAGAGAGAGATTGGGTGTTATTGGTTTAACAGAAGAGAGAGATTGGGGGTAAGGCATTTAGAGATATAGATTGGAAGTTAGAGAGAGATCTATTAGGTGTTAGGGGTTTAGTGAGAGAGAGAGGTGGGGAAGATTGGGGGTTAGGGGTTTAAAGAGAGAGAGATTGGAGGTTAGGCTTTAGAGAGAGAGAGAGAGAGAGAGAGAGAGAGAGAGAGAGAGATTGCAGGTTAGGGGTTTAGAAAGAGAGAGTTCAGGAGTTAGTGGTTTAGGGAGAGAGAGAGAGAGAGAGAGAGAGTGGGTTGATTAGGGTTTATAGATAGAGAGATATCACATAGGGATTATTGATGGTTAGCCGTGGGGGGAGAAAGATATAGAGAGGGAGAGGGTTAGGGATTGAGAGAGAGAGAATGGGATTATGATTTAGAGAGAGAGAGATATAAAGAGAAATATTGGTGGTTGGGGGTTTAGAGAGAGAGAGAGAGCAGTGATTAGTGGTTTAGAGACATAGATTAGGGTTTAGGGAGGGAGAGATTGGGGTTTAGAGAGAGAGATTGAGGTTTAGGGGTTTAGAGAGAGTGAGTGAGAGAGAGATTGGAAGTTAGGGGTCTAGAGAGAAAGAGATTGGTAGTTAGGGTTTCAAAGAGAGAGATATTAGAGGTAAGGGGCATAGAGAGAGAAATATTAGAGGTTAGGGGTTTGGAGAGAGATATTGGGGATTATTGGTTTAGAGAGAGATATTGGTGGGGGTTTAGAGAGATAGATAGAGAGAGAGAGAGAAAGAGAGAGAAAGAGAGAGACCAGGGGTTATCGTCTTAGAGAGTGTGACAGATCGAGTATTAGGGGTTTAGACGAGAGAGAGGGAGAGAAAAAAAGAGAGATAAAGAGATTGGGGTTTAAATGTTGATACAGAGAGAGAGAGAGGGAGATTAGGGGTTAAGGTTTGAGAGAGAGAGAGAGCATTAGGGGTTTAAAGAGAGAGAGTCTAGGGGTTAGGGGTTTAGAGAGAGAGAGAGATTGGGGGTTATAGGTCTAGATAGAGAGAGGGGGGGGTAGGTTCAGAGGGAGAGATATTGGAGGTTAGGGATTTACAAAGAGAGAGAGAGAGAGATAGAGAGATTGGAGGTTAGGAGGTTAGAGAGAGAGATAAGGGGTCAGGTGTTCAAGGTTTGGAGAGGGAGAGAGAGATAAAGAGAGATTAGGGGTAAAGGGATTAGATAGAGAGAGATTAATTGGGTGTTAGGTGCTTAGAGAGAGAAATATGGAGATTGTGGGTTAGGGGTTTAGAGAGAGAGAGAGAGATATTGGATGTTAGTGGTATATATAGAAAGAGAGATTGGGGGGGAGTGGTAAAGAGAGAGAGAGAGAGATTAGGGGTTGGTGGTATAGAGAGATAGAGATTTGGGGTTAATAAGGGTTTAGATATAGAGAGAGATCACGGGGGGAGTATGAATGGTTATTCATGTCAGTGAGATAGACATAAAAGGTGGTGAGGGGAGGATGGGTTAGGAGTGGCATTTTAGGAGAGAGAGAGAGAGAGAGAGAGAGAGAGAGAGAGAGATTTGTGGTTAAGGGTTCATAAATAGAGAGTTTGTGGTTAAGGTTTCATAAATAGAGAGATTTGGGGTTAAGGGTTTAGAGAGAGAGAGATAGAGTTTGGGGTTTATGGGATTAGAGAAAGATAGAGTGATAGGGGCCTAGTGGTTTATAGAGAGAGAGATTGGTGGTTAGGGGTCTAGAGAGAGAGATTGGAGGTGAGGGATTTAGAGAGGGAGAGAGAGATTGGGGGTTAGGGATTTAGAGAGAGAGAAATTGTAGGTTAGGGGTTTGGATATAGAGAGTGATTTGTGGTTAGGGGTTTAGAGAGGCAAATTGAGAGATTGGTGGTTAGGGGTTCAGAGAGAGAGAGAGAGGGTTAGGGTTTTATAGAGATAGAGAGAGATAAATTAAGGGTTAGGAGTTTAGAGTGGGAGATAGAGAGATTTGGATTTAGGGGTTTAGAGATATAGAGAGAGAATTGTGGTTAGGGGTTGATAGACATAGAGAGAGACTGCAGGTTAGGTGATTATAGAGATAGATGGAGATAGAGAGAGAGAGATTAGGGGGTTATGGGTTTAGGGAGAGAGAGATTGGGGGTTGGAGGCTTGGAGAGATAGAAAGATTGGGGGTTTAGAGAGAGAGAGATGTTGAGGGCTAGTGTTTTAGGGAAAGAGAGAAAAATAGAGAGATTGGGGGGTAAGGGGTTTAGAGAGAGAGAGAGATTGGAGGTTAGAGAGAGAGAGAGAGGTTTAGGGGTTTAGAGAGAGAGAGATTATGGATTAGGGGCTTTTGTAAGGAGAGAGAGAGAGAGAGAGAGATATTTGGGGTTAGAATCTTACAGAGATAGATAGATATGGGGTTAGGGGGTTAGAGAGAGAGAGAGAATGAGAGAGATTGGCAGTTAGGGGTTTAGAGAAAGAGAGAGGCTAGGGATAAGGGGTTTAAAGAGAATTATATTAGGGGTTAGGGGTTTAGAGTGAGTGACAAAGAGAGGACTACGGGTTTGTATAGAGAGAGAGAGACACGCAGAGAGAGAGAGAGAGAGAGAGAGAGAGAGAGAGAGATTGGTGGTTAGAGTTTTTATATAGATAGAGAGAGAGAAACAAAGATATATTGGAGGTTAGGGGCTTAAAAAGAGAGAGATACGTTAGGTGTTAGGGTCTAGAGAGAGAGATTAAGGACTAGGGGTTTGGATAGATAGATAGATAGATAGATAGATAGAGAGAGAGAGAGAGAGAGAGAGATTGACAGTTAGAGGTTTAGATAGATAGAGAGAGGGGAAGAGATATTGGAGGTTAGGGGCTTAGAAAGAGAGAGATAGATTGGGTGTTAGGTTTGAGAGAGAGAGAGATATTGGGAGTTAGAGGTTAGGGGTTAGGCATTTAGAGAGAGATATATATATTTGGGTTTAGTGGTTTAGAGAGAGAGGGAGAGAGATATTGGGGATAAGGGGTTTAGAGAGAGAGATTGGAGGTCAAGGGTTAGGATTTTAGAGAGAGAGATAAATTGGGGGTCGATTAGGATTTAGAGATAGACAGGGATCACAGATGGATTACTCGTGGTTAGCGGTGGGTGGAGAAAGATATAGAGAAAGGGGAGAAGCAGGTGGTTGAGGAGTGGGGGGTTTGGGTAGAGAGAGGCAAGGGGGTTAGGGGGTTGAGAGAGAGAGAGAGATTGGGGGTTAGGGTTTAAGGAGAGGGAGATAAAAAGAGAGAGAGATTGGGGGTTAGGGGTTTAGTGAGAGAGAGACCAATGATTAGTGGTTTAGAGAGAGAGATTGGTTATTAGTAGTTTAGAGAGAGAGAGATTGGGGTTTACGGGTTTAGAGAGAGAGAGATTGAAGTTTTAGGGGTCTAGAGAGAAAGATATTGGTAGTTAGAGGTTTAGAGAGAGAGAAAGAGAGATTGGTGGTAAGGGGTTTAGAGAGAGAAATATTAGAGTTTAGGGGTTTAGAGAGAGAGATTGGGGATTATTGGTTTAGAGAGAGATATTGGGAGTTAGAGGTTAGGGGTTAGGCATTTAGAGAGAGAGATTGGAGGTCAGGGGGTTAGGGGTTAGGATTTTAGAGAGAGAGATAGATCGGGGGGTCGATTAGGATTTAGAGATAGAGAGGGATCACAGAGGGATTACTCATGGTTAGCGGTGGGTGGAGAAAGATATAGAGAAAGGGGAGAAGTAGGTGGTTGAGGACTGGGGGGTTTGGGTAGAGAGAGGGAAGGGGGTTAGGGGTTGAGAGAGAGAGAGAGATTGGGGGTTAGGGTTTAGAGAGAGGGGAGATAAAAAGAGAGAGAGATTGGGGGGTTAGGGGTTTAGTGAGAGAGAGACCAATGATTAGTGGTTTAGAGAGAGAGATTGGGGATTAGGGGTTTAGAAAGAGAGAGATTGGGGTTTACGGGTTTAGAGAGAGAGAGATTGAAGTTTAGGGGTCTAGAGAGAAAGAGATTGGCAGTTAGGGGTTTAGAGAGGGAGAGAGAGATTGGTGGTAAGGGGTTTAGATAGAAATATTAGAGGTTAGGGGTTTAGAGAGAGATATTGGGGATTATTGGTTTAGAGATAGATATTGGGGGTTAGGGGTTTAGAGAGAGAGAATTAGAGAAGGTTATGGGCTTAGAGAGAGTGAGAGATTGGGGAGTAGGGGTCCAGAAAGAGAGAGAGAGAGAGGGTTAAGGGTTTATAGAGGAGAGAGAGAGAGAGAGAGATTGGGTGTTAGGGGTTTAGAGAAATAGAGAGATATATAAGGAGAGAAATTGGTGGTTAGGGATCTAGAGAGAGAGAGGAATATTGGGGGTTAGGGATATATATATATAGAGAGAGAGAGATTTCTTTTTTAGGGGTTTAGATAGAGAAATTGGGGGGTTAGGGTTTTAGATAGAGAGATTGGGGTTTAATGGTTTAGAGAGGGAGAGATTGGAGCTTAGGTGTATAGAGAGTGAGGGAGAGATTGGGGGTTAGGGGTTTAGAGAGAGAGAGCGAGAGATCATGGGGCGAGTATGGATGGCTAATCATTGGGGGGGAAGTGATAGAGAGGGAAGGATGGGTAGGTGGGTGCAGAGTGGGGGTTTTAGGGGAAAGAGAGAGAGAGAGAGAGAAAAGAGATGTTGAGGGTTAGGGGTTTTGAGAGATAAAGAGATTGGGTGTTAAGCATTTAGAGAGAGAGAGAGAGAGAGAGAGAGAGAGATTGAGGGTTAGGGGTTCAAAGAAAGTGAGAGATTGGGGGGTTTGGGGTTTAGAAAGAGAGAGAGAGAGATTGGGGTTAACAGTTTAGTGGGAAAGAGAGAGATTGGGAGTTAGGGGTTTAGAAAGAGAGAGAGAAAGAGAGAGGGTTTGGTGGTCAAAGGATTTAGAGAGAGAGGGAGCGATTGGAG